>JAIGNY010002032.1:0-215000 GCA_020152595.1 Chiridota heheva
CAGTCCTGCGTAGACATCTGCCAGCCGACGTCCTTACAACGACCGCACCTTTGTTAACCGGACTCTCGGATTTGCTCGACGTGACAGTCGACCAACTCACCCGAGTCTCCGCAAAGGTAGTCATGGAGAGGCGTGAGAATGTTCTCTCTCTTCTTGGACTTTCTGAAGCCACTCAGACGGACCTTCGGCACTTACCAATAGAAGGCCCAAACCTATTTGCAGTTCACTTCCGAGATGTCCTGTCGTGCCAAGCCGGCCGACAGGACGATCTTCTGAAGACTAAGAAGCTCTTAGTGAGGACGAAGCCTTTTTCGTATCCTTCCGCACACCGCCGTCCTCCTGCCCCTGTACGGGTCCGGAATACCCTACCCATTGTGTCCTTGAGCATGACACTTTACTCTACTTGCTTCAGTCCACTCAGCTGTAAAATGATTACCAGCACTGCTGGGGAGTTAATCTGCAATGGACTGGCCTCCCATCCAGGGGGAGTCTTGTACTCTCATCCGCCTGCTCTATTGAAATCAGGGATAAGCACCGGCTCAATGAACCTAATGGCTCGGATTAATTTTAGGTTATATACTTTTAGCTTATAAGTTTTGTTTAATTTCTTCAATCTTTTGTTCTCTGTGTTGTTTTCAATTATGATAACAAAACATTTGTTTAAATATATGTGATACAAATTTTCTTTACAAATAATAGAAAAAGAATTTCTTTACCAATTTCTATGATAAAACATTTCCTATACAAATTTATATAATAAAACCATTTTCTATACAAATTTTCTATATCTCCTCTCTGAAATAAATTTTATTCAATTTCTTCACTCCTGTGTTCTCTGTGTCCAAAGTACGTATGAAAATATTTGTAGAAAAGAGGTTTTATACTCTCACTCTCCTGTTTATATATTTTGTAGACAATTGTTAAAAAAAAATTCTTTTAAAATTTGTTTTGGAATTATTACTGTATGGGGTAAATTACAGTTTATTCTCTGGACATCAGAAAGTCACAAAATCTCAGAAAATATTTCAATAAGATTAAAAAATTTCGAGATCTTACACTCTTGTGTTCTCTGTGTTGTTCTTAATCATTTATGTTTTAATTCACCCTCGTTCTCAACATCCACGACATCACCCTCAGAAGCAGACTTCCTGACATATCCATCTTTTCAGCCTTAGCTAAGGCCATTCTCCTCGCCCACAACTTTATTGAGTACTCTCCTCTCAGCCACTTTGCCATTTTCTCCAAATCAATGGCTGGTCTTACTTTTTTACTCAATCTTAAATGGGATAACCTCACATGCCACCACCTTCACCGGAAACTCCTTTCTCCCACCCTCTGCAGGAAAAGTAATCTTTTCTTCTGGATACTCAGCCATGTCGGCATCCCTGGCAACGACAGGGCTGATGCAGCCGCTAGGCTTGCCCTCAACCTCCTCCTTACCCCTTTTCCCAAAACCCCTCTGACATCAAACCGCTTATCGCTTCCCTTGTTCGTGACTGCTGGCAAACCTCATAAAAGTCCCAAATTGATAAGAAACTCCATGTCATCCAGCCCACAATTCCGATCAAATCCACCATCAACCTCTCTCGTATCGACAATGTTCATATTACCCGTCTTAGAATTGGTCACACCCACCTCACTCACTCCCACCTCCTTATTGGTGCCCCCCCCCCCAACTCCTCTGTAACAATTGCCACTGCACCCTCACAATCTATCACGTTGTCCTTGCTTGCCTTCTGTACAACCTTCCCTGGAAACGTAGCGTTTTTTGGCGTGAATTTGGCATCAGGTCTTGTTTCAAAATCGTGTCAATTCCACACTTAAGTTAGTTGGAACAAATGTTGGATCCTATTGACTACACTGTTGTGTCTTTAATATGACTTGGATGTAAGAATAAAGCATTGAGAGCAAACATACACAACGTTTCTTTGTAAATGATACAAATTGTACAAGGTTGAGAATAAAAAGGATTTACTGCCAAAATATATTTTAAGGACAATACAAATTTTGTGCCATACAATTAAAACAAGATGAAAAAAAATAATGTTGGAACTTCTGAGTCTTTCATTTATTTCACATACAACATAAAATCTTTGTATGATTTGGAACAATGAACTGATGAAAATGTATGTTTGCAGAGAGCATGCCCGTAACCAGCATGGGGCACGGGTCAATTCAGTGTGGATAAACAAAATCCGCAGTGTTCGGGGGAAATTGCTGATAGGCCTATATTGAGCAAAACAATAATTGATTTTGTGAAAAAAGCCAGATATTTTGAGTGAAAACTTAAGATATTATGTACGACAGTAGGCTATATTCACAATTCTCTTTTGCCAGATATTTCAGAGATTCTTTTCGAGTTTTATCAAACCATTATAATTCAAATGGTCGTTAACCATCATTTCACCGTGTCTTCGTTTGATAAATTATCAGGACGTCACTCTGCAATTCCTTCAGACCTACCTGAAAAAACAAAAGAGAATGATATCTTTTAAATTTTAAGTTTTCATATAACATTACTCAGGGATGGGGGTGGGGTAGGGTAGTCCAGAACAAGTGCCTAATTTGTTGACGCTTCCAATGATCTTCTTGCAAAATATTTTTCTCACACTTTCTCATAATATATGCCAAAGGGCACCTAAAACATTCCATCCCATCGTTTTATTAACTTGCTCCATTACGCCCAATCAGTTTCCAAAACAAGTGTAGGTGAGGGGGAAGGGATCCAGCCCGGTGGGGGTCCAAACCGGTGGGGGTCCAGCCCGGTGGGGGTCCAGCCCGGTGGGGTCCAGCCCCAGCCCGGTAGGGGTCCAGCCCGGTGGGGTCCAGCCCGGTGGGGTCCAGTCAGCTGAGGGTCCAGCCCGCTGGGAGCCCAGCCAAGTGGGGGTCCAGCATGGTGGGGTCCAGCCAGGTGGGGTCCAGCCAGGTGGGGGTCCAGCCAGGTGGGGTCCAGCCGGTGTGGGGGTCCAGCCCTGTGGGGTCCAGCCCGGTGGGGTCCAGCCCTGGGGGGGGTCCAGCCCTGTGGGGGTCCAGCCCTGTGGGGGGGTCCAGCCCGGTGGGGTCCAGTCCCCCTGGGGGTCCAGCCGGCTGGGGGTCCAGCCGCTGGGGCCCAGCTGGGGTCCAGCCGCTGGCTGGGGTCCAGCCCTGGGGTCCAGCCCGCTGGGGGTCCAGCCCGCTGGGGGTCCAGCCCGCTGGGGGTCCAGCCCGCTGGGGGTCCAGCCCGCTGGGGGTCCAGCCCGCTGGGGGTCCAGCCCGGTGGGGGTCCAGCCCGCTGGGGTCCAGCCCGGCTCGGCTGGGGGTCCAGCCGCTGGGGTCCAGCCGGATGGGAGTCCAGCCCGCTGGGGGTCCAGCTTGATGGGAGTCCAGCCCGATGGGGGTCCAGCTCGATGGGAGTCCAGCCCGATGGGGGTCCAGCCCAGTGGGGGTCCAGCCTGCTGGGATCCAGCGTAGTGGGGGTCCAGCCCGCTGGGGTCCAGCCCGCTGGGGTCCAGCCAGCTGGGGGTCCAACCATGACATATGATGTCAACGTCCAAAACATAGAGGTCTTGATAACTTTTTCCTCTGAAAATATGGGATCTGGAATGGACCCCCTCGTCACTATCTGTCAGTCTGAGCATCTAACAGTCTAGAACGGTTGTCTTTGAATGAATACAGCTCAACTGACATTATGTGCGTAAAGGGCCATAAATATTCTCCACAAAGTAGGGGACTGTTCCTCCAACCAAGCATTGTGTTTTACAAGCTACACCTAAATCCAAGCACTGCAAGGCAGAACTATTTTCCTAACAAAATTTGGCTTTTTACTTTATATCTTAATTGTTGCCAAAAAGTGCATGTAGGACATGTTTCCCAAGAGTTATGACCTTATCTATAATGACCTTATCTGCATATATCTTACCCATTGTAACCGGTTGTATCCTTCATTGTGGGAGGGTAGTGCTCTCCTTTTTCCTGGATAAGAGTAAAAGAAGGCATCACTGCATTAATCACTTTATTTGTATATCAAATTCTCCACAAATAATTCATGTCTATATCAGGGGCGTAGCCAGGATAAGATGTCAGGGTGAAAAGGGTGGGAGGGGGGGGTGGGGGAGAAAGCTAAATAAAACCAGGGATGATGTGATATTGTGTTTTATGAGCAGTTTTGACAAGATTAATGGAACATTGGGACAAGGGTGCATGGTCTTACAACAGTACAAGCGGGAAGCAGACACAAAGGTCCTCCCTGAAAGATTTTTCTAGATACTAGGAAAATTGGGAAATTATTAACACAAAATTGAAGGAAATTTGATTCAAATTTGGCAACATTTCCGATAATGGATTAAAATTTAAGGAAAATCTAAAAAAAAAATGTGCCAAAAATGAAGGAAATCTAAGAAAAATTGAAGAAGATGGCATGAGAATGAAAGAAATTTTCCAAACATTGAAAAGAGGTATCCCAAACATTGAAGAATATTTCTCAAAAATTGAAAATTGACTGAATATTGAAGAAAATTGTCCCAAAATCAAATGAAAACTGCCCAAAACTGAAGGAAATTTTCCAAACATTGAAGAAAATTACCAAAAATTAAAGAGAATTAGGCAAAATTAAAAAAAATTGCCCCAAAATAAAGGAAATTATCCAAAAATTGAAGAAAACTACATGAGAATTAAGGAAATCACCCAAATTTGAAAGACATTTCCCAATTATTGAAAAATTTACCGACAATTGATGCAACAATTGATGAAAATTGATCATAAATCAAAGAAGAGACATCCCAAACATTAAAACTGTTGAAAAAATTTCCCAAAAATTGAAGAAAACGTATCTAAAATTTGCTGCAAACCAATTGAAGTGCTGCATCTTCATGATGTCATCACAACGTTTCTTTGATTTGTAGCCAACTTACTCTGTCATGACTGTAATGTTGGTAGAAAATCCATCGTTTGTACATCTCATCAGAAAAAAAGAACAAATACTGTGGCTTATAAACGAAGAAGGGAGTCTCCAGCAAATGTGAGTTGAGTCAAAAAATGTAATTAAGATTCGCGAGTGGTCAAAAGAAGGAATTTTCATATACAGTTCGAAAGTCGTGCTAGAAAGTAACCTACCTTTTTATATATATGTATATATATATAGATATATATATATATATATATATATATATTATATATATATATTATATATATATATATATATATATATATATATATATATATATATATATATGTATATATATATAGATATAAATGTTATATGTATATATATATATATATATATATTATATATATATATATATATATATATATATATATATATATATATATATATATATATATATATATATATATATATATATATATATATATATATATATATATATATATATATATATATATATATATATATATATATATATATATATATATATATATATATATATATATATATATATATATATATATATATATATATATATATATATATATATATAGATATATATATAGATAGATAAAGATAGATATATAAAGATAGATAGATATATATAGATAGATAGATATATAAAGATAGATATATATATATATATATATATATATATATATATATATATATATATATATATATATATATATATATATATATATCTATATACTATATATATCTATATACTATATATATCTATATATATATATATATATATATATATATATATATATACATGTATATGTATTAAGTATATAGGTTACCATAACACTAGGAACACCTGTGCCTGCCATCACGCCACTGGTGTGGAGAGTGGGAGGGGCAATCTATTCCTGGTCTCCGCTTCCGAAGCCAGAGATCTTAGAATAACTCACCCAGTGAGGCCATGACTGCATTTCTTTAAAAAGAGCATCGCCAGGACAATCTGTATCGCGCACCTGACGATGACCGTACAACGTGTAGTTTGACATCAGTTTTTTGCTGCGGAATATAATATACAGAGCATTCAAGGTTTATGGACATGTAGCAATTTCGATATTGCTTCAAAAAGTATCAAATTTGAGCAGATCATTTATTTTTGTTTTGAAAATTGTTCTTTTAGCCTTTTTGAGTAATTACTGATCAAAGTTTCATCAGTTCTAAATTCACTTCTAAATTCACCTAAATTAGGAAGTCTATCCCTGCTAATAAACATTTGGGCATGGGAAAGGCTCAACCAGATAACCAAATGTTTAGTGGTTCCGATGCATTCTTCCATTGTTGGTTGATTTATACTAACTGGCATTGCATATTATGAAATGTGCTTAATAACATTCATAAGCCATATACATAATACATCAATAAAAAATAAAAAAATCTGTTGACAACACTTTTTCAAAAATATTTCAATTCTTTATTAGGCCCCCCACCCTACTTTAAGCAATATGCATGACATCGCCACCAAAAACAATAAGGCACACAAGCAGACAATGGGTTATCTGTGTGCCACATATGACCTGTATCCAATGCATTGTCCTTGAGTTATTGTTACAGCAAAACCAATTAAGCCCCGCCCACTATGTATATTAATGATATTCAACTATTTTATACCATGAATATGTATACTAACAATATAAGTATACCAAGTATGAATCAAAACAAATATGAAGTTGTTAATATATGAGCATTTGACGATTTTAATATTAAGCCCCGACTACTTATTGATATGCATGACATCACCACCAAAACCAATAGAACACATATACGGATAATGGGCAAATTGTGTACCACATATGACATTCCAGTTTATAGTTCTTTAGATATTGTGTTTACCAGCTCTTTTCAGCAAATTCATATTAAGCCCCGCCTACTATGCATATTAATGAAATTGAACCTTTTTATACAATGAACAGATACACACTAGCTTGCAACATAATTATACCAAATATGAAACAAAACAGACATGTGATTGTTAAAATGAGCATTTTAAGATTTTTAAATTAAGCCCTGCCAACTTATTAATATGCATGACATCACCGCCAAAAACAATAGGGCACATCTACAGATCATGGCTTATCTGTGTACCAAATGTGACATGAATCGAGTTACCATTCTTGAGATACTGTACTTACAAGCACTTTTCAGCAAAATCATATTAAGCCCTGCCCCCACTATGCATATTGATGATATTCAATTTTTAAACAATGAACATGTGCACACTAGTATAGCATCATAATTATATCAAATATGAAAACAAAACAGACATTCAGTTGTTAAAATAAAAAATATATGAGCATTTGACGATTTTTACATTAAGCCCCGCCTACTCATTAATATGCATAACATCAACACCAAAACAGAAGGGCACATCTACACGTCATGGGCTATCTGTATACCAAAGGTGACATCAATCAAGGGTACCGTTCTTGAGATACCAAACTTACAAGCTCTTTTCAGCAAAATCATATTAAGCCCCGCCCACTATGCATATTAATGATATTCAATGTTTTTAAACCATAAACATGTGCACATTAGCTAGCATCATAATTATACTAAATATAAAACAAAACAGATATTCGGTTTTTAAATTACGAGCATTTCAAGATTTTCACATTAAACCCCGCCTACTCATTAATATCCATGATATCACTACCAAAAACAATAGGGCTTATCATGGGCTATCTGTGTACTACATATGAAATGAATGCAGTGTATTGTTTTTGAGATATTGTGCTTACAATCTTGCTGTCACATACATACATACATACATACTTACATACATACATACACCCACCATACATACACACATACATACACACACCCACACATACGTACACACATACATACACACATACACACACACATACATACACACGCCAGCATGACTGCATAGGTTCCTTATGCTATTAGTCATCGGAACCAAAAACCCTTTGTCAGAATTTGCCGCACTGTTTGATAGATATTTAAAAAACCAAGAATATTTACAAAAGAAAACACCAAGGTCATCCTGTAATACATCCAAATTTACATAAATATGCAAATTGTGTCTGAGATATAAAAACGCTGTAAAATGGTCAATGTTTAACTAATTTTATGAAATATTTTGCTATTATGATGAGTTTAAATAGATTTTAAAGCGATGTAGAGTTACTTTTGCCTCCATATGCCCATCTCTTTTAAAGGTCTATGGGCGTGGGTGTAGAGGCAACCACAGTTAATTTAATTGCTTTAGTTTGTTTGTTTGTTGATGTTTTACGGCACCGCGACAGTCAGAGTCAAATATGTAGACGAAATCTTAATCCTTCGCATAGTAATTTAGATATTACTTTATTAAAACCTGGAAATCCATACAGATATCAATGGACCGATTTTGTCAGATTTTCGCTATTCACTTTGTCTTTAATTATTTTAAAATAAAGAACTTTGGGTTTACTTACATTAAGTGGATAGAAACTTAATCTTAAATTTATCAACAGGAGTGGCGTCAGGATCTGCCCGACGAGAAAGGAGGCTTGGGGTGGGGTGGGGGGGGCTAGCTTTCTGGGGGCTTACATTGATGAACTCTGATTCTCGTACTTACTTTTCTATTGCACATGAAATCAAAGAAAACACTGCATCAACAGCAGCTTGGTTCGGAAGCTTTTCAGAAAAATTTCCCATAATGCTAATTCCTAAAATGGATGATACAATCAATATTTGAAGTTAGGCCTATATATATAAAAATACATATTTTTTTATCTTATGATAGATCATGCACATTATATATGCCTATCACGTACAATACGCAAGCTCTGCCCCTGTCAACCAGTTATCGTCTTTAATGTAGAAGCAAACAGATTTCAATTTGTGCTTTTTGATTTGTCGAATTACAATAGTGCAATGTGTATTTGCATTGATAGGCCAATCAGAATCGTTTTGAAAAAATGTACGCAGCCACATTTTAACCACGACAGATGACCTTTAAACACTAGGAATAAACAATCTTCTTTCCCCCTGCCCCATCCAGGATAGCTGAAAAACAGAGATTAAGAATAATGGCAAACTACCACAAAACATGGGGATGCAACAAGAGTGGGGATGCAACAAGACCCAAGAGTGGATCCAGGGGTGAATTTTTGGGGGGCTATTCCCTGCCCCAAAAATAATCCATAGTAAAAGTAGAACAAGCCAGGTTTACAACACGTCTTTTAAGCAGTTAGGTTTATGGCCATAAATTTGTATGTAGGCCTTTATTATACATGTTTTGAGTTCAGGACAATGGTATTTTCTCAAATTTTCTTACGTTATTTGAGTATTCATTGAATTAATTTGAATTTAATAGAATTACTTAGTGATTTGGTCATCCACTTACATACATGCCACCAATACTATACACTTGTTTTATATGGTTTTGCGTAATGCAAATTTTAATTTTCTAACGTACGAGAAAATGGACTTTTAATACTATCTCCGGTGATTAGAAGCATGCATAGGTGGCAGAAACGGGGGCACATGGGGCACATGGGGCACCTCCCTCCCCCCTCCCCCACACACACTTTTCTCAAAAGTTTGAAAAGTGCCTTTTTCATAGAGGAAAAGTGCCATTTTTCTGAGGGAAAAGTGCCCTTCTTGAGAAGAAAAAGTGCCGGTTTTAGAGAAGGAACCTCCTTTTTCAAACACTGAAAAACTTTTCCTTCAAAGCAATATTGCCCTAAAAAGACTGAAATTGTGAAATTTCACACGCATCGCTGTCATACAATATTCGGGCTGATATTTTTAAAAGAAAATTTCAAGGACTAATTAATTTAGAAATTTGGGGGTTGATCCTATAAAGCTATATTGCTGTGCTACATTCTTTGAAAATATGAGTTGGAAAATGCCCTCAGGTCCTGTGTGCCTTTCCCCACCCTCCTCCCCTACCTTTCCAGATTCAAACATCTTCCAGTCCCCGAGTGGATGGCGTGGAGAAAAGTATGATGAAAATAGAAAGTATGTTGTCAAAATCATGGGACATTTTGGACCTACAAAATGCACCAAATTGCAGAGCTGGACCCCTACGAGGGCTTCACTCCTGGACCCCACCAATGACCCTTGAGCGGGCCTCTGAACTCCACGCCGTTAAGCGCACACATCACGTGCGCAGTGCCACCTTACGTCGCCACTGTGTGAATTCAATAACAATCTGGTATGACCAATGCTGGCCCCAAAATCACACATGGATCCAAAGAAAAACTTCCTGAAACAAAGGAGACTTCACGGAAAGAAAGAAAATTTCTGAAAATTGAAGATTTTCCGATAAGTATCATTGCAACAGATTTCCCGATAAGTAGATAAGCAGCAACGCTTGATCTTTACCAGTGGATTATGTCTGCTACTAACCAGGAAATTTTGGGGTTCTTCCTCCACCCCCTGGGTACACCACGGACTTATAGCAAAATATCGAGGGCCTTGAGCAATATTACTGCGATGTATTTTTTACGGCGCCGGGAACGTCAAATTCCCAGTCACAGAGACCCTATAGTTGCGCATATGCCCATAATGTACCTAAATTTTGATAGAGAGGTCGCAAGACTCAAACTATAGTGCAGCTATTTTAAAAATTCAAGTAATTTATAGTTAATATGTCAGGAAAGAATGATACTATGAGTCTAGCAAAATAACTGAGATATACCGTACCTCCTGAAGAATCTTGAAGAAGTATACTCACTCAGTAAAATTAAATTTATTTACAACAATTTGTTAAAAGAGTGAGGATTTGACGTCAAACTTCCACAGTATATTTTCTGCACCAGTCAATTTCAAACATTTAACAAAACTGTAGATTGGGAAATTATTTAAATAGAATTTTATAAATTGTGGAAAATGAAGGGCAATTTTGAAAAAGTTTTAGTAATATTGAAAGAAAAAAAGGTAAATTTTGGCAGCTTTTTCAGGAATTTCCCCAAAAATTTAAGATTTCCCGAATAGTAGCAACGTTTGATGGACAATTTACTTTCTTGTAACCTGAACTTTTTTTTTTGCCCCCTGAGAGGTGACTCCTCCTATATACGCCCATGATTCACTACCCTTCCCAAGTAGTAATCATATTTTAAAATGATTTACCTATTGACCGGAAGTTATACCACGGCGCATGCGCTCCAACGATGTCCCAACCTCTGCCTTCGTAAACTCTTCCGTCTTCTCCAACTAGGTAGTTGTACCCAATATCTGACCAATTATGTTTATCCATATGAAAGTCCTGTGAAATAATAAGGGACCAGTCAAATTTGCCACAGTCTGATATTGCTATTGGCTTAACAATTATTTTCTCTTGTGGTCGGAAGCTATATTCAAGATGCACGGTTATACAGTATCGCCGACAAGGATTAAATTTTCTTCAATTTTTGGAAAATTTCCTTCATTATTTTGTTGGCAATTTTTCTTAAATTTTCGGTAAATTCTCATCAATTATCAGGAAATGTTGCCAAATTTTACCAAACTTTTCAATGATTTTACCAAAATTTCCTTTTGCTAATAATTTCCCAATTAACAAAAAACATGCAATAGCGAAGGTAAAATTGTTTCAGGGAGTACCTTTCTCACTGTTCCCCGCTTATAAGACTGTACCCTTGTCCCAATAATTATGTTCCATTAATCATGACAAACTGCTCATAAAACACGTGATCACATCATCCCTGGTTTGGTTTGGCTGGCCCCTCCCCCTGACATTTATCCTAGCTCCGCCCCTGTACTACGTCAAGATGTGTTAAAAGGAGTCGACCATCTATCAGACAATCTTTGGCTCACCAAAGGGGCCCGTGTGCTCAAGATACCCCTGGGCCTGCATATGCTCTCGGTGGCCGGATGTTTATAGTTAGCATGAGTTCAAATGTTTTTAAATCAATTAAAATCAAAAAACTGCTTGTCAAAATGACTTAAATTGACTTTTCGGGTCTATTTCAGATCCATTATGTAAACTTTGATGTATGAATGGACAGATTAATGTATTCTTAAATGAAAATCCATTAATAATTATCATCTGCCATTTAATATTGTTATTGGCTCCAAAAATGCAGATTTGAATTATGTCTATTAAGTGTGGGGTTTATCTACCCCGTCCATCTTGTTGCTTCCAGCTCTATTACTTTTAAAAACTATTATTCAAGTTTGCATTCGCTCTCAAGAAAGAAAGAATGCGTTGTTAAAGGATTAGTTCAGGGGTCAAGAAAGTCCATCTTATATGAAAGAGGACTTCAAAGGAAACAATATGGTGAAGAAAACATTCAAAAATCTTATTCTGTAAACAGGTAAAGGAGATATTTAAGCTTAAAGTTTAATATCATTTGTGTAGATATGACTAAAATCAAAATAGTTGTGATGGCACAGCCTCAGATTCCTCAATCTTTATGTATTCTATAATATTCTGTCTTGCAATTTTGTATCTTAAAAACCATTGATATCAAGAAAATAGTAAAACTGAGTCTAGAAAGGGTATTTATAATATACCATCTGAAGAAAGTTTGACAAAAATTACTCAAATAGTAAAAATGTTAAATAAATCTTATTTAAAGTACAGTACATTAAAATTTGTTAAGAATGTAAGGACGAGAGCGCCAACCTTTCATAGTAGACTTACCAAAAAGTAAAGAAACTTTAGGATCATGCATCAGAAAAGAAGGAAACTTTTGGATCATGCGTCAGAAAAGAAGAAAAAAGAAGTAATAAGGACAATGCATCAGAAAAGAAGGAAAATTTAGGTTCATAATTTGGAAAACTCGTAACATTTAGGATCTCAATTGTGACAATTTTTCTGACAAATTTAAGGGGTTGGGTGTTTATCGCCCTTTGCACCATTTTAGTTGACTCACTTGAATTCCACGAACCAGCGAGCAGCAGTCCGTGTAATTAAAACACTCCGCCTCAGCTGTGTGATGGAGGATGACAAAGGGTACCGGGGTGGTCAAATCGTCCCGTTCTTTTGGTGGTCTCGCTTTCCAGTCGGCACGAGTTACAATGTTTGGACATTCTATAAGGTAAGAAGAAAAAAAGCTTACAGAAGAGGAAGACTGCTATTGGTACGCCGAAACTCTTCCCTCTCACCGATGCAATTTTTTGGCTTCTTTCTGATTGTCAACATACATAGCCTGCGATCTGTGTCTTTTAGCACTATCTCCACTGTTTTCCTTTCGTGAATCAACCGGCACCCCAATCTAAATTTTTTAGTTTACCCTATGAATTGTCATTATGACGTGATGGCGGTACATGCCCTGCTAAAAATTCCAGTTTAACTAGGTTGAACTGGGTTCTTTTCAACTTGGTTAATATGGAAATTGGAACAACTGGGTTGAACTGGGTTGAACTAGGTTGTCTACTTTGCCCTATTTGAACCCAGTTCAAACCCAGTTCAACCTACTTCAACCCAGTTCAACCTTGTTGAAAACTTCAAATGGGTCGAACTGGAATTTACAGCAGGGTAATATGACAATTCACGTGGCTTGCAAGTATGCGTAATCTGAAACATCTTACTTTAATATGACAATTATCTTGGCATGCAAGTCTGCGTAATCTGAAACATCTTATTTTACCCTGCTGAAAACTCCAGTTCAAGTGGGCTGAAGTGGTTTTTTTCAACTAGGTTAATATGGAAATTGGAACAACTGGGTTGAACTAGGTTGAACTAGGTTATCTACTTTGCCCTATTTGAACCCAGTTCAAACACAGTCCAACCCAGTTCAACCTTGTTGAAAACTTCAAATAGATTGAACTGGAATTTACAGCAGGGTGTACTGAGCACTTGAAACTACGTGTTCACCAATCTACTGTTGTATCCTGCGAACTTCATGTTCGAAACTTAAACAATGTGGGTACCGAAACTTTGAAAACATACTGTTGAAACTTCTGCAACATGCTGTCAAAACCCCGATAACGTGCTGTCGAAAACCTTGACAACATGCCAAAACCTCAAAACGTGCTGCCACAACCTTGACAACATATTGTCGAAATCTCAAGTCCTGTCGAAACCTCAACAACATGCTGTCCAAAGTTTCAAAAACATGCTGCCGAAACCTTGACTACGTGCTGTCGAAAACTTCGACAATATGCTACCAAAACCTCGAAAACATGCTGCCGAAACCTTGACAATGTGCTTTTGAAACATCCACAAAGTGCCCAAAGCCTCAACAACGTGCTGCCCAAACCTCAACAACCAGCTGCCGAAACCTCAACAATGTGCTGCCAAAACCTTGGCAACGTTCTGTCGAAATCTCAACAAAGTCTTGTCGAAACCTCAACAAAGTGCTGTCGAAATTCCACCGTGCTGTCGAAAACCTTGACAACATGCCAAAACCTCGAAAACGTGCTGCCGAAACCTTGACAATGTGTTGTCAAAACATCCACAAAGAGCTGTCCAAAGCCTCGACAATGTGCTGCCGAAACCTCGACAACGCACTGCCGAAACCTCGACAACATGCTGATGAAACCTTGACAATGTGCTGTTTAAACCAAAACAACGTGCTGTCAAAAACCGTGACATTGTGCTGTTAAAACCTGGCAAACGTACTGCCCAAACCTCAAGAACAACGTGCTGCCCAAACCTCGACAACTGCTACCAAAACCTCGACAACGTGCGGTTAAAACCTAAACAACATGTTGTCAAAATCTTGGGAACATGCTGGTAAAGCCTCGACCATGCTGTCAAAATCTTGGGAACATGCTGGTAAAGCCTCGACCATGCTGTCGAAACCTTTGAAGATGATTTACGCAAAGTTAGAAAACCATTTTTGGACGTTCGGAAATGTGTATAGTAAAATTATATTCACTTACCCAATGTAGCCGAATTCATTTTAAAATTCTGTAACAGAATATAAAAAGAAAGCAGATTCAATTTAAAATCAATGTTATTCTTTACTAAATTTGTAAAAATGTTTAAAATTTCTTCAGGTGGTAAAGAAAAGTTACATTACTATATCTGAAGATTATGGTTTAGCACCTCCTGAGATATTAAAAGGTTTATGGATGTGAGTTTATATTGCTGTGCCTCTCCACTCAGTCATCTTATACACATCTGCTTAATCACTTTTTCAAACACTTTCTATAATTCATTTTATATGCTCTTAAATCCTTAAATCATCTGTTCATGTAAGATAAATATGTTTTACCACTGCACTTTTCCTTTAATGATGAATGTCTTAGAAAAACAGAACCAGTACTTTTCTCGTGCAAATAGATTTTAGATTTAACTTCCTATGAGTAATTCTTAAAGTAGAAATAACATTCAGAGTAATTTCACGCTGTCTTAATTCTAAAGCACTTTTAGACCCACCATTGGTGGACACTGGTAGCAGGGTGCGTTAGACGAGCAGGCAATTCCGCACAAGAGCTGCCCATCTCTCAATAGATTATGTGAACTTTTGAGACTGAACTCTCCTACCGTACTCAAACCCCTTGCCGCCAAATATCTTTACCTGCTGGCCTCAAATCAATCTTTGGAATTCAAACTAAACGCTTATCTTCATCCCGAAAATTACTCCGATTATGGATGCAGCTTGTTAATCAACATATGATTCATCTACTCATGCAAAGTGGCGTATGCAGCTTTCGGTGCTAGAAGTGGGAGAGGCAGGGGTGCAGTTCTTGCACCTTTGACACTGAGGGGCACTTTTCATTTTCAAAATGGGCACTTTTCATTCATTTTTTAGAAAAGTAGGGGAAACACGTCCCCGGCTTCTGGGTCTTACATCTATGGGGAGGGGTAGTAAATGGTAATTATCGGAAAATGTAATTTGATAATCTGAATTTGTCATCAAATGAAAAGCATATGGTATACTGGTATAATCCGCTTGTTACCATTTTCTTACGGATTTGCAAGTTTCCCCTTCCTCATCCCCATTGCATATGCCACTACTCATGGACCGATTTTCAAGCAGCCTTTATTTACCACGCAAAACATTATAGAAACCTACAGTAATTCGGCGATTGTTTATAGTAAGAAAACATCCCTCCACATCTGCCCGTAAGTGTGTTTTCCAAGACAGGATATGCCTATATCGTTGCGAGCTTAATTAACAAAGAAGATTGCCACTTGAGCCTACTTTCAGTGTTGTATTTTATCAAAAGCAATAGTTTTAGACTCCTTCTTCAGCTCAATTGATAAGATTTAAAAATGTAATACTTCTACAAAAGTTTACTTAAAAATTAATTTTAAAATTTAAATAATCATATTTCTGCCGGCTACGCGGCGCGGTATTTATCATGCATGTTGTAATATTTTCTTATCGTATACCCAGGGCCGTATATGTGTGTGGGTGCCACTGTCCCCCCCCCCTACCCCCCCCCCCTCCCTCCATTCCCCTTCAAATTTTTGAGACTCGTCAATAGATTTTATGATTAGTCAGTAAATCGGGTATCATATCGGTAAAACTTACAATTTTGAATATATCAAACAAGACAGGTTTGACCGATTTTAAAGGCATATGGATGTGCAGCAGCAACTTATGCTAAATTGCATAACAATCCATGAAAGTTTATGAAAATAGCAAAGAATTTTTCCAAATCACTTAAAAATTGACCATTTTAGAGCATTTTGAATTTTCAGGCAAAAATATGCAAATGTATAATTAATAATGCAAAATCTAGCAGGAATAGACTTTGTCATCATTTCAGATTTAGAAAAGAAATATAGAAAATTACATAAAGCTTTTCTGCTAGCCCGCCTGGTAATACATCACAAATTGAACATAAATTATGCATTCACTGCAGATCGCTAAAACTCTAATCAGTCATAATTTAAAAAAACTAAACATGCTATTAACAAGATTTAAAGACTGTTGCGTTTAGAATTTGATGCTCTTTCTCGTATGTTAAAAATCTCTAGGCGTCTATAGACCTTTAACTGATTTGGATTAATAGGTCAATTTAGAAAAGCAATTTCGACATAATCTGTATACATATAGGCCTACACAAGGATATTTCGGTTTTTCTTGCATCGAAATCGCTTTATATAACAATGTGTATTGCACTTATTATTCAGTGTCTCCGTGTAATGTATTCAATAATCTTAATTCTCAAGGTCGGTACGACGTAGCCGTGTACTACGGTTTTGCTAAGTTGAAGGGGAAACTTTATCATTACAGTCAATAGGATATTTTTTATGAATACTTGTGTCGTCTCAGCCAGTCAGCGAAAATTATTGGTATTCATATTTGTTGGAAACTAGTAATGCACGACATTTGTGAAGAAAAATAAATTCTGTTTTTGTTGAAAAATTACAAAAAATAGGTTTTTCTTCCATTGACTGCAATGATAACTGACTGTTTGTTTTCCCCTTAACTAAAGTTTGAAAAAAAAAAAAATTGTTACGTCCATAGGCGTACGGGACAGTTTCATTTTTGGGAGGGCAGAACAATTTTTCCCGAATCCTCTAATCATGCCCTAAATAAACACAGTTCATGAATATACTCATAAATCCACATTTCATGTTGCCGTAATGCCAAATCATTTGCTTTTAAACAACAAACAACTGAACAAAGCTTTTAAAGATCATATTTATTTCTTTAAAAAAATATATTTTATTCAGAAAATATTTAAGTCACTTTTTTTTTAACACAGTTTTGCCGAATTTTGATACCCATTTTCCCGAATTCTTGGGTGCCCAATTTTTTGGGGGGCGCAGTCTTCCTTCTACCCTACCCTCCCTCCCCCCCTGCCCCGTACGCCTATGGTTAGGTCGCCGTGCACCACAACATTCCCGAATGTCCGACCTTGAGAATGCACTTAGATTAATGTAGACCCTATACGTGCTGGTGTCTTAAAACAGAAACAAGTGGGGGTGAGTGCCCTAATTTCCCCCCAAAAAAACCTACTTATGCTCAAACCATGTGTAGGAACCTGGGCCAGGAGCCCGTGCCCCCCACCCTCCCCTCCCTCCCCCACTCCCCACTTTACCCCACTTACCTTGTGTTTTATGATTTTCTGCTCAAAGCATTTAACAACAATGCAGGATATCAAGGCAAGCAGTGTAAGAAACGATTTTCGAAACATGTTCTTCCGAACAGGGTCAACTGTTTTAGCCTATTGCAAAGCTGGTTATAAAAGATTTGCTTTTCGCTGTGTAGGGTAGACACGTCATGCACCACAACTGGTTATCAAAGGCCGTGGACATTGACTTGGTTTCGATGTTATGTCTGTCCGTACGTCGTACCTGTGTTCTCGTCTGGGTCGTAAAGCTGCATTTGTACTATTAAGCGAATAATTGATTTGCTCTTCTCTGTGTAGAAGCTCCTTGCTTGCTCGTTCTCCGCAATGCACATGGTAAAAAGTCATCAAATGTTTTATGAGTTTAGATAAAGAAATTCTCAAACACCGTCACAACTGAATCAGAAAGGAAAACACAACTTATTAATACCTAGGTCGGTGACGTCGAAGGTTTACACAATGCCGTTGTGCCTGGACAGTTCCTACTTTATTTGGTTTCAATAAGGCTATTCATGATAAGTGTATTGCAATCGCGCACGTAACTTGTGCTGGGCTACCAGGATACAGGTTGAATATTAAGTTACAACCGGATATCATGTGTAAGTGACTAAAACAAAAGAAAAACACACAAAGTTCAACCAGGGATTATATTTATTTACATTAAATGACGAAAGGAGAAATTCTAAAAGAGGAATTACGATAAATCCAAATATTTGGAATATAGACCCTAGAAACAGTAGGCTAACTGTAATTACATGTAGCCTACTGTGTATTGCATATGTTTTATGTTGTGGAAAATATGTTTAATGGAGGGAAAAGGAATGGTTCTACCCCAAAGATTTGCTAATCATTGTTTTTTTTTTATATTTAAGAATATCAAACATGCGTGAATTAAATTTGTATGTATGTATGCATGCATGCATGCATGTATGCATGCATGCATGCATGCATGCATGTATGTATGTATCTATGTATGTATGTATGTATGTATGTATGTATGTATGTATGTATGTATGTATGTATGTATGTATGCATGCATGTATGTATGTATGTATGCATGCATGCATGTATGTATGTATGTATGTATGTATGTATGTATGTATGTATGTACGTATGTATGTATGTATGTATGTATGTATGTATGTATGTATGTATGTGTGTATGTATGTATGTATGTATGTATGTATGTATGTATGTATGTATGTATGTATGTATGTATGTATGTATGTATGTGTGTATGTATGTATGTATGTATGTATGTATGTATGTATGTATGTATGGGTGTATACATGTATGTATGGGTGTATGCATGTATGTATGGGTGTATGCATGTATGTATGGGTGTATGCATGATAAACACCATGTATGTATGGGTGTACATATATGCATGTATGTATGGGTGTAGATATATATGTATGTATGTATGGGTGTATATATGCGTGTATACGTGTATGTATGGGTGTATGCATGATATACACCATGTATGTATGGGTGTATATATGCATGTATGTATGGGTGTATATATGCATATATGTATGGGTGTATATATGCATGTATGTATGGGTGTATATATGTATGGGTGTGTATATACATGTATGTATGGGTGTATATATGCATGTATGTATGGGTGTATATATGCATGTATTTATGGGTGTATATGCATGTATGTATGGGTGTATAAATGCATGTATGTATGGGTGTATATATGCATGTAATGTATGGGTGTATATATATACGTGTATGTATGGGTGTATATATGCATGTACGTATGTATGACGTATGTGTGTGCATGCGTGTATGTATGTGTGAGCATGTATGTGTGTATGTATGTATGTATGCATGTATGTACGTTTGTATGTATGTATTTATGCTTGTATGTATGTATGACGTATGTGTGTGTATGTATGTAGGTAAGGGTGAGTATGTGTGTGTGTATGGGTGACGTATGTGTGCAAGTATCTATGAATGTATGTATGTATGCATACATGCTTTTGCCCCTCCTCCCAATGAGACAAAATTGCCCCTCTCTTCCTTCACCATGATCAAAATCCTTGCGCCACCACCAATGCATAGGAATTAGCATGAGGGGATGTCATCTTTTACATGAGGGGATTTCACGGTTAGGGGGTTAATTTATTAACGTAATATTGAAAACAATTGGTCAAATTGAAGGAAATTGCGATACAATTATTGAAATGCTGGTGCAATTTGGCAAAATTGCCTCCGTGCGAGAGGTGACCCTTCCTATGCCCCTGCACATTAGGCTGGTAGCTGGACGGGTAGGTTGGTAGCTGGACAGATAGGTTGGTAGCTGGAGTGATATAGGTTGGTAACTAAAAGGGTAGGTTGGTAGCTGGAGGGGTAGGTTGGTAGCTGGAGGGGTAGGTTGGTAGCTGGAGGGATAGGTTGGTAGCTGGAGGGGTAGGTTGGTAGCTGGAGGGGTAGGTTGGTAGCTTTTAGGAATAGGTTGATAGCTGGACAGATAGGTTGGTAGCTGGAGAGGTATGTTGGTAGCTGAAGGGGTAGGTAGGTAGTTGGAGGGGTAGGTTGGTAGCTGGAGGGGTAGATTGGTAGCTTGAGGGATACGTTGGTAGCTGGACGAGTAGGTTGGTAGCTGGAGGGATAGGTTGGTAACTGGAATGATATAGGTTGGTAACTAAAAAAGTAGGTTGGTAGCTGGAGGGGTAGGTTGGTAGAAAGAGGGGTAGGTTGGTAGCTGGAGGGATAGGTTGGTAGCTGAAGGGGTAGGCTTGGTAGCTGGACGGGTAGGATGGTAGCTGGAGGGGTAGGTTGGTTGCTGGACGGGTAGCTTGGTAGCTGGAGGGATAGGTTTGTAGCTGGAGGGATAGGTTGGTAGCTGGATGGGTAGGTTGGTAGCTGGATGGATAGGTTGGTAGCTGGAGGGGTAGGTTGGTAGTTGGAGTATTAGGTTGGTAGTTGGAGGGGTAGGTTGGTACATGGAGGGATAGGTTGGTAGCTGCAAGGATAGGTTGGTAGCTGGAGGTAGGTTGGTAGCTGGAGGGGTAGGTTGGTAGCTGGAGGGTATGTTTGTAGCTGGACGGGTAGGTTGGTAGCTGGACAGGTAGGTTGATAGCTGGAGGGGTAGGTTGGTTGCTGGATGGGTAGGTTGGTAGTTGGAGGGGTAGGTTGGTGGCTGGAATGGTAGCTTGGTAGTTGGAGGGGTAGCTTGGTAGCTGGAGAGATAGGTTTGTAGCTGGAGGGATAGGTTGTTAGCTGGAGGAGTAGGTTGGTAGCTGGAGGGATAGGTTGGTAGCTGGAGGGGTAGGTTGGTAGTTGGAGTGGTAGGTTGGTAGTTGGAGGGGTAGGTTGGTAGCTGGAAGGGTAGATTGGTAGTTGGAGGGGTAGGTTGGTAGCTGGAGGGATAGGTTAATAGCTGGAGGGGTAGGTTGGTAGTTGGAGGGATAGGTTGGCAGCTGGAGGGGTAGGTTGGTAGATGGAGAAGTAGGTTGGAAGTTGGGGGCGGTAGGTTGGAGGTTGGACGGGTTGGTTGGTAGCGGGAGGGGAAGGTTGGTAGCTGGAGGAGTATCTTGGTAGCTGGAAGGGTAGGTTGGTAGCTGGAGGGATAGGTTGGTAGCTGGAAGGGTGGGTTGGTAGGTGGGTTGGTAGGTTGGTAGCTGGAAGGGTAGGTTGGTAACTGGAAGGGTAGGTTGGTAGCTGGAGGGTAGGTGGAAGGATAGCTTTGTAGCTGGACGGGTAGATTGGTAGCTGCAGGGATAGGTTGGTAGCTGGAGGATTTAAAGATATACATGTGTTTATACAGTCACCTAATATAGAACAGTTGGGGACAGATCAATCCCCTCCCCTTCCCACCCGCGGTCGAAATGAAGTGTCACTGCGTCAAACATAGTACTGCGTAACAACGTGTGCCCGTTTTCTAGCCCCTGGCGAGGCGTATATAGGGCAAAGCTTTCTTTGGGGTCAATGGGGCCAAGCCCCCAGAAGCTCCGAAGATTTCTTGTTTTGATACATTCTTAAATGGCTGAAAATCAATACAAAAATTGGTAATCCTAAAATTAAGTGAAGTTTGATTGGGAATTATTTAATTTCAACATTTGTAATACTTATAGGCGACCGATTTTCTTAAAACTTTGGAAAGATTGAAAAATCTTAAAACAACAAACTTAGTCAATAATCTAGGAATTTTGTGGCCGAAAACGGTTTTATTTCAATGCGAGAAAATTTGGAGAGAAATATTTCGGCTTAAAAAAAATCATGCTTATGAGTCATTTTGATATATTTCTTACCTTCTTTCAGAAATTTTACTGTGTTTTTATCTCCCCATTATTCCAAAATAATTTCAAATTTATAGCTTTTCGTGCAAATTTCTTTAAAAAGAATAATAAATCACGGGTCACAAATTTTGCGTTCTAAAAAAACCTAATCCTAAAAACCCTAATTATAAAGCTTAATCCTAAAACCTTATTCTGATCCCTAATCCTAAAACCTAATCCTAAAACCCTAATTATAAAGCCTAATCCTAAAACCTTATTCTGATCCCTAATCCTAAAACCTAACCCTAAAACCTAATCCTAAAACACAATCCTAAAACCTAGCCTGAAAATGAGGATCTACATTAATTATGAGCAGGTTTTTTTTTTTTGCTTATTTCAGATAAACGGCAAAACAGCTTGCAGACTCCACTCGTCAATACAACAGTAGACGATTGAAAGTTTCGATCGAAAGCCAAAACGTATGAATTATTCCTCGTTTTTAAGCTATTTTGGCTTAGTTTCTACTTAAAAGTCCCAAATTTAAAAAGGAAAATAGTTCAAATACATCAATACAACGGAATAAACTGATAAAATCAAAAAGAAAAAGAAAAAAATCCTTATATAGAAATGTATCGCTATACTAGGATTTTACCCTTCTTCTGCGTCTTCTTTTAGAAGTGATATGACTTGTAATTCCAATAGTCCAAGCTCTGCCTCGAGTTAAAAAAGACTGGGACATTCTGCCTGTTCCTCTGTAAGCAGGTAAGGCCATGCTACCACGACACGGGCGGTAGCGGAGGAAACCACCACCTGGCCACGTGAAACTTTTAAGCCCATTTCTGTGCTCTCACTAATGTCCTTGACATGCTTGGAGATATCATCCCGGGAAATCTGAGTTGTAATCTGGCAATAGGTAGGCCTACAGCCTGTGAGCACAAATGCTAAAACTCGCGGCTTAGGTCCCCCCCCCCCCTCCCTGGGGGCACTTCCATACTAAAGTGGTAGCTGGTAGGTATGTGCCGCCCAGAATTAAAAAATTGGACTGCAGTGTGAGAGATTTTTTGGTAACTGCAGTATGACAGTTTATGATTTTGATACCTGCAGTACAAAAATAATTGATTTTTGATACCTGCAGTATAAAAATATGCATTTTTTTTGAGACCAGCAGTATGAGAAATTGAATTTTTGATACCAGCACTACGAAAATTATGAAAAAAAAGGCAACTGCTCGGGCGGCACATGTATATATACCTCACATATGATCCCCGGAAGAGGGAGGGAGGGGGTCGGATTTAATCACTCACAACGAGTGAGGTTAAGCTCGGGTATTCTTTGAGCCATGAAAGCAAAGAATTGCACATTTTATGCACGGCATTTGTATCAATCTCTGGCAAATTCAAAACATGATATGACCCCTGACTTAAAGCAATTATGCCTTTTATAGTTTTATGAACATAAGTTGCACCTTCTGCAATTTAAAATCTCTGCTTCTTGTAGCAGGTCTTAGCTTATCCCATACCCCATATTAGCTGGTTAACCTGAGTGGATTACCAATTTTCATAGTTATCAGGGCGCAAATATCTCTGATATTTTTTCTTTTAATTTGTCTTCCGACATTTTGCATTGAAGCATTTTGGCCACAACATCTGCAATTGTGGCAGAAAAGGTAGCCCTTTTTCCGTTCCTACAAAGTCCTGTCAGCCTGTACAACATCGTCCAGGACATCATCAAATTTATCATTACCAGGCTTAGTTGCCCTGGAAATGCTTGAAACATGAAAAATCAAACTCAAGTTGTTGAGAACAGTCTCCTTGAGTGACAACTGGGGAAGAACCTGAGGTTGTTCAACTACCTGATGGTAAAAAGGCGGGGGGGGGGGGGGCATGCTGCCAAAATTTTCAGAAAAATTGGTTTGCGCATTGCGTGGCCTCTAAAATTGTTTTAAAAAAAATATAATTTGATACTTCTGGCAGGCAACGATCCCGTTTTCGAGGAATCAAAATTGATATCCTCAGAATAATTGACTTCTTCATCCGCCATGTTAATTTCCACTTATAAAGAGCAATATTTATTAAATTTGTGCAATTATGCCTGGTAAAGTTTACTTCAAACTTTAGTTTTACTTCAAACTTTAGCTAGGTAGTAATTTGAAATCATTTATACTTAAGTAAAGAAGTAATTATACATGCGAGATCTTTCACAATTATGCCAATAAATTGAAAACAGCAATTATGCTATAAGATGAATATGACCAGATGATCTTGCAAATAAGCCACTAAATGGACAACAAGATGAGCAGTTATGCTATAAGATAATAAGAGCTTGCAATTGTGCCACAATTTCAGGTTAATAATTGATAAAGCCTTAACTTGCAAGTATATAGGCTGTAATATTGCAATTTGCCAACGTGTGCAACACGTATGAAAACAACGATAAACAGATAAAAGCGAGGCTACTCCACAATGAGGGTTTCTACATTTCTACTGCATCACGCTCTCGCGCAGTCCCGGAATGCAAGTCATTTGATGAGATAGAATTTGATTGATGAAAGAAAGACAACTTCTATTCTAATAATAAAATATACTCAGGAGATGATAAGGGTTACCATATCTAAACAGAGGGGAAATTGTCCCTGTAAATTGAGTAACTTCCGGCAAAATTGTGGGGTTCATCAATTCATGGGCGAAGCCTTGGAAGCAGCGGCGTAGAAATGTATTTGATATTGGGGACCAGATTTTATCTTTTGCCTCAACAAACCTAAGTACCAAAATGTTTTGAATCTCTTATCACGATCCCAAAACTATTTGTAAAAGGGCGGATTCGTTAAGTCATGTAAGTAAAAGAGGGCGGGGAAGGGGAGTCGTTCAATTGTTAGAAATATTGGTAAAATTTGGCATTATTTCCCAAAAATTGAAGAAAATTCCCAAAAATTTATTAAATTTTCTGACAATTGAAGAAAAATTAGGGAAATTTAACAAAGATTGAAGCAAATTTCACAAAATTTAAAGAAAAATGAAGAAACTTCTAAAAAGATTGAAGCAAATTTTACAAAAATGAATGAAATTTTACAAACATTTCACTAAAATGGAAGATATTTTCCCCAAAATGAAGGAAATTGCACAAAATTTAAAGCAAACTTTACGAAAAAGAAGACAATTTTACGAAAAATGAACAGGTGAAGGAGATTTCCCAAAAATTGACAGAAACTTCTCCGAGTCTAAAATTGAAGAAAATTTTCCAAAAATAACAGAAATTGCACAACAATTTAAACAGATTTCATAAAAATAAAGAAAATTTTACGAAAATTGAAAACAATTTCCCGAACATTTAGGAAAACTTCTCCAGAATGGACGGATATTCTCCCAAATATGAAGGAAATCGCACAAAATCGAAGCAAACTTCACGAAAAAGACAAAAATTGCACAAAAATTGAAGCAAATTTCCCAAAAATTGTATGCCATGAAATTTGACTGGACTCGTCAAAATCACTTCGTTATAGCCAGGTACCGTTATTGGGGGGGGGGGGGGACCAAAATGGTACTTTCTGCCCTTCTCCCGTAAACATTTTTTTAGCCCCCCCTCCTCCCGTAAACATTTTTTTAGCCCGTGCTTCCTACGCCCTTGTTTGAAAGCTTCGGTCAAGGGACGAAAAGCTCTGAAGACTTTTTGATTATGATGCCCCACAATGGTTTAAAATCAACACAAATTTCCAAAATAAGGGTGATAAAAAGAAGAGAATTGTTAATATCTATTCGGATAAAAATTTCCATCTCGGGCAGAGGAGAAACTTGCCCTAAAAAGTGGGTCAAAATTGTGGACTTATGGGTAAAGCCTCGGAAGGGGCTCGGGGATTGAAGATTTTTTGATTTTGATGTACGAAAAAGGATTAAAATCCACACAAAGTTCCAAACTGTAAGTAATGAAAAGAAGACAATTTCAAATGTCAGGAATGTTAAAATCTGAGAACTGGATAAGCATTTAGGTTACCCATTCTAGAAAGGCATAGAACAATAAAAAGAAATTTCTCCTGAAATTGAGAAAACTCGGGCAAAAATGTGGGGTTCATATGGACGAAGCCCTGGTCTGAAGATTTCTTGTTTTTGATGCCCCAAAATGGCTGAAAATCAACGCAAAGCTCCCAAATGTAAATCGTGGGGTCCGGGGTGAAGCAAGAGTACGGATCCAGGAGAAGAAGTCCCCTTGGAAGTGGTCCAGGGGCGAAGCCCCCCCGGAAGTTTTTTTGTCTTTGATGCCCCAAAACGTCTTAAAATCAACACAAACTGATAAATTTCAAAATTTTCCCTGAAAAATTAAGAAAATGCGGGCAAACTTTTGGGGTTCAAGCAGAGATGTAAAAGGTGTGGATGTTTGATCTAAAATTTTCTTTTTTTCTCCCCAAAATGGCCGCTTAAAATCAACACAAAAAACCAAAACGTAATTGATGAAACGAAGAAAACTAAAATTCTACTCAGATAAGTATTTGGGTTACCCACTAGCACTGTCAGCTAACACTGTCAGGCAGATGAGAAATTTCCCCTAAAAATTCCTTTCACGATATTGTTGGCTTCATGGATGCAGCTCTGAGGATGCAAGGGGCAAATTCCCTGGAATATTTCTAGTTTTCGATGCTCAAAGACTGAAAAATGGTTCTTGACTTAAGACGTGTGCACTGTGCGTCTTTCCTGTATACTGACATACGTCTCGCACTCCCAGTCTCCTGCAGTTGCCCAACTCGAGCCCAATCAGCATCATGCCAAGTCGAGTGGAGATGGTTATGATATCTAGACGATTCAGCATGATTGAGATGTATCTTTAATTCAAACAGAACATACAGACATCCATGATTTTAAATATTTGCCCGACTAAGCTGCTAAGTGCCCAAGTGTGATGTTGTCAGCATTATGCCGAGTCGGCGGTCAGGAGGATATGATTCAGATAGCACATGCCTAATCCATCTCTATCTTCATTGTATAAATTGTCTTGCTCATTGGTATTGTCTGTGTTCCTTCATATAACTCATCATTGCTGATCTTCATTAGCCATCTTATTTTCATGTTTTTGCTTAGGCGGTTTTGTTAAAATATGTTCAATTTATTTTCGTTTAATTAGTTAAACTTCCAAGTTTTAGAGCCATAAAGTAACACTGATATAACATTTGTATGGTTTTTCTCTTGTATATGTTTGAAATCTATATTTTACTAAGTTTTTTAAATGTGTGCTAAGGAAATTTTCCTTCTTATGTCATCTTCGGTGCCTCCATCTTTAGATATACTCTGATACCAGGATACAAGTGCACCCGTCATTCTATATTTCTGCCCAATGTAGATCGGTATTCAGCCACGGAGGAGGGGTTAAGGGTTAAGGGAGCAAAAAACTATGATTTTATCCAAAACATTTTCAAAAGTATTTTGTATTTTTTGAAGAAATAAAAACATAAAAGTATAACCATATTAATTTTCCTACAATTTTTTTTCAATACTTAGCCACTTTTTTCCCGACGAAAATTGGAATTCCCCGACAATAATTGGAATTGCCCAACGATATTTTTTTTAGGGGATCCCACACCCCTCTTAAATTACGCTCTTGGCTGCGGGGGTCACTGCTGGGAAGGCAAACAATAACATACGTAAACAAGTTGTGCACTGAAAAAATATGACACTGACATTGAACACTTGGATGCCTGAGTCTTTTAATTTTGATAAGCACCGTCTTCATTTGCCTCACAAATTTAGATAATCAATGTTCTCACCACCGCCCCTACCATACCTACATGTAAATTTGATTACTTTTTTCCTCTGCACATTCACACCAAAAAGTACAATTTGATTGAGAATGTGTTAATGCACCCAGCCTAACTTTCTTACCAACCCGTTATATTATTTTTGACGCTTTCATAGTTCTTAAAGGAATATTCTCATGGATTTTAATTTTTTCATATATGATATAAAATTTTCTGGAAATAGAGTGGTGAAAAACTATGTTAATATCTTATTCCGTTTAAAACTTACGAAATTTTAAAGTATTTTTTAATTTGGACAAAAGTGACTAATTGGCAACATCTGTGATGTCATAGAGACAATTTCAACAATACGTCTTTTGTATTTCTTTCAAAATGATTTTGATTTTTTTCTCGTTGAAAATGTAATGTACACCAAGAAAAAACAAAGTTTTCTTGTAAATTACATATTCCACCCTATCTCTATACATAATTTTACTAGAAAATATATTCTTGTTCAATTTTTGTGTAAAAAAAAATTGTAGTCCAAGAATTAATTTTTTATGAAAATAAATAATCTAAGAAACGTGTATTGTAGTAAACTGAGTTCAATAATCTATATTGCAATTTACCACAGGGTTATTTCCATATTCTTTGTTGATGATCAAGAAGTAGGCCTACTGTATATTACTACTTACTGTACCAAATATTCATTGAACAATCTGTTATAAGTTTCATTATAAATATTTCAGTTGGATTGAAAATAATGCATAAAGGTGTACAATACAGCCATGGGTAAATCATTCAATCTGAACTGCAAGAAGGTAAAAACACCTCCCTGGTGAAAATAAGATAAGCCTATGGCCTGGCACTGTCTGTTGCAGTTATAGACCACGATACGGTAGTCTCCATAGGGGATTCCTCTGAGAGTTAACGTGTAACTTCGCGTGTAAAGTCAATGGAGAACCACATATCGGAAACTACATTTTTTGCAAATGTTCTCCGAAATCCACTTTTAAACCTCCCACAGCTGAAAGTCCTTAATATGTATAGGGCCTACTGAAAATACAATTATCATCAATATTTACCATGAATGCTGACACAAAAAAGCCATTTAGCCTCCCATAAATCCTTGAAAAGAGATTAGTTTCTACTCTAGAACAAATTTTACTTCTAGAAGAACTTCTGGGTTTCTAGAATAATTTCGTTCATTTTATCTGCAGTACAGATTGCGCGATTATAGCTTATTTTTAGACCAATGAACAACACGACTGATCAAACTTTATTTTATCTTATTTTTTGTGGAAAGATGGCGACAACTCCTGCAGTCAGCCGCTTGTTTTCCGTACGATTTCTAGCTATCTGGGTGTTTTCTTTTCTTTCCTGAAGGAAAGCAATTGACGAATCCTTGAATAACAAAGAAACTATCAACTCTAGAACTTGGTATGGGCTTTTGTAATTTTGTTAGATATTATACAGAATTTCCGAATGCGATGAGATTTTCCATTGAGCCTAGTGCTACGTTCCACGTGTAACCCCCTTTCCCCATTTCCCCTTTCTACCACGGAGGCTACCATATTGTCTCCTATAAGTTTAACATTTGTAAAATTTCAACATTTGAATATCAGAAGAAAAAATATTGCAAAATATAATTTTGTTTATTATGTTAATTGTTATGCATACCTTAGGGTTTCAAATAAGTAAAAGGAAATGGTTACTGCAAGCTTCTCCAGCCATGGAGTTGGTAACTCCCTGCTCCAACTTCCAAGGCTAAACTTGGCTGGCGGTCGAACAAAACCAACTGAATGAAAAAGCAATGCTATACAATAAGGTTACGTCAGTACGTGTAGGCTAAAGTTACACTCAGGAGTTACAATTTTGACCTTGGCCATCGGGCTAGGCTGAACTCAAAATACGTAGGCCAAAATCGCATCAAAAAATATATATATAAAATGAAACTCACTATCATTACCACGTCGAGATTTCGGCTACAACTTGGTCGTCAAGTTGGGTCCAGGGATGCTAGCGGGTCTTATGGAAGAACGTTCAGGCATTTACAATACAAAACAGCAAAAGCAATTAATGTCTGACTTGACTGAGTCTGTAGCTGCGCTGACAGGCTGAAGGTGCCTAATCGATTTTAGCAAGACGGAATACAACGTTGGATGGAATACGGGTCGCGATTTGCACGAGTCAAATGGCACGGGGTCATGTGACCTACAAAATTGACAGGTGATCGTTTCTATGGTTACGTGAAGCGGAAATTTATGCAGTTATTATTTTATTTTTTTGCTGCTCAGTTTCCCTCATAATATATCAGCTCTCGGCGCCAAATAACCGAAGAATTTCATTTGCACTCCACTGAAAAGCACAAATATTAATGTTACAGGCAAAAGTTTAGTTCAATACATTCGGTAAAGCTAAACCATAGAAAGTGCAAAAATAATAATGCTGCAGAACTAAATTTTTACTATAAAAGAATGCTTGACCAAAGATAGCATAACAAAGATCTGAAATCGAAAACTATTTCAATCGTTTCAAATGCTTCCCCAATACTGCAATGAGTCAATAAATGCTGCCCAAAGCCCAACTCAAACCAATACCTGCCCTAGCCTATATTACAATACCCCGCCCGGTCGCTATTTTGCACTCCCCAAATGTCCCCATTTGAGTTAAGTTATGGTAAGGGTCCAGAATTTAAGCCAATCAGACAAGAGGAAATTTGTGCCATTGCTCATCCTTGATCTGCTTGAGGGACTTATTGGCAAGAACAACCGAGGAAACTCGATTGCATGCATGGCTGCAACTTTTTAATGCATGCACCGTGACATCTTTCACTGAACAAGTTTATTTCTTCATTGACCCTTGATTGGCTGAAGGTGACCGGTCACTGAAACTACAGTGGCTTATAGTGTCATGCAAAAGACGATCCATAGCCTTATTGGAAAGATAATGCTCTAACGAAAAGTTCAAGGATCAAAGTGAGAACCGTAACGGACAAAGAGCTTTACACGATTTGGGCGGAGACTCGTACAGTTACTTGTTAATGTGGACAGGTATAAAAAAAAAAAAAAGCATTAAATTCCGAGTTTAATCAAAATGTTTTTTTTTTTCTTCCTTTTATTTCTTTCGTTAATTTCAGACCTTGAAAATGTTCAAAATGTTTTCTCCAGCTTGAGGTTGGTTATGGTGAAAATGAAATCTTCTTCATTAGAACTATCTAAATGAAGCAAATGTTACAAAAATGAAAGCAAATTTTTTACAAAAGGAAGGAAATTTCAGAAAATTGGGATAAACTTCCAAAAGAATTGAAAGAAAATTAAAGAAAGATGCCAGAAAAAGAAGGAAATATCCTGAAAGAAGGAAATTTTCGAAAAATTGAAGAAGAAAAAAATGAAGGAAAATTGAAGAAAATTTCATAAAAATGAAGCAAGCTTTCCAAAAATTAAAAAAAAATTCACGAAAATGAAGCAAATTTCACAAAATGAAAGTAATTTTCCAAAAAAGGAAGAAAAAAATTCTCCCAGATTGAAGGAAATTTCCCGAAAATTTAAGAAAACTTCGCGAAAATTGAAAAACATTTCATGAAAATGAAGCAAGCTTCCCAAAAATTAATAAAAATTTCACGAAAATATAAATTTCAAGAAAACTAAAGCAAATTTTTCCCCCAAATTAAAGAAAATTTCCAGATTATGTAAGAAAATTTCGCGAAGAAAGCAGCTTTCCTTAATTGAAGAAAATTTTACGAAAATAAAACAGCAAGAAATTCCCGAAAATTGAAGAAGAAGAAAAAATTTGAAAATGAAGCAAAATTGAAAGAAATTTCCCAAAAATGAAGGGAATTCCGAAAATGTAGGAAACTTCCCAAAACTGAAATCAAATTTCTCGAAAAAAGAAAATTCATTAAAAGTTAAAATAAACTTCCCAAAAATTAAAGAAATTTTCAAAAAATGAAGAAAATTTCCTGATAATTAAAGCAAATATAACACAAATGAAGGAACATTAAAAATTATTTTAAGAAAATTTCACGAAAATGAATGAGTTATCCCGAAAATTGAAGATTTCACGAGTCTATTACTCAATGTTGAATATTGCGATCTTAATTTATTATTTATTATGTTATTATATTTATTTCAGAGGGATTTTTTTACAAGGAATCCAAGGAATGGGGAGGGGAGGAGGGGGCATTTCTCCCCCGGCTTCCTACCCCCTCCTCCTCCCCCCCCCCACCCTCCCTCCCACTCCACTCGCCCGCCTCCAACGGCCATTCAAATAACAAACACAACTATGCTATTTTGTAAAACATTTGAGAACATAAATGGTATAATTTTCTATTTAATTCTTTTCAACACCATATTTTTGCCCGAAGAAAAACAAAATGTAGAGGTGTAACATCCCACACACTCCTTATGTTACGAACCTGCTCATGGAGTACAAAGGTTATGTGGCTGTTGTTGTCGGTCGCTCTTATACAAGCATTTGGACATCAGGATAAACACCAGTGCTCAATCACTCCAATAGACGTTCATACATAAATCAAAATGATGTATGAAAAGCTCATTTTCTAATAAATCCTGTCCGGAATATTATTGTTTTTTATAAATCTCAAAAAATCTTATGAAATTAAAGAAGATATGGCGCTCCAATATATATTCAGTCAAAACCAAGATCATTTGATTTGTTAATTCAGTTCTTCTTGACGGTTGTGAGACGTGGAAGACCCATGAGACTGCCAATAAGAAATTGGATACTTTATCTGTTCATATTCAAATGCATCAGAATAATTTTTAAGATCAGATGGTTATTGTTTCAAATAATGAATTACTAAAATTTACTAAGCAAATGAGAATTAGCAACGAAGTCCAAATGAGAAGATAGAGGTGGATTGGGTGTATATTGAGAATGAAAGAGGACAACCACTGCATGACATCATTTGAAACCAGAAGAGAGAAGGAAAGTAGGACGCCCAAGAGCGATATGGAGAAGAACAGTTGTGAAGAGAGGAGTTAGGGTGGAATTCTTTAATATAAACCGGACACGTTGCCAGAGACAGAATACGTTGGAAAGAGTACACTGCAGCCTTACATGCCTAATGGGACACATAACCCGAAGAGGACAGTAAATGAGTGATACATTCTATAAAAAATAAATACAAAATAGAGATCTTTCAGTCAGCTATGTATAATATTGACAGTTGATATATAGCATTCCTACCTTTGAGGTCTTCTTTTGCCATCTTTGCCAGAGTCGGGACCAGAATGTCCTGTTCTTCTTGGCAAGTTTAGCATTTTTACCAACAACTTCAGCTTCGGGCTCAACAGCAGTTGGTCGAACGCAAATAAGAGGAAAACAGCAAGGCATCTTAGATATCTTATGCTTCAAGTCACGTAAGTAAAAGCGATTAGCAAATTCTATGTCAGAACACATCTACTTATGTTGGGGTTCAGTACAGTGGATGCTTACCTTGCGTTGTTGTGCGTAACTTTTTTCTTCCAATAAAGTATACGTCATAGAGACAGCACGCATTTGTCATAAGCGCACGGTAAAAGCTTCCGGTAGGTTCTGTCCAATCAGTACTCTGCGCACATAGTCAAATGATAAGTGCGTTAAAATGCACGTTCATGTTTCCCCAGTTTGGCACGCGTCATGCGCAGTATAGAACGCGTATCAACAATAAAGAGTCACAAGAACACCTTCCACTGCATTACGCGTTATGATGAGTTCTACGTTATTTGCTCACGCAATGAAATTTTGATAAATGTTTGTTGTGTGCATAGGCCTATTTAGATTTTAATTTCATCACCCACATATACATATATGTGGGGATGAGATATTGTAGTCACTTTGCTGTATAGACCTTTTCAAACCGAGTTTAACCAAACGTGATTTCTTCAGTACTTCGACCAATCAAACGCTGGGGGAACTTTTTTGTTGTTTTCCGACCAATCAGGTGCAGGTTTAAGGGGGAAAATATAAGCAGTAATACGCGTGCGTATATCCTTCATGTATAACGCACGTATGATACGTGCGCTTGAAAACATTTTTTTCATACGCTTGGTATGAGAGAGAAAGAAAGATATATATATATAAAGCGTCACAAGAACACCTTCCACTGCATTACGCGTTATGATGAGTTCTACGTTATTTGCTCACGCAGTGAAATTTATATATATATATATATATATATATATATAATATTATATATATATATATATATATATATATATATATATATATATATATATATATATATATATATATATATATATATATATATATATATATATATATATATACATATATATATATATATATATATATAGAGATTTATAGAGAGAGAGAGAGAGAGAGAGAGGGGGAGGGAGAGAGGGGGAAAGGGAGGGAGAGAGGGAGGGAGAGGGAGGGAGGGAGGGAGAGAGAGAGAGAGAGAGGGGGGCAAGGGGAGGGAGAGGGGAGAGAGAGAGATGGGAGGTGTCACTATCAGACTATGAAATACGTTTCTCCCCCAGTTGGTTAAACTTTTATCGTGCTTTCCTTTGCATCGAGCAGATCATTTTTGTCACCTGTGCAATATTGCTTATTATTTTTTGTTTAATTTCTTGTCTGTTAATTTTTGTTATACAATTTCATGTATATTTGTGCATGTCAATTTGATCTTTCAGCCTAAATAAATATATTCAATCAATCAATCAATCAATCAATCAAAATCTATCAAAATAAGCTATATATTGGATCAAAATTCACTAAAAACATGAAGGAAGCAAAATAATTCAAGAGAATCAGTTAAATATTGGCCATTTTACAGCTTTTTAAGGATTTTTGAGCAAATGGGCATATATGCAAATTTGTGTGTTACTCTTGTAATTTATAAACGGGATTAATCAGGCCTCTATTTTCTTATGTAAATCCATTGCTTTAAACCCTCTGCTTTTTTTCTTTGAAAAAGGGTTGATAGTTCTAATGAAAAGATTTGATTTTTACTATACCCCCAACCAACCTCAGGCAGGAGAAAAAATTGAATATTTTCAAGGTCTGAAATTAACGGAAGAAATAAAAAGAAGGAAACAAAACACATTTTGATTAAACTCGGGATTTAATGCTTTTTTCGATACCTGTCCACATTAACAAGCAACTGTGCGAGTCTCCGCCTAAATCGTGTGAAGCTCTTTGTCCGTTACGGTTCTCACTTTGATCCTTGAACTTTTCGATAGAGCATTATCTTTCCAATAAGGCTATGGATCTTCTTTTGCATGACACCATAAGCCACTGTAGTTTCAGTGACCGGTCACCTTCAGCCAATGAAGAAATAAACTTGTTCAGTGAAAGATGGTCACGGTGCATGCATTAAAGAAAGTTGCAGCCATGCATGCAATCGAGTTTCCTCGGTTGTTCTTGCCAATAAGTCCCTCAAGCAGATCAAGGATGTTTCATTATTAGTAATTTCACTTGATACAGTGGCTTTTGGGGTCACTATTGAAACGAATTACAAACAGATGGGGTGGCAGTGGGGAATCGGGCGGCGAATTTTTTCCCAAACAGATTAGCAATGGCACAAATTTCCTCTTGTCTTATTGGCTTAAATTCTGGACCCTTACCGGAACCTAACTCAAATGAGGGCATTTGGGGAGTGGAAAATAGCGACCAGGCGGGGTATTGTAATTTAAGCTAGGGCAGGTATTGGCTTGAGTTGGGCTTTGGGCAGCATCTATTCACTCATTGCAGTATTGGGGAAGTATTTAAAACGATTAAAATAGTATTCAATTTCAGATATTTGTTATGCTATCTAACAGAGAGAGAGTTGAACACACAATTACAATGACGGGGTCGTCGCCTGCGTATTCGGTTATGATAGTACAAATGCTACCACGAAACGCTTAATACGACCCGGACGAGAACACAGGTACGACGTACGGACAGACATAACATCGACAACCAAGTCAATGTCCACGGCCTTTGATAACCAGTTGTGGTACACTGGCGTGTCTATCCAACCCAGGCTTGAACCCAGGGCCTCGTGGTCTGTAGACAGGTATTATAACCGCTACACCACAGTAGGTAGACAATGTTATGCTATCTTTGGTCAAGCATCCTTTTATAGCAAAAATTTAGCTCTGCAGCATTATTATTTTTGCACTTTCTAGGCCTATGGCTTAGCTTTGCCGAATGTATTGAACTAAACTTTTGCCTGTAATATCAATATTTGTTCTTTAGTGGAGTGCAAATGAAATTCTTTGGTTATTTGGCGCCGAGAGCTGATATATTATGAGGGAAACTCAGCAGCAAAAAATTAAAATAATAAGTGCATAAATTTCCGCTTCACGTACCCATAGAAACTGATCACCTGTTAATTTCGTAGGTCACATGACCCCGTGCCATTTGTGCGAATCGCGACCCGTATTTTTGTGTCTCATATTGTGTGTTGACATTTTCAACCTGGCAGATCGCTCCCAGCTCCGGGTTTCATCCAACGTTGTATTCCGTGTTGCCAAAATCGATTGGGCACCTTCAGCGCAGCTACAGACTCAAGTCGAGTCAGACATTAATTGCACTTGTATTGTAAATGCCTAAACGTTCTTCCATAAGACCCGTTAGCATCCCTGGACCCAACTTGACGACCAAGTTGTAGCTGAAATCTCGACCTGGTAATGATAGTGAGTTTCATCTAATATATTTTTTTTGATGCGATTTAGGCCTAGGCTACGTATTTTGAGTTCAGCCTAGCCCGATGGCCAAGGTCAAAATTGTAATTCCTGAGTGTAACTTTAGCCTACACGTACTGACGTAACGTTATTGGATAGCATTACTTTTTCATTCAGTTGGTTTTGTTCGACCGCCAGCTAAGTTTAGCCTTGGAAGTTGGAGCAGGGAGTTACCAACTCCATGGCTGGAGAAGATTGCAGTTACCATTTCCTTTTACTTATTTGAAACCCTAAGTAGGTATGCGTGACAATTAACATAATAAACAAAATTATATTTTGCAATATTTTTTCTTCTGATATTCAAATGTTGAAATTTTACAAATGTTAAACTTATAGGAGACAATATGGTAGCCTCCGTGGGGGAGAGGGGGGGGGGGGGGCGGGCGGGGGTTACACATGGAACGTAAGACTTGCTCAATGGAAAATCTCATCGCATTCAGAAATTTTGTATAATATCTAACAAAATTACAAAAGCCCATACCAAGTTCTAGAGTTGATAGTTTCTTTGTTATTCAAGGATTCGTCAATTGCTTTTCTTCAGGAAAAAAACAAAAAACCCAGATAGCTAGAAATCGTACGGAAAACAAGCGGCTGACTGCAGGAGTTGTTGCCATCTTTCCACAAAAAAAAAGATAACATAAAGTTTGATCAGTCGTGTTGTTCATTGGTCTAATGTAAAAATAAGCTATAATCGTGCAATCTGTACTGCAGATAAAATGAACGAAATTATTCTAGAAACCCAGAAGTTCTTCTAGAACTAGACTTTGTTCTAGAGTACACTGGAACATGAAAACTGTTCTCTTTTCAAGGATTTCTGGAAGGCTTAATGGCTTTTTTGTGTCAGTATTCATGGTAAATATTGATAATAATTGTATTTTCAGTAGGCCCTATACATATTAAGGAATTTCAGTTGGGGGTAGGTTTAAAAGTGGATTTCGGAGAACATTTGCAAAAATGTAGTTTCCGATATGTGGTTCTCCATTAACTTTACACGCGAAGTTACACATTAACTGCCAGAGAAATATCCTATGGAGACTACCGTATCGTGGTCTATAACTGCAACAGACAGTGCCGGGCCATAGGCTTATCTTATTTTCACCAGGGAGGTGTTTTTACCTTCTTGCAGTTCAGATTGAATGATTTACCCATGACTGTATTGTACACCTTTATGTATTATTTTCAATCCAACTGAAATATTTATAATGAAATTCATAACAGATTGTTCAATGAATATTTGGTACAGTAAGCAGTAATATACAGTAGGCCTACTTCTTGATCATCAACAAAGAATATAGGAATAATCTTGTGGTAAATTGCTATATAGATTAATGAAGTAAGTCTACTACAATACATTTTTTTTTTGCACAAAAATTGAACAAGAATATATTTTCTAGTAAAATTATGTACTGTACACCAAATTAATCAAATCATCAAAAATATAATTTTCAGGGATTTTGATAACGGAATAAAATTGTATTACAAGAAATGCATTTTCAAATATTGCATTGCTGCTATACTAGAATTTGACCAAACATGAAACCAAATGAATGAAAACAATTTATTAAGATAACAATATTATGAACTGTACATGTTGGGAATGAAAAAGAAGATAAAAGGAACAGAAATATTAGTACACTTTTATCATCTGGTCCTTTGAAAATAGCATTATGATTAAACTAATGATAGTAAATGCAGTATTTGCATTCCTCCTTTTCCCCCTCACACAACACACATACTGTATATCCACCTACAGTACAAAACTAGAACACATTATAAGAAGTAGAAAAGGTAGACTGGAAGAGGAAAAACAGACTGTAGATCTCATAAGCCAGTTGGGAGTTACAGACGCACATGCTCGGAACTGATTGTGGGGTCAGGTCAAGTGATAATAACAATCAGCGCGGTACGGTCTGATCATATGTAAACAAAGCTTTCTCTGTGTTAATTCTATCACAGGATGACTTTGTGACATTCCATGTGGGAGATAGAGATGGATGCCATGCGGGACATAGGGATGGATGCCATGTGGGACACAGGGAGGGATGCCGTGTGGTACATAGGATGGGATGGCATACTGTATGGGACATCTGAGTGGATGCCATTTGGTACATCTGCAGGATGAGATGTCATGTGGGACATGGAGATGAATGCCATGTGGAACATAGGAGGGTGGGACATGGAGAGGGATGCCACATGGGACAGAGGGAGGGATTCCATTTGGGGCATAGGGAGGAATGACATACATGCACATGGGTAGGGATGCCATGTGGGACATAGAGATGGATGTCATGTGGGACATATGGATGGATGCCATGTGGGACACAGGGAGGGATGCCATGTACCACAGGGTGGGATGGCATATGGGACATCTGAAGGTGATGCCATTTGGTATATCTGCAGCATAAGATGCCATGTGGGACATGGAGATGGATGTCACGTGGAACATAGGAGGGTGGAACATGGAAGGATGCCATGTGGGATAGGGAGGGATTCCATATGAGGTATAGGGAGGAATGTCATGTGGTGCATTGGTAGGGATGCCATGTCGGACATAGAGATGGATGTCATATGAGATGGGAGGATGACATGTGGGACATAGGCAGGATGCTTTATGGAAAATGAGGTAAGATGATATGTGGGGTATAGGGTGGGACATCAGATGGGGCATATGGTTGGGTGGGTAGTGGGATGTTTTTATAACTGGACTTGTAATATGTGTGTCAATTTGAATCAGTATGCGAGCCATGACAGTATTTATCATTCTAGTTTAATTTAATATTGGTAAATACATGTCGCATCCCTCCCTATGTCCCACATGGCATCCCTCTCTATGTATCACATGGCGTCCCTCCCTATGTTCCACATTTCATTCCTCTCTATGTCCCAAATGGCGCTCCTTCCTATGTCCCACATGGCATTTGGTCCTCCTAGATGCTCCACATGCCATTCATATCTATGTCCGTACCACATGGTATCCCACCCTTTGTTACACATTGCATCCCTCCCTATGTGCCACATGTCATCCCTCCCTATGACCCACAAGGCATCTCCTTATATTCTATATCATTCCATTGTTATGTCCCAAATGTCAAAGCTATGTCCCACATGGAATTCTACCCTACTGTATCTTCCACATGGCATCCCAACCTTGTCCCACATGGCATCCCACTCAGTTGTCCCACATGACATCCCACCTGATATCTATATTCGAAGGTACATCCATTTCAAAGCACAAATACATACATGTAAGACACCGAATTCACTCCAAACATTAAATGAAAAGAAACAAAAGGGTGAAGAAGGCATTCAAAAATGTTATTCTGTTAAGGAGATTTTCAAGTTTAAAGTTCTGTATTATATGTGTAGAAACGACTGGTGTAATAAGTATACTATGGAATGTTGGCACCCTCACTCTCACATTCTTAACAATTGTTTATACATTCTTAAGAAAATTTAACTTTTTTACTGTATGAACTATTTTCCCTCAAACTTTCTTCAGGTAGTAAATTATAGTTAGCATACCTTTACTAGATTCTGTTTCACTACTTTCCTGACATATCCAATGGTTTTTAAGCCACAAAATCACAGGACAAAATATGATAGAAAACATTAAGATTTTGAGGAATCTGAGGCTGTGTGCAAGCTGGCTTTAGGAGTAGCAGAGGAACTACTGAACAAATATTCACCCTTAGAAATATAATAGAACAATGCTTGGAATGGAAAGCTACAGTATACCTCAACTTCAATTGCCTGCTTAATTAACTTTAAGAAGGCGTTCGACAGTCTAGACAGAAGCATGATGTGGGAGATTATGGCTCATAATTGGATATCCATGAAATACACACATATTATATAGAACTGGTATGATGGCAGCAAATGTGCAGTGTTAAGCAATGGAATGCTATCTGACTGGTTTTCTGTGAAAACTGGGGTAAAACAAGGATGTGTAATGTCTGGTTTCCTCTTCATACTTACTATTGACTGGGTGATGAGAACCAGTACACAAGACAGAAGAAATGGAATCCGGTGGAACTTATTTACAGCCCTAGATGATGATCTTGACTTTGCTGATGACATTGCACTTATTTCTAGCACCAAAGAAGAACTCCAAGACAAAATAAGCAACTACATGAAACAGGTAAAATAGTTGATTAAAGTTGCAAATGCAGAGCTCGAAGATGTTGATAGCTTTGTCTATCTCGGTGCAACACTGTCCAAAGAAGGAGGCACTGATGAAGACATAAAACACAGAATTGGGCTGGTACAGGCAGCTTTCAAACTACTTGAAAAGATTTGGAAATTAAACATCACCGGATAAAAACTAAACTGAAAATATTTCTATTAAATCTAATCTCAGTACTACTCTGTGGATGTGAAACCTGGAAGCTGACAAAAGCTGACGAGAAGAAACTAGATATGTTCCAAAGAGATGCCTTATAATTATTTTGAAAATTAGATGGCCAGTGAAAGTCACCAATGAAGAACTATATGAAAGAACAGGCACAGTGGAGATAAGCATGGAGATATTTAAGAGAAGATGCAGATGGTTGGGTCATGTATTAAGAATGGACAAAGAAAACTATGCCAGAATATCCATCACCTGGACACTAGAAGGTAGAAGAAAAAAGGGAAGACCTAAGACTACATGGAGAAAGAGTGGCAGAAAAGGAGAGAAACAGTTTTGTATGGAACAGCTGGGGAGAACCTGCAGTAGTAGCAAGAGACAGAAAGAGATGCAAGAATTTGCTTAGTGAAGCCTCAATCTCCATATCCAGGAGAAAGGAGTGGTAAGAAGTTAGAGGCTGTGTAGTCTCAACTACTGTACTGTAGCTTGATTTCAGTCTTAGTACATCAAAGATACCAAACTTTAAACTAAATTAAATATCTCCTTAATGGAATAAGATTTTTGAATGCTTTCTTCACCATTTTGTTTCTTTTGAAGTCCTCTTTCATATAAGAGAGACTTGCTTGGCCACTAAACTAATCCTTTAAATCCATCTTTTGGATAACTTTTATCCCTTCTATTTTTCCATAACTAAAACAAAGACTGCTCTATTTTTCCATAACTCAAACAAAGACTGCTTTTCAGAAATTCCCAAGAGCTTTATTTTGCCAATGAAAAATATATGGTTAAAAAATGACAACACATCTTTGTATTGATGTCATTGCCATTCATTGTATTTCAAAGGTCATTCTAAATTTAACATCTAAAATTTCATTAAGCTTGGGAAACTGATACAGTTGTTTTCCTTAGCAACAACATACTTCGGTCATCCAAGGTAGTTGTGTTCTTAAATTGATATGAGGTGCAAATTCTTACATACTATCAGAGGGGTGACAGGGCATCAATTTTGGTTTATGTCTGTTTCTCATCATCATTTTAGGCTAGCCCTCTAAAAATTAACCACAGTTACTTTCTTTTTCTCCAAAATACCTTATTGAGAGGAAACTTGCTCACCAAATTATTTTTTGTCCCTTTTTCTGTTTTTTTTTTTTATCAAGTAGGTATTTAGACCAATTACTGTATTAGCAATAGTCATAGTGTCTGACCACTAAGAGATTTCCTGCCACTTACAATTTATCATTGTCATTATGTTGTTTTATCCTCATTAACCAAAAAATGAACTGTTTTGACCCTTTTCTACCAGGTTTAATTTGTTGTGTCTTGTTGTATTTTTGTTTTGTGTTTTTCCATGAAATGTTTCCCTACTAAAGAGGATAGCATTTCCTGTGGTATTGTCCTCCTGTTAAGTGTAAATTAGGGTTGGTTTAAATGGTTTGGCATCAGGGAACAACTTTCTCCTTAAACTTTATGACAGATGGTGCCACCCATGAGTATGGTATTCATTTGGTTACAATTCTGGGGATGGGTCCAATTCTGAATAAACTCTTGTTATTGGTTAAAATAAAATAATGGAAGTGATTCTGATTGGTTGAATATTTTGATCAGTTTAGCTGATTGGGTAAAGGAAGTTTTATTTTGTACCTCATGTAGTGTTTATACATATCAATTTTTAACATGTGAAATGGGGGATTTATATAGGCGGGCAGAACACATGCAGATTTTAGAGTAGAAGGACCAATCGTCTTACTAATTACACTTACAGACTAGAAGGACCAATCGTCTTACTAATTACACTTACAGAGTAGAAGGACCAATCGTCTTACTAATTACACTTACAGAGTAGAAGGACCAATCGTCTTTCTAATTACAGATACTTCAGATACTTTGCTATTTTTCGTTCTTGGGATTTTAGACTTCCTTTCCAGTTTCATTCACTTCAGTAATTTTAGTCTTCAATATTCCGGTCCAAAAGTAAACTTAAGTTAATTGAACTTTCTGCATTTTTGGTGTATTCCCCTTCTCTTGAGTTAAACCCGCTCGACTAATAATTATTTACATACCTAGGTCACATCTGTATAAGGGTTTGCTACTTTTTATCAAGTCATTGTAAAAGCAAAAAAACACTCATCATTTCTTCTTATTGGTTTAAGTTCTTAGGAGAAGCTGTTGAAGGATCTTACAAGGTGTACGCAAACAGAGTTATTCTCTTCATAAATTCACACTTGTGTTTGGTTTGAGGTAAGCAAATACTCATGTCAGCATGCCCATCAACTTCTGAACTAAACTAGTAGGTGAAAAACAAGTTGTGGTGTAGCTGAGATTACCCTTGCGTCACAAAGACTTAAATGTGTAGGGTTGGAAATCTTATGATTTCATTCCTCAAATTTTAAGTCCCCAACGATTTGTTTTGTATTATAACCTAATTGAAAAAAACAATGGTCAACATTGAATGTGGGAGAGAGAGAGAGGGGAGGGGTTAAAATAGTAAGGTAGGGTAGGGCATATTGGGGCATTAAGAAAATTATGCAAATGTCGTTAGAATAAAAGTATAATAATAAAGAATAAGAGAATACAGGTTGAAGAACCACTCAGATAAATGATCTATGATGTATGAATGTGGGAATAATAAAGAATAAAAAGGTATGTTCATATTGCACTTCAAATTTGCACAAATTGTTATGATGAGTTTTGTTCAAGATTGTATACACTTGAGGTATATTGACAACAACAACAACTTTTCTCTTATTTCATATAAAAGGGTCAAGCAAATTTATCTTATGAAAGAGGACTTGAAATCTAAAGCTCTGTCTGAAAAAGACTGGTATAGTTACTGTGGCATAGTAAGTGTACTACTAGTGTAACAATTGTTAATGTGTTTGAAAGAAAATTTATTTAACTTTTTTTTACTATTTGAATTATTTTCCTCTAATTTTCTTCAGGTGATAAATTATAATTACACTTACTAGATCTATTTGACTACTTTCCTAATGTATCCAATGGTTTTTAGCTTGACCATTCCAAGAATAGTGAGAGTTCCTACTACCCCTTGTGTTGGCATCAGCGTTTTTAAATAAGTTTCTTTGTTGTTGGGTAGAGTTTTTGGGGAGGAGTTTGTTTTTTATGATAATGACTTATGACATTCCTGACATGAATAGCAGTTAAAATATTTGTCTTGCATGAATGAAAAGTTGAACAAAGAGCTCCTCACCTCAAAAGAATTTAAAATGAAGTGTCTAGGAGGAGTTTCTTGTTTAGTATATAAGAGGTTGAGTGAAAGTATTTGGAGGGGTTTGTTTGTTATGATAATGATATTCCTGACATGAATAGCAAGAAAACTGTTTGTCTCACATGAACAAAAATTCTGACAAAAGAGCCTCTCACCTCAAAAAGAATTTCAAATTAAGTGTCTTTGGTATGAAAAAAAATATAAAACAATTAGTAGTTTATTAGAGAGGAAGCATAAAAGACTGATTTTGTGGACAGCCCTATCTTATTTATATGGGAAACTAAGTTAGAGTATATTTTTAATGGACATATGGGATATCATATGTGGTAGGATGTCATCTGGAATGTTGGCTACAAGATGGCATGATGATTATTAAGAGGTGGGTTGTCATGTGGGACAAGGTGGGATTGTATGTATGACATGGTGGGTTAGCATGTGTGACAAGGTGGGTTGGCATGTGAGGCACAGTGTAACTTGTATATGGGACATGTGGTGGGGTGTCACCTGGATTTCAATTATGATGGCATGAGAAAATTGTGTAATGGCAAATTTGGATTCCAGGCGTGATTGCATTTAGTGCATAGAGTGTGAGATGGCATATGGGACAGATGTTGTGATGGCATGTGGGACAGAGGGTGGAAGGAGCATTATTAGCAACCAGGGCCCCAGCAAGTACCATTTTGGCCCCTCAATAATGAATGTCTAACGAATTGATTTTAAAGAGCCACAGATTCCATGGCATCTTTTTCTCCGGAAACCTTCAATTTTCAGAAAATCTCCTTCATTCAAATTTTTTTTTTTTTTTAACTTTCAGAAGCTTCAACTTTGGGGAAATTTTCTTTAATTTTTGAGAAGTTTTCTTCAATTTTATCATTTTTTTCTGCCACAGTGCCATAATATACAACTACAACACCATCTTATCCAGCTACAGCACCACTATACCCTGTTACTGTATCATAATATCCAGCTACAGTGGTGAGAAGGATGATGCATTGAAGATGCAGAAGAAGAGCTTATTGAAGGGTCTGGGGAACACAGAAGAGGTAAGTTCAATTGCATCATATTTTCCTAAGTCATAGGTCAATTATTAGATTAAAAGTTATACTTATAGAGACCTTGAAATAACAGTAGTTAGCCTTGGGATGCATATTTATTCTAAAGTAGGTGCCTTTTAAGCAGAACTAAGATTATAACAGGAATTAGTCGTATTTACAGTACTTACTCATTTCATTGTTTAAAAATATATGGACAGGTAGAAGCAATATTATTGTTGCTAAATTGATTTAAAATCCACTAAAATACATTTGTGCAATTATGGGCAAATATGCCTATTTTTGTGTTACACTTGTGATTGTTTTGTAGCCCTCTGTCATTTCTTTTGAAAAAGAGAAGATAATTCTAATAATGATGTTTTGATCTTTACTATACCCCTACCCACCTAAAGCTGGAGGAGGCATTTTGAACATTATGAAGGTCTAAAATTAAGGAAAGAAACATAAAAAACAAAAGCATTTTAAGTGTTTTCCTGTTCATACATCACATTTTTTCAGTGTTTTCCTGTTCATACATCACATTTTTTCAGTGTTTTCCTGTTCATACATCACATTTTTTCAGTGTTTTCTTAATCATACATCACATTTTTTTCAGTGTTTTCTTGTTCATACATCACACTTTTTCAGTGTTTTTTTCTTCATACATCACAGTTTTTCAAGGTTTTTTCTGTTCATACATCACATTTTTTCAGTGTTTTCCTGTTCATACATCACATTTTTTCAGTGTTTTCTTGTTCATACATCACATTTTTTTAGTGTTTTCCTGTTCATACGTCACAGTTTTTCAGTGTTTTCCTGTTCATACATCACTTTTTTTCATTATATTAAAACATTTTCAAGCTTTGATTACTCATAACTTGAAACCTTATTCATGCTATTTTCAAAATTCAAAGACTATCAAACTCAGAATGTAATGCTCTTTTTAGTACGTGGTAGAACAAGCTCTTTTCAGTACGTTGTAGAATATGCTCTTTTCTGTACATGGTAGGTAGAAATGCTCTTTTCGGTACATGGTAGGTAGAAATGCTCTTTTCGATACGTGTTAGGTAAAACATGCTCTTTTCGGTACATGGTAGAACAAAACACTTTTGTGACTGTCTATATTCCTGTAATATTAAGCGTTTCTATTATTTTTCAAAAACTTTCAAGATTGTGTTATCACATGTGAGCTTGTGACACTATGATGCAGCATGCATTGTCTGAAAAAGAATATGTTGAAAGTGTTAGTATGACCATTTATAGACTTGAAAACTATAAGTGCTAGTATGACCATTTAAATACTTGAAAACTATAAGTGCTAGTATGAACATCTACAGACTTGAAAGCTATAAGTGCTAGTATGACCATTTATAGACTTAAAAACTTTAAGTGCTAGTATGACCATTTAAAGAATTGAAAACTTTAAGTGCTAGTATGACCATTTAAAGAATTGAAAACTATAAGTGCTAGTATGACCATTTATAGACTTAAAAACTATTAGTGCTAGTATGACCATTTATAGACTTAAAAACTTTAAGTACTAGTATGACCATTTAAAGATTTGAAAACTATAAGTGCTAGTATGACCATTTATAGACTTAAAAACTATTAGTGCTAGTATGACCATTTATAGACTTAAAAACTATTAGTGCTAGTATGACCATTTATAGACTTAAAAACTATTAGTGCTAGTATGACCAATTAAATACTTGAAAACTATAAGTGTTAGTATGACCATTTAAAGACTTATGACCATTGAAAGACTTGAAAAGTATAAGTACTATTAAGACCATTTAAAGACTGTTCCACTCACTGTGGATGAAAAATGTCTACCTGTCCATATACTTTATGTATTGAAAAATACATTGTAAGTGCACTTTTAAGAAATTTTTGATTATTTATCAATGATAATTTATTCTTTTATTTTTCTATTTATCAAAAATATATATTTTGTACATTGAACAGATAGGCAAAGATTGTTCTTGTAAAGTGCATGTTATACCCCTCAATAACTGAGCAAAATATTTTGCCAAATAATTTAGAAAGAAATTAATTTCAAAAAAATACATCAAAATAATCTTAGAAGGGAAGTGCAACTATGACATCACACTGTTGAATTAAACTTACTGCACCAGTCACTTTTCAACACACTGTGGAAATCTGTGAAATGTGATAACTCCTAAAGGGAACAAGCTATCAACATGCTTGTTTCACCAATTTATTTCTTTGATTGTCCTCTTTCATATAGGAAGTGCAGTAGCCCAGTGGTTATGGTCTCATTCTCAAAAGGTACCAGGATCAATCTCAGCCAGTCAGCCAGAGCGCTATGCTATTTCCTTAAACAAAACACTTCATTCCATTGCTCCATTTCACTCAGCTGTAAAATAAGTACCAGTTTTGGCTTGGGAGTTGCAATGTAACCTCCGATGGACTGGTGTCCCATCCAGGGGGAGTCAAGTACTCTCATATGCTTAGCGCCATGGAAATCGGATATAAGTACCGGTTCAACAGCACTGGCCGTTGAGGCTTGATGGATTTAACTTAACTAACCTCTTTCATATAAAGCCACATTTAGAATCATGGGAATATTTTTTGAACCCTTTATTGTAAGCTGCCATTTTTTTCATTTCTACATTTAGAAAAAATGCAGTCTGCAGTCAACCAGTCATCCCCCTCCAATCATCTTCCATTGAAGGAGGGTGTACTCAACCATGATGAGAACAGCGGCAAGCTGTATGGGTGGGGAAGCGGTGAGTTTGCCCAGCATGGTCATGGAGTGTCAGGCCAAAATGTCAGTGCTGAGAGTGCCTTGGTGAGGACTGATGCAGTCAGTTCTCAACTTAGAAAACTGAAAACAGTTGCATGTGGAGCCAGTCACACAGTTGTCATCACAGGTACAACATTTTTATCGTGGAAATAGTTTTAGCAAGTAGTAATAACATTTGTTCGCAATCCGTGTAGTGAACCATAGGCATGCCTAGCTTGATCTAGTGAGGGGTAGGTTGCCAGTGACCAGAAAGAGTACTTACATGGTAGCAGGGGGCATGCAACAAGTTCACTGGGTATACCCTCAAATGTAAATACTGTATTCTATGTAAATAGTGCTCGGGCACTTACAAAAATGAAATTGCATTACTTTTAAGCCCAAATTTTCTTTCTGATAATTGCCCATGCTGTTTTCAAATATAGTGTAATATGTGATCTGCATTGTGTGAACTGGCTCTATGATACTAGCCCCACAATAACCATGACAAAAGTCACTGTGAACGTCAGACACAAGATGAGCAAATGTTGTATAAGTCTTAAAATCAATCAAACAAATTATGTTATCAGTCAAAAAATGTTGGGTAGGCGCTTATTAGGGCAGTGAAGCTTAATACGTCAAATACAGTATAAATTAATACAACATGAAATGTACATGCCTCCTTGCATATTGGGGAATTGTAAACACCTCAACATGCAACAATTCTTAATATAAGGTTATTCAGTACAAAATGTGTGAAAAAGGGCAGGGTGGGGCTAATAAGGGGCAGGGTGGAGCAAATAAGGGGCAGGGTGGAGCTAATAAGGGGCAGGGTGGAGCTAATAAGGGGCAGGGTGGAGCTAATAAGGGGCAGGGTGGAGCTAATAAGGGGCAGGGTGGAGCTAATAAGGGGCAGGGTAGAGCTAATAAGGGGCAGGGTGGAGCTAATAAGGGAAGGGTGGAGCTAATAAGGGGCAGGGTGGAGCTAATAAGGGGCAGGGTGGAGCTAATAGGGCAGGGTGGAGCTACTAAGGGGCAGGGTGGAGCTAATAAGGGGCAGGGTGGAGCTAACTAAGGGGCAGGGTGGAGCTAATAAGGGGCAGGGTGGAGCTAATAAGGGGCAGGGTGGAGCCAATAAGGGGCAGGGTGGAGCCAATAAGGGGCAGGGTGGAGCCAATAAGGGGCAGGGTGGAGCTAATAAGGGGCAGGGTGGAGCCAATAAGGGGCAGGGTGGAGCCAATAAGGGGCAGGTGGAGCCAATAAGGGGAAGGGTGGAGCCAATAAGGGGCAGGGTGGAGCCAATAAGGGGCAGGGTGGAGCCAATAAGGGGCAGGGTGGAGCCAATAAGGGGCAGGTGGAGCCAATAAGGGGCAGGGTGGAGCCAATAAGGGGCAGGGTGGAGCCAATAAGGGGCAGGGTGGGCCGATAAGGGGCAGGGGTGAGCCGATAAGGGGCAGGGTGGAGCCGATAAGGGGCAGGGTGGAGCCGATAAGGGGCAGGGTGGAGCCGATAAGGGGCAGGGTGGAGCCGATAAGGGGCAGGATGGAGCCGATAAGGGGCAGGGTGGAGCCGATAAGGGGCAGGGTGGAGCCGATAAGGGGCAGGGTGGAGCCGATAAGGGGCAGGGTGGAGCCAATAAGTGGCAGGGTGGAGCCAAGGGGCAGGGTGGAGCCAATAAGGGGCAGGGTGGAGCCGATAAGGGGCAGGGTGGAGCCGATAAGGGGCAGGGTGGAGCCAATAAGGGGCAGGGTGGAGCCAATAAGGGGCAGGATGGAGCCAATAAGGGGCAGGGTGGAGCCAATAAGGGGCAGGTGGAGCCAATAAGGGGCAGGGTGGAGCCAATAAGGGGCAGGTGGAGCCAATAAGGTGCAGGGTGGAGCCAATGAGGGAAGGGTGGAGCCAATAAGGGGCAGGGTGGAGCCGATAAGGGGCAGGGTGGAGCCGATAAGGGGCAGGGTGGAGCCGATAAGGGGCAGGGTGGAGCCAATAAGGGGCAGGGTGGAGCCAATAAGGGGCAGGGTGGAGCCAATAAGGGGCAGGGTGGAGCCAATAAGGGGCAGGGTGGAGCCAATAAGGGGCAGGGTGGAGCCATTAAGGGGCAGGGTGGCGCCATTAAGGGGCAGGGTGGAGCCAATAAGGGGCAGGGTGGAGCCAATAAGGGGCAGGGTGGAGCTAATGAGGGGCAGGGCAGAGCTGATAAGGGGCAGGGTGGAGCTTATAAGGGACAGATTAGAGGCATGGTGCAGCACCCCTCTGAAAAAGCTTTTCTATTCATTATGTGATGGGACTTTCCTGTTGCTGTCTCTTTCAAAATATAGGTGTATTGATATTTATGTAGAGTTTGACTAAGAGTATAAAAATACTAAATTTCTTATCAAGCTACAATTTTGGACGAAACTTGTTGGAACACTATGTGTACAAATTTGTACTGCTTGTTATGAATATACTTTTCTATTTATATTATTCAACATCCATACATCATAAATATTGGCACTTTGCCTATTGGTTCTTCGTTCCTTATTCTGCCATTTTTCATTGTATAATTCCCCCACTTCACTCGAGTACTCCTCATTCAATGTTGACCATTTTTAATGTTTTTATTTATATAGGTAATTCACAGAAAATCCAAAGTTGGAAAGGGGGAGGGATTGGGGTGTTGAAACTGATGAAGTAAATAATGAAGAATTACAACACTAAATATTTAGCCTGTTGGGATGCTGAAATGTTCTAACAGTTTTGTCCCAAGATTGTAGCTAATCCAGATTTCATCTGTGAGTGAATAAGTAAGTTTCAAAAAACCTTATGCATAAAAACATTTAAGTTTGTATTTATTTGGAAAGATTTCTTCTTCTAAGTTCTACTTCTCCTTCTGTACTACTGCACCCCTTATTTATGCCTCTCTTTGATTACCTTTTGCCAGATAAATTTAATTTGAAATAATTTGACCTCTGACATAGGGTAGCTGTTGGATGTCTTTAGTAAATTTGATTTTCTTCACAAATAAACTTTTTAAATTGTGACGCAGTGACGAAATGATTTGCTCTTCAATTGCACCATCTTGTACATGATCAATATTTTTGTGGTTATGATGTATTAGTGTTTGTGCTATCTTCTATAATGTTACAGTAAATCATTTCATTGAAGACAAGATAATTAATGATAAACAATTTATTGAAAATGAGTATCAGTCAAAATGTATATTTGGATTTAAGGCTTGAAGTAGTTGTTAATCTTAGTAGATTGTGAATGTGCCTTTATTGCTGTGTATGGGAAGAAGTAGTGCCAACAGTGGGGAGCATGTCCAAAATTATTAATGTTAAATTTGGTCCAATATGACTATTTCTGACCTTTTTAATGGAGGGTGGGGGTGGTGGTTAATCTGTATCATGGGGGGCGGTGTGCTTAGTCTGTATCATTGTAAAAGTATATGCTGCTGTACAATAAATTGATTGAGGTGCAAATTTGGTACTTAAATGGTACTTAAAAAAACCTGTGTATTGCACACATTCAGTCATCTTGGGCATATAAAACGTGGAAAATGCAACGGAGTCTGGGGCTCTGTCCCCCGGACCCCCACCAGGGCTTTGTCCCTGGACCCCACAAGCATGCTGAAAAGGTTTGTGCCCCCTGATATCGAACCACTGACAGCGCCACTGATGGGGAGAGGAGAGGACATGGGTCCCCCAGTTTTGACCAACTTTGTTGACAGTAAACATTGTATCAAGCTAGCCAATTTTAGAAAGGTGGCATTTTGCATCCTGCCATATATGATACCCTGTCTCTCTTCATATAATCCTACTATAATTGTTTCAGGCATCAAGTCCTAATTTTGTATTTTAGAGAAATTTGTTGAAAGTTTTGGATGTTTTTTTTTTATTGCAGAGAACAATGAGACCTTTTCATGGGGGAACAGTAGCAGTGGACAGTGAGTACTATGTACATATTAAGCTTGAATGGAGTAGAGTATGCTGAAGAATATATTTTTAAACATGGCTGGGATTTTTCACCTAAAATCACAAAATAAAATGTACCTACCAAAAGTGGAAAATCATAAAACCACACAAAATTACACTAAGATACAAAATATCACCATGCAAAATATGTAAATGTGGAACCTGCCTCCATTGCTGCCTCCAATTCCTGCCTCTGTTTTCAACGATATATACATAGAGAGATAACCATGACGTCTTTGTAAAAAAGACATAAAAGCAGCCCAACTGTACATTATCCCGTGACGAGGGAGTGTAGAGAAAACTGTTTGCCCATTATCTCTTGAATATAACCTTGATGGAATAATATTTGTATTCATTGTGTTCCTTTTATTGTCCTCTATCACAAAAGGTGGATACACATAGGTGTAGGAACCGTAGGGGTCTAGGGGCATGTGTCCCCCCCATTTTTCTGATAAATGACAAAAGTTTTGAAAATGAAAAGTGCCCCTCAATTACTGTCATAGGTGCAAGAAGTGATAGAATGTGCACACACTTTTTAATTTTTGTTTACAAACGTGTCACACCATGGCGTCAGAGGCCATCTCCCAATCTTTATTCAAAACTTCCTCTCACCCAGGCAGTTCCAAGTTCGTATTGGCCACACCTTCTCCAACCCCTACCCCCAAGAAGTAGGCGTCCCTCAAGGCAGCATCCTCTCTCCCACTCTCTTCAACCTGAGCATTAATGACATTGCAGACAACCTTAGCCCCAACATCAAACGTACCCTCTATATGGACGACTTCACCATCTTCTACTCCTCCCCTAGTTTTCCTCTTGTTGAAAATAGACTCCAATTCAGCCTCAACCAGCTGCAAGTCTGGTGCAACAATAACGGTTTTAAATTCTCCAAAGACGAGACAGTCTGCATGCACTTCTGTCATTTCAACAACCCCCACCCCAACCCAAACCTCGTGTTCAATGGCAATCGCATCTTTAAAGTTGAACACACAAAGTTCCTGGGTTTAACTCTAGACCCCAAGCTCTCCTACGGAGGCCAGGAAGCCATTTCTCACTTCCCCTCTACACTAAACCTTCCTACTCAAGGGCAGTCTCCTCTAACACCAATACCGCCCCCCTAACACTAGTAAAACTAACTCACATACCCAAACCGACCTCACCAGGGTTTCACTCTAGACCCCAAGCTCTCCTACGAGCAACACATCACCAACCTGAAAGTAAAATGCAACAGCTCCCTCAATATTCTCTACCTCCTCTCCAACATCACATGGAGTGCGAACCGCCATGCTCTCCTCAAATCTTCAGGCTCACCATTCGAGCCAAGCTTGACTACGGCAATATTGTCTACTGTGTCGCTCACAACTCATACCTCAACCACATCAACACCATCCAAAATGAAGCCCTCAGACTTTGTCTAGGTGCCTACAGGACCTCCCCAATCACCAGCCTTCATATTGAAGCCAACGAACCCCCCTTTCTACTTAGATGTAGAAAGCTTAGCCTCTCCTATGCTTTTAGAGTCCTCACCAACACCCAAAACCCTGTTTACAACCTCATTAGATACCCTAATTTCTCCACCCTCATTAATAAACCCTATCCTCTCCTTTTAGCTTACGCATTAAATCAGACCTCCTCCATCTCGGCATCAACCCTGCCACTCTCAGCACCTTCTCCTGGCCCACTTTTCCTTCTTGGGCCACCCCCCTCCCTTCTATCCACCTAGGCCTCTCCACTCATCACAAAACCCAAACCCACCCTAACCTGTTCATCAATCTCCACAACCAAATCAAAGACCAACTCTCAAACCTCCATCTATACTGATGGCTCCAAGGAAGGTAACAACTCAGCTGCTGCTGTTGTCATCCAAGACATCACCCTCAGTAGCAGACTTTTCAGCCCATTCTCCTTGCCCTCAACTCTCCGGGCCAGCCTCCGACTCAAAGGCTCTCGTCTATCTCCTTTTCAGCCTGTGGCAAAGGCCATTCTCCTGCCCTCAACTCTCCCTCAGCCCTTTTCCTATTTTCTCACCCTCTCTTGCAACAATTGCCATTGCACCCTTTTTGCTTCTTCACCCATCATCACCCACCATATTTAATTCTCTCTCCACCCCTCTCTGACCTCCTCTCGATCATAGCTCTCTGACTTTTTGTTCTTGAATTTCTCTCATTCTCCCCTTGTTTCCTTTCCATCCTACATCTAGAATGATTTGACCTCTCGGGCACAATTTGACCCTTGTTGCTGTGGTGCCGTTAAGCTCTCAACAAACAAACAAACAAACTTTCAAGATGAAGTGCCCCTTTTACTTTGTTGCACAATAATTATATCTACACACTAGGGGGACATATGTACATGACTTGGGAAGTGCTCCCCTAACAGGTTGTGCCCCCCAACTTTTTGAAAGCTTCCAGGTACACCCCTGTGGATATATATGACCTTTGCCCTTACTCTTTGTATTCAGGCTTGGCTGTGGAGACAGGGAGACACATTCAGATCCCCAGCAAGTAACCTTAGCAACAGACGGGTCAGCGTTAGTTGGTGTAGCCTGTGGAGGGCGCCATACAGTCTGGTGGAGCGCAAATGGAAGATGCTACAGCTGCGGCAATAACTTCTTTGCGCAATTGGGTTATGATTTTAGGATACCTAACTACAAAGAAAATCAGGTGCGAAAAGTTATTTTTCTCCCTTTTTGTAAATGTTAATTTTTGTAAAGAATATATCAAGTTAAAGCTAAATATGTTTAAATGCATTTTGATTAAAGATGATTGACAAAATTGTGTTTCTTACATGGAAAAAAGATTCCTCATGAGCTTGAAGTTATAATAAGAGTAAAAACATCTGTAGCTGCTGAGTTATGGATTAATCCAAGTTATACCTTACCTTTCATGCTATAAATATGCAATCTGGTCCATGACCTGATTTTAATGCACTTCTAATTAAACTTAAAAACGTAGTTACCAACCCAGCTCTAACATCCATTATACTTCTAACATCCCTCATTTTTTTTTCAGCGTGTTGTTGTCACAATATCGCTGAGACTGGTCGAAAATTTTCACCTTTTTCTAACAGTTTCTCCCTAGCAGCTTCTACCGTGAGGGTTTTAAGCTGTTTGCACTTTTCTGTAACTTTTTCCATTCATCTGAGGTAAGACGAGATTGCCATTGGCCCAGGAAATATTCGGTCCAACTCTCAGGCCTATTTCTTGTGAAGTTACACTAAGTCTAGACTGTTTTTCCATCCGCCCGTGCAAAATGAGTGGCTAGAACGAGTGAATTCCACTCTCGTGGCAGGAAGTTTTAGTCCTTAGAGCACCTGGTGTGCTAGTTTTTAGGACCTTTTCCCTTGGGTAGATATGTTTTTCACCCTAGGCCCCCACCCTGCCACCAGGATAGCCTAGTGTTATACTGTGTATATGTACTACATGATAGAATATCTTCAGTACAGGTTCTCATATGCATTAGGCCAGCTTCTCGATTTGCTGTTGGCGCATGCGCAAGTGATCGACATCACAGGATGGTTGAGAGTCGGCTGCAACTCGCTCCAAGGAGTTACAGTTGGTACAAAAGAGCCTTTATTTTATGAGTTTATAGGTCTAGCACTATTTTAAGACTGAGTTTTTAATTTAATTGCTTGAATGGTGGGGCGCAGGAGGGACCTTCTCCCTTACACCCCCTTTTCGGGAGAAATCACTTTTTCTTTTTATCTCCACAGACACCAAGATTACAGTGGTTCGTGTTTTCCTACGTTTTCAAAGTTTTCGCATTTCTTGCTTTTTCTCGGGATTAAAAAATGTTCAGATATAAATCTACAGTACAGTCGGGAATAACCGTACACGCTAAGTGCGGGGCGTTAGTGCACTTACCACCATGATGAATGGAGCTGCCCAAGCGCAAAATCGCGCTAACGTGGGTTACGCTAACATCACCGAGCTTGCAGCCCTGCAGCTTCTATTCACCTGTGACTTAACGCGCTAAAAATCGATACACACTGTATGCATTATGTCAATCAAGATCGATGTGCCTGTGCTTTGTAAAGGGACTCCTAACGTTGCACAGTTATAATAATCTGCTTATCGGATTAGGCCTGGCAGAATTTTTCTTTAGCAAAATGTTTTTAACGCTTGCTTGAGGCCTAGAGGAATTAAAAACTTTAAGTAAAATATTATTTTGTTTTCATTCAGTTTCACGTTGAACTCTGGGATATAAATATTTTTTTAATTCAGTCAGCATCGCAACGTTCAGAATCACAGTACACAGGCCCTAATTGCAATATTAAACTACGAAATGAGGCAATGTCTTCATTTGCATTGCATTTTTGGACGGAATTTTCAATAAAAATACTTATTAAATCCATTAGGAAAAAAACTTGATGTGAAAATTGAATCAATCCTTCGATTAAATTATTTTTTTACAGTTTTGGACAAACAAAATGAATTTCGGGCAAACAAAAGCTGATTCTGGCGATGTTTTTGATTGAATTTAGCTATCCTATCACACAGTCACATTAAAAGCCTAGCGTTAGGCTACATGGTTTAATCGATGTGTAATGGTGTTCTGCTTTTGTTATACAATTAGAATTAGGACATAAGAGCTAATATTTCTAAGCTTTGCTGATATTGGTAGGAGGGTTCTGTTAAATATTAATGACTAAATATTTCGTTTGATATTTTTCACGATTATAGATCTACTGTTAGGCCAAATGTTGAGGATGGGAAATGAATAATTTTAAACTGATGTTGACATGTTTGTCTTATATTTTTCCACAGCTTCCGAACTTGAGCCTTTGTCAGTTTTGCAGATTAGACAAGATACATTGAAAAATCCCTGGGCCAGTATGGATGCTTATTAATTGCTTTGTCAGTCTAAGTCAACAGAATTTACAAAAAACTTTAAAGAGCTTTTTTTCTTTCCCTTTTGCATGAATAATTATTTATATTGTGCATGATGACATAGATTCCCCAATAGGGACATAAAGATTATAATGTAATTCTTTACATATGTGATTAAAGTCTTTATTTCAAAATGATGTGACACAAAGTTATATCAGCATGTTTTGATTTTTCAATTTCATGAATACACAAAATTTTCCTTCACCCTTACAAAATAAAAACACTTGTTCATAAGCTAGAAAACTTGAGGTACATTTTAAAGAAATACAAAGCATTCCAAGATCCTGCTGGGCGATGACATAATCTGCATGTTTTGCAATCAAAATGGCAGCTACCATGGTACTATAAAGTAGTAGCATTAAAGTTTTTAACAATTAAACAAAAAATATGTTAGATTGCTTGGAAGTTATGGAACTTGGTCAGAAAATTAGTTATTTTCAATTCTATTATATGAAATAAAGAATTATGTCAGACTGTGCCTCCTTTAACAGTGAAGTCATTTGTGCCAAAAGAGGTTATATATGAATGAATATTGCTTTAGATTGACTAACATTTAACATTATGTAATGTTTTAATCAGCAAACTATATATTCCAGCTTATGAATACCTCTGCTTTTAAATGCAATCGATGGTGAAACTCATATTGAGTATAGTTCAAAGAAATGACCATTTTTAACAGCTGTGGTTATGGTACACATCCCTCAGTATGGTTGACATTGGGATTGTGGAAGCAAGTTGTTAAGAACAAATAAACTAATAGTCGTTAAGTACAAATGGGACTCACCACGAAATACAATCATTATTTCCATAAAATTCCCTCAAGGAGGGGGATCCCCTTCCTGCAGTACTTTAATGATGAAGTAAGGAATTGTAAATGAAGGCCCAAGCAGTACTCAGGCATGTGAGAGACACTTGATAAACAAAGCTTAAAGTAGCTTATTAAAAATAAATGTTGAAAAAATTGATAGCAGTTTATTGCTGGCGCGAAGCGGCAGAGCTGCAATCTGTAAAACACTTTTAGCGTGGGGCCAGGGGCCCTTAAGGGCCCCTGGTGGGGTCCAAGGAAAGAGAAAATTTGATTTTCTATGACTAGGAAAAAGGTCTCCTGAAAGAATTTTTTTATTTTAAAGAAGCTGATTTTCTTAATAAATCACCCCCTTCAAAAAAAAAAAAAGAAGGAATTTCTATCAACTTTTCATTCAGAGCAGAATATAGTTCAGGCATGTCAGCAGCATTGAAAAAAAGTCATTAATGACGTGATCTGACGTCATGTTTTGATGTTTATAAATCAGTGGAAAATGAAAATAACTGCATCACAATTGCCACAAACCCCATTAGCAATATCATGGCACCCTTAAGGGTAGAGTTGGTTCTCTATTCCCTTCTACCATAGCACCACAGTGGACATAGGTTGGGCCAAGTCCGGGGTGACATAATGGCGGGGCCACTCCATAAATGTTGCCAATAAGGGTTTAAGGAACCATTAACTGACATCCATGTACCAATATTCCATTTTCACAAGTACATAGTCGGGCGAAGCCAACAGTCGGGGAAATGGCAGTGACAAGTTAAATGCTTTTTAACAATTATCTTAACTTTTTATTCTTATTGTGAGTTAAGTCTTCACTTCTCTCAAAAATTTCAGTAAATTCTTACATTTGCATTTCCAAAAGGGGCTGAAATTTACTTAAAATGAATGATTCATCTTATTGATACATCTCAATGACAGCAATTAACGTTTTTAAAACTATTTTCGATCAAATTTAACCTCTGGGCTGTCTCTCTATGAATTATCAGTTAGGCCTAACATTAGGCCTTTCACCCAGTTTTACTATAAGATGGCAACTAGCCTAACATACTGTGCGTTCAAACTTGAAGGAATAAAGAAAAGTCTGGCGAAATCGTATTAACGTTAGACTCTTGTCTAATAAATTACAGTCTCAAAGTATGTGAGAAATCTACGCTACACACAGGTTTTCGGCAGAATTTGTTTTGTTTATCGCGCAAAGAAGACAAAAGTTTAAGCTTAATAAATTTATAAAACACTCGTGCTAAGTGCAGTGATGCATGTACACAGATTGGGATCACACTCAGTGCAGTTACGTTACGTATGCGCTAACAAGCTTAGCGCAATGAGACGTTTACTCCTGTAATAGTATTACCGCGCTAACCTCTTTGAGGGAGGAGCAGATTAAAATGGGATTATCGGACGCGCTTAGCGCAGAGTTGGGCCAAGTGCCGTCGGTGCATGAAAGACACGAATACAATGGCGGCGGTAAGGGCATTAATCGCGGTAAATAATCCGCGCTAACTGCGATATCGGTACGCTTATTCCCGACTGTACTGTATCTGATTCATTTTTCTGCTGTACTAAATTGCTGTGGCTAGCCTCATACCATGTTCGTTGTCTTCCGCAGTGCCATCTCTCCCGCATAAGGGTTGTCAGTGCATTCCCCGTAGGGGAACTTTGGTGTAAGTTATATGTTGTATAGTCTAGTGCTGTAGAGGTGTATCTTCAAAGTCAACTACTTACACCAGGACATCATGGCTTGATGATGCTCAGTCAGTGGGGTCATAGGCAGTAGTCAACTTTGTTAACTTATACTGACCAACCACCCTGGGGCACCACGGCGACCCTACTGAGTTGGTGGGGTCACAGGTAGAGGTCCGTCGGGTGTAAGTTAAAACTTAACTATATTAAGGAGCTGAGTTGAGTTGCGTTTTAACGACGTAACTTAAGAATAAACCACATAATACTAGTGCGCCACGACTCACGGTAGTGGTAGGTGACTTCTTATAACACCGCTGGGTGGGCCATGGTTCCGTGTAGGAACTGGTAGGAACACAACGGGTGGCGTTTAAGAAAGTTATAAGTAATTTCACGGCTTCCTCTAGAACCATAAGATTACTTTAATGGGTCCATACGGGTCTACACGGCTCCGGGGAACAGCTCCGTATGGGCCCATATGGCTCCATAGCACAGGTTCACGGCTCCGTATGGGTCCATGACACGGCTCCATACGGGTCCATTGCACAGCCCCGTACGGGTCCATACAGCTCCATAGCTAAATTTTACGGGTCTATACGGCTCCAGTGTATGGCCCTGTATGGGTCCATACGGCTCCTTAACTTAGCTTTATGGGTCCATACGGCTCCAGTGAACAGGTCCATATGGCTCCATAGATTCTGCACGGGTAACGTACAGCGTACAGTAAACCTGGAAGTAGTCCCACTAGCTACACAGCTATATGGTGAAGCAGTAAGTAAACAAACTCCACAGGAAGTATAGCCTCATAAGAGCTAATTTCTTCTTGTTTAAGTAGCCAATAGCTAGGTAGTTCCACGGCCATGAAAACTACCATAGGGAACTTTCACGTTTTACATTTACATTTCTCTGAACTGTCACTAGAATCATGGACATTGAGGACAGGTCCCCCTGTGCTGGTGCTAGATGCACCCCCGATGTCCCGCGATGCGTCACGTGTCAGCGGTTCATTAAGTTATGCTCCGGAGACATCTATAACACGTGCTACGCTGGCAGGTTGTGCTGCGAGTCCAACTCGTGTACACTTTGCAGTGACTGGGATCAGGCAGCGTGGTTGGAGCACCGACTCTACCGCGACCGGCGCTTTCAGAGAATGGCCGAGAGGGCGGAGAAGAGATGGTTGGATAGACTGTCATCATCTTCTCCTTTCCACCACCACTGCCCAAGTCAAAGCAGCAGCAGCACCCACCCGCTAGGGAGGCAAGGCCGCCACCTACATTCAGCATGACACCAGATGATGAGCCCCTCTACTGAACAGACGTATGCTCATGCGTACGCCTTTTCTGCTGGACTCTGCGGCAGGGCCCAGTACACTTTCCAGGCTCCCGTCCTGCCAGTACTGTCCTCCTCTGAGCGAGGCAGGCCCCGGATGAGGGACAAAGAGTGGGGTAGTAAGTGTAGGAGGGGTTGGCGTTATGGGCTACTGGATTTCCTCGTTCAGAAGATCAAGCTGGATGTAGTGGACGCACCTTCCGCAGAGACACGCTCACAGTCCCAGCGTAGACTGCTTACTGTGGCCCAAAGGGACATTAAGCCAGTGGCTAAGCAATTTCCCATCGATGCTTCCCTGGTGACCTGGGTGCAGCATTGAGCCAGGACCCCCACCAAGGACTGGACGGAAGGAAGGCCTGGACCTCTTCGCAGGTCGCTTCCGAGATGTCCTGTTGCGCACAAGGCCTCTGCGAGAGGCTGAGGTATGGCTGCCCAGCGGCTGGTTTCACGTTGTCATGCGGCAGCGGCGAAGCCCGACAAAGCTTCTTTCACCCTTCATGGACAGGCAAAGTGAATGTGGGAGAGAATGGTCAACACTCCTTCCCCTCTGCATGCAGAGCATGTACCTCTTCCTCACAATGGTGGTGAAAAGGATCAGTGTCACATGTTACTTCTGGTAACTCCCAATTAGCCCGGCCAACTGTGGTTCCCTCAGGTGCTCTCAGGTTCCCTCAGGTTCCCATACGGGCTTCAAGTCAGGGAGGACTAAGTTTCAATTCTGAGCTCTGTAAACTCTACCACAATCCAAAAGCACTCCATTTGACTGTGTGGGCTCTATCTGCAAATCCTTGGTGTCAGAGGGCCTTTTAAAAGACCAGAGACCTTCTACTTTGGGAATGTATTTGGCCAGACTTGGAATGTTCCGAGACTGTTGCCAGAATAGATCAATTTCCCACATTCGATGTCTCTTTGTGACATAGCGGATTTCTTGTTGTATCAGTTTAATCTGAACAAATCCATCAATACAGTCAAGGGTTTTTAAACAGCCTTTGCAGCTATTCATCGGGCTTTCCAGTTGGGTCGACCATCAATGACGCACAGCCTCTAGAAAGATAAGTGAAAGAAATATTTTTACTAAGACCTTCAGTTTGGAACCTTGCTCCTCCATGGAACATGCAAGTACAGTAGTTCTTGAGACACTAGCACGGGCTCCATTTGGGCCAATGTCTGAGTGTCCGCTTAAAGAACTGACGATTAAAATGGTTTTTCTACTCTCTGGGGCCTCTGCCAGACGTAGAGGTGTCATTCACTTGCTTTCTCTTAAAGAAGGCCATATTCGTTTCGAATCTGGGGGGGGTGTGGCGCGTGCTCGACCCAGCTTTCGTGGCCAAAAATCAGACTGAACCGATACTCCTTCCGTTGCTCTCTATGTTTTCTGACACACCAGAGGATAGGGCCTGGTGCCCCGTTTGATTTCTCAAGTACTACATTAAACGTACACAACTGTTATGGAATGACGTAAATGCTTGATTCGTTTTCTTACAAAATCCACATCACGCCGTCGCACGTGATATGATTTCGCGATGGATTGTTCTAGCAATCATGTACAATAAATCGGCGTTGTTCACGGAACAATCGATGATGGGGTTCCCCTTAACGAAATACTTCACGCTGCTGTATGGAAAACACCAGCCACATTCCTCTCTGCATATCTGAAGGACATGCCAGTCTATCAAGGCGGATTTGAAAGGGCCATTCTTTCAAGAATAGGACCATCCCTCTTATGAGGTGAATATCTTTGTCCTTCATTCACATTCCCTCCTTTCAATTACGATTCATTTGTTAATCTTTTAACTTCTTGATCATTTACTAATGAACTCTTGCCATTGTTCAGGCACGTTCTAATTCATTGTATTTTACTACCAAAGTTTTGCTGTTGTTCAGGCACATTCTGATTCGCTTAGGTTTACCAACATTTTGTTTCCCTCGTGTTAACAAAGCTGCCCTGATTTTCGCCATGATGTATTGGGCGTTAGTTTACAGTTGCTTCTGTTTACTAACACTTTTTCGTTAACATGTTCTTCTGGGCGATTAACCCATGTTCATGCTACATTTAGCCTGGGTTATTACTAACAGGTGGTTCCCTGTTCCTTTGTTATAATTAGGAGTAAATTACTATTGTTTAGTAACTCCTATTCAGAAGTTTTTCGTCTTTAAGAGGATAGGAAACTGTCCTTTTAAGTGGGATAAAGTTAGGTTGAGTATGAGAACCAGCCTTTTGTATGGGCTTTGACCTGAACTCCTTTCCGATCCTCGGTTGCATTCTGATTACATATTTATAGCATGGAAGGTAAGATATAACTTGAAGTAAATTTACCCCGCTTTCCATAGCAAGGATATTTATGAGAGTTATACTTACCTTCCATGTGTCCTGGCCTGCCTCCCTCCGTTCAGGCCACGGTGGAATATTAAGCGAGGGATGTAAGAGGTATAATGGAGGTTGGACTGGGTTGGTACCTATATTTTCAAGTTTGGTTAGAAGTGCATAGAATCAGGTCATTGGACCAGATTGCATATTTATAGCATGGAAGTTTAGTATAACTCTTGTAAATATCCCTGCTATGGAAAGCTGGGTAAGTTTAATGTATGCGAAAGTTGTGATGTATGAAAGAGAAGACAGCTTAAAATCTTTAATAAAATTCTTGAAAAAAATTGTCCTAAATTTCGGTCACTGAAGAAAATTATCAGACTGTTTCTGATGTAGGAGAATAAAAATGGTGGCACCCTTGATCAGGGCCCCAAATTCTGGGGGCAGTTGGGACTTGTCCCCCCACTTTGTGGAGGAAATGTGTGGCTCCATACTTTATGAAGGAGACCCCCCACACACACTTTGTGAAGGAGAATAATGACCCTGCCCTTGATGTACAGTAATGCAAAGTGCAGTATAGTTTATGTTTTCCCTGTATATTTAATAGATTTAAAAAATATTGAAAAGTACTCCATTGTCATTTTATCTTGTTCCTTTCTTTTCAGTCTTCTTCCTTTAAAAGGGATCGTGCATTTCTTTTTTGTCACTTAGGAAATTCTGATATATTCTTTGAGGTATACTTTTTGCATGTACAAAAAAGTACATAATGCTTCCCTTTATAGGATTAGTTCAGAGGTCAAGCAAGTGCATCTTATATGAAAGAGGACTTCAAAATAAAACATTTACAACTCTTATTCTGCTAAGGAGATAGTTAAATTTTAAGTTCTGTATCATATGAGTAAAAGCGACTGCAAATTTGTGGTTTAGATACAGTTGGATATGTCAGAAAAGTAGGAAAACAGAATCCAGTAAAGGTAAGTATGATTTACCACCTGAAGAAAGTTTGAGGAAAAATAATTCAAATATCATATATTCTCCAATAAATGCCCCAGGGGCGTTACATTTTCAAAAATGGGAGCATTTATTTGAGGTTAAATTTCAAGTAATTTTTCAGTCGGTTCTTGTGTGCATAGCACGTTCAACTCTTTTGACTGGATTTTGAGGGCAGTTTTACAGTATTTAAATGAGTTTCGGCTGAAGCCTAGTGCTAAATCACACTGTGTATTTGATATTACGATATTACCAATCAATTTTTGTGTGAGTTTACAATTGTCACCGCACAAAAAAAAACAAAAAAAACCGGGGGGTGTTTATTAGAGGGAGGGGAGGGGGGGGGGGGAGGGCATTTATTAGGGTATATACAGTAGTAAAAAAGTTAAATCAAGATTCTTTAAAATGCATTAACAATTGTTTAGTGAGAATAAGGGCGCCAGCCTTCCATAGTAGACTTCCTAACACCAGTCATTTCTATACAGATAAGACAACTTTAAACTTGAATATCTTCCTAACGGAATAAGATATTGAAGACGTTTCTTCACCATTTTAAGTATTTCTATTTAAGTCCTCTTTCATATCAAATAAACTTGCTCGACCCGAACTAATCCTCTAAACATGGCAGCTTTTACCCTGATTATCTTAATGGTAAAGGGAACTTTTATACCCGCTCTACACGTCCCCTTCTCTTATTCTTTTATTTCTTGGATGCTTTCAGTTTGGGATGGAGAGAGGGGAAACTAATAGAGGATTCCATGCTCTGAGGCTGATGTACAATTCTACAATTTCTCCACTTATCCTTGGGACCCTCTCATGGTTAAGATGGGTGATTCCACGCTCTGTGACTGATGTTACAATCGTGGAATTGCCCCACTTCTTCCTGGACCTTCCTACAGTTAAATGAGGAAAATTCTGTGATTCTTGACTGACGTTGCAATGCGATTGCACGCTCCGTGATTGATGTTACAAATGTGGATTCACCCAAATGTAAAGGACTAAACTATAAATTGAATTGATTGCTTTTGGGATCTTTAAAGGGCATGGGGAGCATATATATCACCCACTTTACATGTACATCCATGTATTGGTAAACCCCTTATAAATAATTGTTTGTTTCAAGTAAAAAGTGATTTTTTGTTTATTATTCCCTTTCCCACCGCCCAAGATAAATCTGCATTGTAGTTTAAAAGGATTAGTTTATTGGTTAACATGTTCAGAGGAGAGAAAGAAAGGGAGGGGGCGGGGGTTATGCCCTCTATTTAGGGAGCACTTCATTAGTCATATGCATATGTCTTCCCCCTGTCTGCTGATATTAGAGTAAAAAGGCACTCCATTTTTAGAAACGGGCACTTTTCAATGGGAACATGGGACTAGCAAAAGTTGCCAGTTTCCTACTATGGGGTCAGTAAATAAGGGGTTTCATTTTGAAAGGAGCACTTTTGTAATGTATTAAAAAAAAGTGTGTACAAATTCGACCAGTTCTTGCACCTTTGACATTAATTAAGGCACACTTTTTATTTTCAAAAGGGCCATTTTTGTCATTTTTGGTTCTGATATGATAGCATTAGGAACCTATGCAGTCATGATGGCATGTGTATGTGTGTATGTATGTATGTATGTTTGTTTGTGACAGCCAGCTCGTAAACACGATATCTCAAGAACGATGCACTGGATTCATGTAATATGTGGTACACAGATAGCCCATGGTCTGTAGATGTGCCCTGCCGTTTTTGATGTTGATGTCATGCATATTGATTAGTAGGCGGGGCTTAATAGAAAAATCTTGAAATGTTCATATTTTAACAACGGCATGTCTGTTTTGTTTTATATTTGGTATAATTATGTTGTTAGCTGCATGTAGTGTGTACATATTTGGTGTACTTACAGTATGATGTTATCTAGTGTGTACATGGTTGTGATATAAAAATGTTGAATTTAATTAATATGCATAGTGGGTGGAGCTTAATATGATATTGCTGAAAAAAAGCTTGTAAACACGGTATCTCAAGAATGGTACACTGGAGTCATGTCATATCTGGTAGACAGATAGCCCATGGTCTGTAGATATAACGTATCGTTTTTGGTGGTGATATCATGCATATTAATGAGTAGGCGGGGCACTTTGTAGAAATCTTATAATGCACTTATTTTGATAATAGCATGTCTGTTATATCTGATATTTGTTATAATGAAGATGTTAGCTAGTGTGTACGTGTTCATCATATAAAACGTTTACTTTAATTAATGTGCGTAGTTGCCAGGGCGTAATATGATTTTGTAAACAAAAAGCTTGTAAACATGATATCTCAAAAACTGAACTGAATTCACATTATGTGTGATACACAGATAGCTCATGGTCTGCGGATGTGCCCTAATGTTTTTTGTGGTGATATCATGCATATCAATAAGTGGGTGGGGCTTAAAGTGAACATTTTGAAAAAGTGATTAACATGAGCAACTATTTTGTGTCATATTGGCTTGATAATTTTGTTGGTTATTGTGTACTTATGTTATCAACAGATGTCGTTAATATGCATGATGGGCGTGGCTTAATGTGAAAGTTTTTAAATGATGTAAACACAATATGATGTACACCATGATGTATCTCATGAACAATATATCAGAATTATGCTGTATGTGGTACACAAATGGTCTGTACATATGTTCTGATGTTGTGGTAGCGATGCCATGAATATTAATGAGTAGGCGGGGCTTACTGACAAATTCTTGCAATAGGGTAAATGAGTAACACATTTTTGCATCATACTTGCTATGATAATATCGTTAATTATTGTGCAAATGCTAATATTGTCAACATTTTTATTAATCTGCATGGTGGGTGTGGCTTATGAATAAATATCATGGAACAGATATTTCATGATATACAATGACATGACAGTTAATACAACACTTGCAAATCAATCAGCATATGAAGAAGAAAAAAAGCATCGGAACCACAAAACCTTTTGGTTCTGGTTCAGAAAAGTGTGTATGTATGTGGAGGGGGAGGGGAGAGCACATTCCTTCCGGTTCCTACACCTATGGACATGTTAATCTTGTATTATAAAGATAGAAAACATCTGATTGTGACAAACACTTTGTAATTGTTAATTTGTTGTTTTCTAAAGGTATATGGACAGGTAGTACATTCTTACCTAGATGAAAGTGCTTACATTCTGAGCAGAACAAGTCTAAAAATGGTCACAATAGCACTTATAGTTTGCAAGTATGACAACTCAAAAAAAGTGTGTAGAACTTTTCAGCATGTGCAAAAGTGATGAGGTATGAAATAAAATACAGCTAAAATTCATTTATGTAATTCTTTATATTTCTTTCCCAAACTTCAAATATTAAAGGTTATCAAATTGCATTTTGGGTCAAGGTTATAATAGCATCCAATTCCTCCATTGTCATTTTGTCTTGTTCCTTTCTTTTCAGTCTTCTTCCTTTAGAAGGGATTGTGGAATCCTTTTTTGTCACTCAGAAAATTCTGATATTTTCTTTAAGGTATAATTTTTGCATGTAAAAAATCAGTACATAATGCTTCAGTTTAAACATGGCCGCTTTTACCCAATTATCTTATGGCAAAGGAAAATTTTATACCCGCTCTACACACCTTCTTCCCTTATTCTTTTATTTTTGTGGAGGTTTTTGTTTTGATATGGAGAACAGGGGAAACTAATGTAAAGGAATTAACTACAAATATAGATTATAAGTTTGATTGCTTGGTGGAGCTCTAATGGGGATAGAGAGCACAGACCTGGAAAAAAGCTATGGTTCCCCGCTGTTATAAACTGCAGGAAAACAGGAATTTGGGGTAAAACATATTTAAAGGAAATATATATTATATATATATATATATATTGTTATTTTTCAGATTTTCTGAGTAAGGAACATTGTATGTGGTAAATAGCCTATGTGCTCTAAAATGTCCCACAAGTAATTGTGCGATGAATATTACATTGGGAATACCAACTGTGCCAATAATTTTGTTGTCCAATGGGCACACCTAGGAAATGGTGTTTTGATTTTAGGCAGCCGGACAAGTGATTTTCAGTGTCAATCACTGCCTACAATTAATGCGTAATCGGGTTATCTGACAAATCATGAAACGTTTAATTTTCGATTTATGACCATAAGCCCCATCAACATGATAAAGTTATATTTTGAGGCTTAATCCAATAGACAATGATAAATACACCATCTGATAATCTGACAAACAGTTTTTCTTTTATGACCATAAGCCCCATGAACATCAAATATATTTTGAACATAATAATCAAATAATATGCAGTTCTTATATGCTTATTACAATAGAACCTCCCAGGTGGCAGCTGACAGGTAAAGCACGAGCCTGTATCATGCTGTTATCCCTTGATGCTGAGCACCAAATGAGAGGGCAGCAGGTTCCAATTTTGTAAATCTTTGGTAAGACTCGACTGTGGATTGAATCTATGACCTTCCTGGCTGGAAAGCGGGTGCCATACCAATTGAGCTAACCAGTCAGTTAATCTGTTCAATAAGTGAAATTTAGGAATGTATTAAGTAAAAGAATTAAAGTATGTGCCCATTCCATATCCCTTGCCCTTTCATGTGCCCTTTTTATCTTCCCTTTCATATATCCACAATTTTGCATATAGGAAAATCCTCAAACTCCAATCTGTCAAAACATGAAAGGGGTGATCTTGTCTTAAAACAAATTGCAATGACTTCAGAAAGTACAGGAGCAGTACTTTCTCACTTTATCAAAAATGGACTTAGGATTACATATTACAGTCATTCAGAGAAGTGTATATTGTACATTGTGTGTATTCACTGTAACATGTGTATCTATAGTAACATGACACTGTCTGGCCGAGTGAAACAGAACTACAAATTTGTCATTAGTTCAATAGATATTTAAACTGTTAACTAGTAAAAGGTACCAAAACGTTAGTCAGAGTTTTAAAAATTCAAATGTGAGAAAAATAGGAAGAAAAAACAAATGTTAATTTGAGGAGATTCAAAGTAGTTCCATTTGGCACAAAAGCAAATTGCCTGAGGGTTGTGGACTTACCCACTGGTCCACAGCACTGCTTGATTGAATGGGTTAATGGACTTATCCACTGGGCCACAGCACTGCTTGATTGAATGGGTTAATGGACTTATCCACTGGGCCACAGCACTGCTTGATTGAATGGGTTAATGGACTTATCCACTGGGCCACAGCACTGCTTGATTGAATGATGGGTTTGAATGGGTTAATGGACTTATCCACTGGGCCACAGCACTGCTTGATTGAATGGGTTAATGACTTATCCAATGGGCCACAGCACTGCTTGATTGAATGGGTTAATGGACTTACCGGTCCACAGCACTGGATTGAATGGGTTAATGGACTTATCCACTGGGGGCCACAGCACACTGGACTATCCATCCACTGGGCCACAGCACTGCTTGATTGAATGGGTTAATGGACTTATGCACTGGGCCACAGCACTGCTTGATTGAATGGGTTAATGGACTTATGCACTGGGCCACAGCACTGCTTGATTGAATGGGTTAATGGACTTATCCACTGGTTCACAGCACTGCTTGATTGAATGGGTTAATGGACTTATCCACTGGGCCACAGCACTGCTTGATTGGATGGGTTAATGGACTTATCCACTGGGTCCACAGCACTGCTTGATTGAATGGGTTAATGGATTTATCCACTGGGCCACAGCACTGCTTGATTGAATGGGTTGATAGACTTATCCACTGGTCCACAGCACTGCTTGATTGAATGGGTTAATGGACTTATCCACTGGCCACAGCACTGCTTGATTGAATGGGTTAATGGACTTATCCACTGGTCCACAACACTGCTTGATTGAATGGGTTAATAGACTTATCCACTGGGCCACAGCACTGCTTGATTGAATGGGTTAATGGAACAGCATTGCTTGATTAAATGGGTTAATGGACGTATCCACTGGTCCACAGCACTGCTTGATTGAATGGGTTAATGGACTTATCCACTGGTTCATAGCACTGCTTGATTGAATGGGTCAATGGACTTATCCACTGGCCACAGCACTGCTTGATTGAATGGGTTAATGGACTTATCCACTGGTCCACAGCACTGCATGATTGAATGGGTTAATGGACTTATCCACTGGGCCACAGCACTGCTTGATTGAATGGGCTAATGGACTTATCTACTGGGCCACAGCACTACTTGATTGAATGGTTTAATAGACTTATCCACTGGTCCACAGCACTGCTTGATTGAATGGGTTAATGGATTTATCCACTGGTCCACAGCACCGCTTGATTGAATGGGTTAATAGACTTATCCACTGGTCCACAGCACTGCTTGATTGGATGGGTTAATGGACTTATCTACTGGGCCACAGCACTGCTTGATTGAATGGGTTAATGGATTTATCCACTGGTTCACAGCACTGCTTGATTGAATGGGTTAATAGACTTATCCACTGGGCCACAGCACTGCTTGATTGAATGGGTTAATGGACTTATCCACTGGGCTACAGCACTGCTTGATTGAATGGGTTAATAGATTTATCCACTGGTCCACAGCACTGCTTGATTGAATGGGTCAATGGACTTATCCACTGGCCACAGCACTGCTTGATTGAATGGGTTAATGGACTTATCCACTGGTCCACAGCACCGCTTGATTGAATGGGTTAATAGACTTATCCACTGGGCCACAGCACTGCTTGATTGAATGGGTTAATGGACTTATCCACTGGTCCACAGCACTGCTTAATTGAATGGGTTTATGGACTTATCTACAGGGCCACAGCACTGCTTGATTGAATGGGTTAATGGATTTATCCACTGGTCCACAGCACTACTTGATTGAATGGTTTAATAGACTTATCCACTGGTCCACAGCACTGCTTGATTGAATGGGTTAATGGATTTATCCACTGGTCCACAGCACCGCTTGATTGAATGGGTTAATAGACGTATCCACTGGTCCACAGCACTGCTTGATTGGATGGGTTAATAGACTTATCCACTGGTCCACAGCACTGCTTGATTGAATGGGTTAATGGATTTATCCACTGGTCCACAGCACCGCTTGATTGAATGGGTAATAGACTTATCCACTGGTCCACAGCACTGCTTGATTGGATGGGTTAATGGACTTATCTACTGGGCCACAGCATTGCTTGATTGAATGGGTTAATGAATTTATCCACTGGTTCACAGCACTGCTTGATTGAATGGGTTAATGGACTTATCCACTGGTCCACAGCACTGCTTGATTGAATGGGTTAATGGACTTATCCACTGGTTCACAGCACTGCTTGATTGAATGGGTCAATGGACTTATCCACTGGCCACAGCACTGCTTGATTGAATGGGTTAATGGACTTATCCACTGGTCCACAGCACTACTTGATTGAATGGGTTAATAGACTTATCCACTGGGCCACAGCACTGCTTGATTGAATGGGTTAATGGACTTATCTACTGGGCCACAGCACTACTTGATTGAATGGTTTAATAGACTTATCCACTGGTCCACAGCACTGCTTGATTGGATGGGTTAATGGACTTATCTACTGGGCCACAGCACTGCTTGATTGAATGGGTTAATGGATTTATCCACTGGTTCACAGCACTGCTTGATTGAATGGGTTAATAGACTTATCCACTGAGCCACAGCACTGCTTGATTGAATGGGTTAATGGACTTATCCACTGGGCCACAGCACTGCTTGATTGAATGGGTTAATAGATTTATCCACTGGTCCACAGCACTGCTTGATTGAATGGGTTAATGGACTTATCCACTGGTCCACAGCACTGCTTGATTGAATGGGTTAATGGACTTATCCACTGGGCCACAGCACTGCTTGATTGAATGGGTCAATGGACTTATCCACTGGCCACAGCACTGCTTGATTGAATGGGTTAATGGACTTATCCACTGGTCCACAGCACTGCTTGATTGAATGGGTTAATAGACTTATCCACTGGGCCACAGCACTGCTTGATTAAATGGGTTAATGAACTTATCCACTGGTCCACAGCACTGCTTGATTGAATGGGTTTATGGACTTATCTACAGGGCCACAGCACTGCTTGATTGAATGGGTTAATGGATTTATCCACTGGTCCACAGCACTACTTGATTGAATGGTTTAATAGACTTATCCACTGGTCCACAGCACTGCTTGATATAATGGGTTAATGGATTTATCCACTGGTCCACAGCACTGCTTGATTGAATGGGTTAATGGACTTATCCACTGGTCCACAGCACTGTTTGATTGGATGGGGTAATGGACTTATCCACTGGTCCACAGTACTGCTTGATTGAATGGGTTAATGGACTTATCCACTGGTCCACAGCACTGCTTGATTGAATGGGTTAATAGACTTATCCACTGGGCCACAGCACTGCTTGATTGAATGGGTTAATGGACTTATCCACTGGGCCACAGCACTGCTTGATTGAATGGGTTAATGGATTTATCCACTGGTCCACAGCACTGCTTGATTGAATGGGTTAATGGACTTATTCACTGGTCCACAGCACTGCTTGATTGGATGGGTTAATGGATTTATCCACTGGGCCACAGCACTGCTTGATTAAATGGGTTAATGGACTTATCCACTGGGCCACAGCACTGCTTGATTGAATGGGGTAATGGACTTATCTACTGGGCCACAGCACTGCTTGATTGAATGGGTTAATGGACTTATCCACTGGGCCACAGCACTGCTTGATTGAATGAATGGGTTAATAGACTTATCCACTGGGCCACAGCACTGCTTGATTGAATGGGTTAATGGACTTATCCACTGGTCCACAGCACTGCTTGATTGGATGGGTTAATGGACTTATCTACTGGGCCACAGCACTGCTTGATTGAATGGGTTAATGGATTTATCCACTGGTTCACAGCACTGCTTGATTGAATGGGTTAATGGACTTATCCACTGGTCCACAGCACTGCTTGATTGGATGGGTTAATGGACTTATACACTGGTCCACAGCACTGCTTGATTGAATGGGTTAATGGATTTATCCACTCGACCACAGCACTGCTTGATTGAATGGGTTGATAGACTTATCCACTGGTCCACAGCACTGTTTGATTGGATGGGGTAATGGACTTATCCACTGGTCCACAGCACTGCTTGATTGAATGGGTTAATGGACTTATCCACTGGTCCACAACACTGCTTGATTGAATGGGTTAATGGACTTATCCACTGGGCCACAGCACTGCTTGATTGAATGGGTCAATGGACTTATCCACTGGCCACAGCACTGCTTGATTGAATGGATTAATGGACTTATCCACTTGGCCACAGCACTGCTTGATTGAATGAATGGGTTAATAGACTTATCCACTGGGCCACAGCACTGCTTGATTGAATGGGTTAATGGACTTATCCACTGGTCCACAGCACTGCTTGATTGGATGGGTTAATGGACTTATCTACTGGGCCACAGCACTGCTTGATTGAATGGGTTAATGGATTTATCCACTGGTTCACAGCACTGCTTGATTGAATGGGTTAATGGACTTATCCACTGGTCACAGCACTGCTTGATTGGATGGGTTAATGGACTTATACACTGGTCCACAGCACTGCTTGATTGAATGGGTTAATGGATTTATCCACTGGTCCACAGCACTGCTTGATTGAATGGGTTGATAGACTTATCCACTGGTCCACAGCACTGTTTGATTGGATGGGGTAATGGACTTATCCACTGGTCCACAGCACTGCTTGATTGAATGGGTTAATGGACTTATCCACTGGGCCACAGCACTGCTTGATTGAATGGGTCAATGGACTTATCCACTGGCCACAGCACTGCTTGATTGAATGGATTAATGGACTTATCCACTGGGCCACAGCACTGCTTGATTGAATGAATGGGTTAATAGACTTATCCACTGGGCCACAGCACTGCTTGATTGAATGGGTTAATGGACTTATCCACTGGTCCACAGCACTGCTTGATTGGATGGGTTAATGGACTTATCTACTGGGCCACAGCACTGCTTGATTGAATGGGTTAATGGATTTATCCACTGGTTCACAGCACTGCTTGATTGAATGGGTTAATGGACTTATCCACTGGTCCACAGCACTGCTTGATTGGATGGGTTAATGGACTTATACACTGGTCCACAGCACTGCTTGATTGAATGGGTTAATGGATTTATCCACTGGTCCACAGCACTGCTTGATTGAATGTGTTGATAGACTTATCCACTGGTCCACAGCACTGTTTGATTGGATGGGGTAATGGACTTATCCACTGGTCCACAGCACTGCTTGATTGAATGGGTTAATGGACTTATCCACTGGTCCACAACACTGCTTGATTGAATGGGTTAATAGACTTATCCACTGGGCCACAGCACTGCTTGATTGAATGGGTTAATGGAACAGCATTGCTTGATTGAATGGGTTAATGGACGTATCCACTGGTCCACAGCACTGCTTGATTGAATGGGTTAATGGACTTATCCACTGGTTCACAGCACCGCTTGATTGAATGGGTCAATGGACTTATCCACTGGCCACAGCACTGCTTGATTGAATGGGTTAATGGACTTATCCACTGGTCCACAGCACTGCTTGATTGAATGGGTTAATAGACTTATCCACTGGGCCACAGCACTGCTTGATTGAATGGGCTAATGGACTTATCTACTGGGCCACAGCACTACTTGATTGAATGGTTTAATAGACTTATCCACTGGTCCACAGCACTGCTTGATTGAATGGGTTAATGGATTTATCCACTGGTCCACAGCACCGCTTGATTGAATGGGTTAATAGACTTATCCACTGGTCCACAGCACTGCTTGATTGGATGGGTTAATGGACTTATCTACTGGGCCACAGCACTGCTTGATTGAATGGGTTAATGGATTTATCCACTGGTTCACAGCACTGCTTGATTGAATGGGTTAATAGACTTATCCACTGGGCCACAGCACTGCTTGATTGAATGGGTTAATGGACTTATCCACTGGGCTACAGCACTGCTTGATTGAATGGGTTAATAGATTTATCCACTGGTCCACAGCACTGCTTGATTGAATGGGTCAATGGACTTATCCACTGGCCACAGCACTGCTTGATTGAATGGGTTAATGGACTTATCCACTGGTCCACAGCACCGCTTGATTGAATGGGTTAATAGACTTATCCACTGGGCCACAGCACTGGTTGATTGAATGGGTTAATGGACTTATCCACTGGTCCACAGCACTGCTTGATTGAATGGGTTAATAGACTTATCCACTGGGCCACAGCACTGCTTGATTGAATGGGTTAATGAATTTATCCACTGGTTCACAGCACTGCTTGATTGAATGGGTTAATGGACTTATCCACTGGTCCACAGCACTGCTTGATTGAATGGGTTAATGGACTTTTCCACTGGTTCACAGCACTGCTTGATTGAATGGGTCAATGGACTTATCCACTGGCCACAGCACTGCTTGATTGAATGGGTTAATGGACTTATCCACTGGTCCACAGCACTGCTTGATTGAATGGGTTAATAGACTTATCCACTGGGCCACAGCACTGCTTGATTGAATGGGTTAATGGACTTATCTACTGGGCCACAGCACTACTTGATTGAATGGTTTAATAGACTTATCCACTGGTCCACAGCACTGCTTGATTGGATGGGTTAATGGACTTATCTACTGGGCCACAGCACTGCTTGATTGAATGGGTTAATGGATTTATCCACTGGTTCACAGCACTGCTTGATTGAATGGGTTAATAGACTTATCCACTGAGCCACAGCACTGCTTGATTGAATGGGTTAATGGACTTATCCACTGGGCCACAGCACTGCTTGATTGAATGGGTTAATAGATTTATCCACTGGTCCACAGCACTGCTTGATTGAATGGGTTAATGGACTTATCCACTGGTCCACAGCACTGCTTGATTGAATGGGTTAATGGACTTATCCACTGGGCCACAGCACTGCTTGATTGAATGGGTCAATGGACTTATCCACTGGCCACAGCACTGCTTGATTGAATGGGTTAATGGACTTATCCACTGGTCCACAGCACTGCTTGATTGAATGGGTTAATAGACTTATCCACTGGGCCACAGCACTGCTTGATTAAATGGGTTAATGAACTTATCCACTGGTCCACAGCACTGCTTGATTGAATGGGTTTATGGACTTATCTACAGGGCCACAGCACTGCTTGATTGAATGGGTTAATGGATTTATCCACTGGTCCACAGCACTACTTGATTGAATGGTTTAATAGACTTATCCACTGGTCCACAGCACTGCTTGATATAATGGGTTAATGGATTTATCCACTGGTCCACAGCACTGCTTGATTGAATGGGTTAATGGACTTATCCACTGGTCCACAGCACTGTTTGATTGGATGGGGTAATGGACTTATCCACTGGTCCACAGTACTGCTTGATTGAATGGGTTAATGGACTTATCCACTGGTCCACAGCACTGCTTGATTGAATGGGTTAATAGACTTATCCACTGGGCCACAGCACTGCTTGATTGAATGGGTTAATGGACTTATCCACTGGGCCACAGCACTGCTTGATTGAATGGGTTAATGGATTTATCCACTGGTCCACAGCACTGCTTGATTGAATGGGTTAATGGACTTATTCACTGGTCCACAGCACTGCTTGATTGGATGGGTTAATGGATTTATCCACTGGGCCACAGCACTGCTTGATTAAATGGGTTAATGGACTTATCCACTGGGCCACAGCACTGCTTGATTGAATGGGGTAATGGACTTATCTACTGGGCCACAGCACTGCTTGATTGAATGGGTTAATGGACTTATCCACTGGGCCACAGCACTGCCTGATTGAATGGGTTAATGAATTATCCACTGGTCCACAGCACTGCTTGATTGAATGGGTTAATGGACTTATTCACTGGTCCACAGCACTGCTTGTTTGAATGGGTTAATGGACTTATTCACTGGTTCACAGCACTGCTTGATTGAATGGGTTAATGGACTTATCTACTGGGCCACAGCACTGCTTGATTGAATGGGTTAATGGACTTATCCACTGGTCCACAGCACTGCTTGATTGAATGGGTTAATGGACTTATCCACTGGGCCACAGCATTGCTTGATTGAATGGGTTATTGAACTTATCCACTGGTCCACAGCACTGCTTGATTGAATGGGTTAATGAACTTATCCACTGGTCCACAGCACTGCTTGATTGGATGGGTTAATGGACTTATCCACTGGTCCACAGCACTGCTTGATCGAATGGGTAAATGGACTTATCTACTGGGCCACAGCACTGCTTGATTGAATGGGTTAATGGACTTTTCCACTAGGCCAAAGCACTGCTTGATTGAACGGGTTAATGGACTTATTCACTAGGCCACAGCACTGCTTGATTGAATGGGTTAATGGACTTATCCACTGGTCCACAGCACTGCTTGATTGAATGGGTTAATGGACTTATCTACTGGTCCACAGCACTGCTTGATTGAATGGGTTAATGGACTTATCCACTGGGCCACAGCACTGCTTGATTGAATAGGTTAATGGACTTATCCACTGGGCCACAGCACTGCTTGATTGAATGGGTTAGTGCATATAGTGTGGAATATGATCCAAGAAACAGCAATTGATTGAAATTTGAACCAAATAAAAAAAATGGAATTGAATTGTAATTATTATATCCTGAGATTGCTCCTTGAAATTAAACATCCAATTTTAAGAATTTAACAGCATGCAACCGATTGACCGTTGAATTAACAGCATGCAACCAATTGACCGTTGAATTTAACAGCATGCAACCAATTGACCAATGAATTTAACAGCATGCAACCAATAGACCATTGAATTTAACAGCATGCAACCAATTGACCATTAAATTTAGCAGCATGCAACCAATTGACCCTTTAACTAAATTTTCATTTTTAATAAAAGGATTTATTCTCTTATTAAAATTAAAGCTGGCTTTTACTTGCTTGTCATTAGCATGTAAGTTTTGCGTTTAGCTCATATGATGTCATAGGAAGCCTATAATCACAAACGGGCTTGGTTTTGTTCTCATTTCAAAATTACGACTCACAAAAGTAATAATTGCAAGCTCATTTCAAAATTATGACTTGCAAAAGGTTACAATTGCAATCTCTTCTCAAAATTATGACTCACAAAGGATACAATTGCAAGCTCATTTCAAAATTTTACAAGTCGCAAAGGTTACAATTGCAAGCTCATTTCAAAATTATGACTTGCAAAGGTTACAATTGCAATCTCTTCTCAAAATTATGACTCACAAAGGATACAATTGCAAGCTCATTTCAAAATTGTACAACTCGCAAAGGTTACAATTGCAAGCTCATGGCTCACCATTTCTATAAAGGTAAGTAAACATCTCTGTTTAACTGGGAAAACAATATTCTTGCACTAATGGGCATGATTGCATATGTAGTCCTTGCTTGCTTGAGTATATACTTTTTCAATGAACACATCTTTATATAGTTTGGGGCTATATCTTTGCATAGAGGTTGCATGCTCATGACCTTCCTGTATACAAATTTAAACTTGTTTCGAGCCTCTTAGCCAAAAAGCAGTTTTATTCAATCTCTTTGGGGCTCATATGAGCATACTGTTACCTTGTATGAGCTTGATGTTAGCTCATACAAGCTCTGGGTGAGCTTATATGAGCATTCTGTTAGCTTGTATGAGCTTGGTGTTAGCTCATACAAGCTCTGTGTGAGCTCATATGTGCATACTGTTAGCTTGTATGAGCTTGATGTTAGCTCATACAAGCTCTGAGTGAGCGTATGATCATACTGTTAGCTTGTATGAGCTTGATGTTAGCTCATACAAGCTCTGTGTGAGCTCATATGAGCATACTGTTAGCTTGTATGAGTTTGGTGTTAGCTCATACAAGCTCTGTGTGACCCTATATGGGCATACTGTTATGGTGTATTAGCTTGTTGTTAGCTCATACAAGCTCTATGTGAGCTCATGAGCATTCTGTTAGCATGTATGAGCTTGATGTTAGTTCTTACATGCTCTGTGTGAAGTTATATGGGCATACTGTTATGTTGTATGAGCATGACGATAGCTCATACAAGCTCTGTATGAGCTTACTTGCAGCTCATTATTGCCTCAAGTGAGCTCTGCTTTGTTCTGCAAGCTTGTGAAGGTTCCAATGCGAGCTCATGGGGGGCTAAAAGTGAGCTTGCCATGGGTAAAGACTAAAGCTACAAAAATGATGTGTTTATTGGTCAGACTGGCCAGAAAAATGGAATTTTGAAAAGAATAGGAACAAAATGACTGAGTAACAGGGTCACTGGGACATTCTCAAACTCTTGAAATGGATTCCTGTGATATGTGTTAAAAAATTTGAACTGACAGTCCAATTTTGGAGTAGCAATTTTCAGCCAAGATGGCTTTTTTGCGTGGTTTTTTTTTTTGCAATTTTTTTGTTTGGATCCTGCGTCCTTTTTTTAACTTCATATGGCGTGGGGAAGCTTTGCCCCTTTGCGGAAACCACTTAGCATTACTTCTTTGCTATCTTATTTTGTTCAGTTTTTAAGTTTATATTTAGTAAAATAAGAAGCAGTCCAAAGGGTGGAGGTATGATTAACATGAGGGATTGTGTTTGGGCATGCACTCATTGAGTTTCTAAATGTGTGGTTACACTTTTTTGCCAAGAGCCACCACAGGGTTTCTTTGGGGGATTTCTGCATATTAAAGGGGAAGTTTTAGTGGTTATTATTCCTATGAATATTCACTTTGAGATATATATCATAAAGGACTATTGAAGAAACAAATCAAAACCATGTTGATATCTTATTCAGTTGTGGAGTTATTACATTTTATAGATTCCACCAGGGTTTTAATAAATTTGCAATAACTTACAAATGGAAGAAGAAATAGTCCTGTATCTTATCAATGAAAATTTGCTGGAATATTCTTTTAACTGACATTTTGAGGAGAACTGGAGCTTGTCTTTCTCAGGTGGAGGGATGTGAAATGTTTTGTTGTAGATTTAAGTCTTTGTCACTAGTTTTTCCAAGTGGAATCAATATATAAGGGAGATCTGTTGCCGTTGGATTGATACCATTTGTGACCAAAAATTAGCGAATGACCTCTGTTTTCATAATTTAATTAGTAGGCAAGCTATGTCAAAACTCAATGTATTACAAGGAGGGAAGTACATTTTCTGGTTGCCTACCGAAAGTGGGGCAAAATCTAAAAATCACACTAAGATACAAAATATTACCATTTAAAAGACGTATTTTGAAAAAAAGTTAATATGAACAGGTAGAGATTTGATATTCACCTGAAAATCTTCCGCTTCTGAACAGTCTTTAGATGACATCAACAGCTTTTAAGTTTTAAGGTCAATCAAAGTTTGAAGATTTTGATTGTTTGCAAAAGTTGTAATGTATGGAAGAGTAGACAGCTCAAAATATTAACTGTATTTCTTTAAAATTCTGTCCTAAATGTCTGTCACTGAAAATCACCAGACTGTTATCTCATACTGAATTTTTGAAAGTTGACGTAAGAATATTTATAGGTTTTCTTGTTGTGATTTGACAAAATCTAAAGAAAATTTGTGTAATTATCATCAATTGACCTTTGCACCCCAAATTTCTTTCAATTACCAGGATCCTCTTCAAGCACAGCAATATTGTTTGACTTGAGGAAATCATTCTGGTCTCCTATCAGGTGTAGGATATATGTCAAGTAGGATGTCCATTGACAGCCAGGCCTTGTATATTTATAAGAAGTTATGAAAAATCAAAATGCTGTGAAATGGTCAATTTTTACCCAACTTAGATAAAAGCTTTTTGTTATTTTCATGGTTTATATCATATTTTCTCTCAGTTTAGCTTGAGCTTTTGCTACCTGTTCATAGCTCATCAGTCTAAGCTTGAGCTTTACCTACCTGTTCATAGCTCATCAGTTTAACTTGAGCTTTTGCTATCTGTTCATAGCTCATCAGTTTAGCTTGAGCTTTTGCTATCTATTCATAGCTCATCAGTTTAGCTTGAGCTTTTGCTATCTGTTCATAGCTCATCAGTTTAGCTTGAGCTTTTGCTATCTGTTCATAGCTCATCAGTTTAGCTTGAGCTTTTGCTACCTGTTCAAAGTTCATCAGTTTAGCTTGAGCTTTTGCTACCTGTTCATAGCTCATCAGTTTAGCTTGAGCTTTTTCTACCTGTTCATAGCTCATCAGTTTAGCTTGAGCTCTTGTTACCTCTTCATAGCTCATCAGTTTAGCTTGAGCTTTTGCTACCTGTTCATAGCTCATCAGTTTAGCTTGAGCCTTTTCTACCTGTTCATAGCTTATCAGTTTAGCTTGAGCTTTTGCTGCCTGTTCATAGCTCATCAGTTTAGCTTGAGCTTTTGCTACCTGTTCATAGCTCATCAGTTTAGCTTGAGCTTTTGCTACCTGTTCATAACTTATCAGTTTAGCTTGAGCTTTTGCTACCTGTTTATAGCTTATCAGTTTAGCTTGAGCTTTTGCTATCTGTTCATAGCTCATCAGTTTAGCTTGAGCTTTTGCTACCTGTTCATAGCTCATCAGTTTAGCTTGAGCTTTTGCTACCTGTTCATAGCTCATACAATTTAGCTTGAGCTTTTGCTACCTGTTCATAGCTCATCAGTTTAGCTTGAGCTTTTGCTATCTGTTCATAGCTCATCAGTTTAGCTTGAGCTTTTGCTATCTGTTCATAGCTCATCAGTTTAGCTTGAGCTTTTGCTACCTGTTCAAAGTTCATCAGTTTAGCTTGAGCTTTTGCTACCTGTTCATAGCTCATCAGTTTAGCTTGAGCTTTTTCTACCTGTTCATAGCTCATCAGTTTAGCTTGAGCTCTTGTTACCTCTTCATAGCTCATCAGTTTAGCTTGAGCTTTTGCTACCTGTTCATAGCTCATCAGTTTAGCTTGAGCCTTTTCTACCTGTTCATAGCTTATCAGTTTAGCTTGAGCTTTTTGCTGCCTGTTCATAGCTCATCAGTTTAGCTTGAGCTTTGCTACCTGTTCATAGCTCATCAGTTTAGCTTGAGCTTTTGCTACCTGTTCATAACTTATCAGTTTAGCTTGAGCTTTTGCTACCTGTTTATAGCTTATCAGTTTAGCTTGAGCTTTTGCTATCTGTTCATAGCTCATCAGTTTAGCTTGAGCTTTTGCTACCTGTTCATAGCTCATCAGTTTAGCTTGAGCTTTTGCTACCTGTTCATAGCTCATACAATTTAGCTTGAGCTTTTGCTACCTGTTCATAGCTCATCAGTTTAGCTTGAGCTTTTGCTATCTGTTTATAGCTCATCAGTTTAGCTTGAGCTTTTGCTACCTGTTCATAGCTCATCAGTTTAAGCTTGAGCTTTTGCTACCTGTTCATAGCTCATCAGTTTAGCTTGAGCTTTTGCTACCTGTTCATAGCTCATGAAGTTTAGCTTGAACTTTTGCTATCTGTTTATAGCTCATCAGTTTAGCTTGAGCTTTTGCTACCTGTTCATAGCTCATTAGTTTAGCTTGAGCTTTTGCTACCTGTTTATAGCTCATCAATTTAGCTTGAGCTTTTGCTACCTGTTCATAGCTCATCAGTTTAGCTTGAGCTTTTGCTACTTGTTCATAGCTCATCAGTTTAGCTTGAGCTTTTGCTACCTGTTCATAGCTCATACAATTTAGCTTGAGCTTTTGCTACCTGTTCATAGCTCATCAGTTTTGCTTGAGCTTTTGCTATCTGTTTATAGCTCATCAGTTTAGCTTGAGCTTTTGTTACCTGTTCATAGCTCATCAGTTTAAGCTTGAGCTTTTGCTACCTGTTCATAGCTCATCAGTTTAGCTTGAGCTTTTGCTACCTGTTCATAGCTCATGAAATTTAGCTTGAACTTTTGCTATCTGTTTATAGCTCATCAGTTTAAGCTTGAGCTTTTGCTACCTGTTCACAGCTCATCAGTTTAGCTTGAGCTTTTGCTACCTCTTCATATAGCTCATCAGTTTAGCTTGAGCTTTTGCTACCTCTTCATATAGCTCATCAGTTTAGCTTGAGCTTTTGCTACCTCTTCATATAGCTCATCAGTTTAGCTTGAGCTTTTGCTACCTGTTTATAGCTCATCAGTTTAGCTTGAGCTTTTGCTACCTCTTTCATAGCTCATCAGTTTAGCTTGAGATTTTGCTACCTGTTTATAGCTCATAAAGTCTTGTATTGTCTTCTTCAGATGAGGCCACACCTGCTGCGACCCATTATGCATAAAAAGGTGCTCTCTGTGGCATGTGGAGAAAAACACACTCTTTTCTTTATGACACGGGCATCATCGCTGGTTGCGGGTAATGACACTTCTTATGTAACTTGTTTTGGATTTTGAATTCTTTTCCTCCTTTTTTTTTGCTCAATTCATTTCATTGTCAATAACACAAAATTGAACAAAATATGTGAAAGGCTTAGCAAAACTAGAGCAGCAAGTGTGCACAGTAAAAAAATCTACTGAATTATTCATTTGAACTCTTAATTTATTTCAAACCATTGCTCGCAAAATCCTATTCTAACATATTCGAATATATATCTCACTTAAACAGTAACCTTTTTGTACAGCACAAACTACTATAACATTAAATTCTTTTGTTGTACTAGTTTAGACTTTTTTGCCACTTCAACCAGATCTCATAGGCATACAGATCTACAATCTTGGACAAAACTGTTGTGACACTATTTATGTACAGCTAATTTCAGCCTCCCTCCCCCATGCTCCTTTCAGCCCCCTACCCGCACTCCTTTTATCCCCTCCCCCGTGCTCCTTTCAGCCTCCCTGCTCCTTTTAGTCTCCTCCCCGCTTTCAGCCCCTGTCCCCTGCACCCCTTTCATCCCCTCCTGTGCTCCTTTTAGCCCCGCTCCCCCTTTCAATGTTGTCAAAATATTTCAGTAGGAAATACAGAGACATAGAAAGCATTTATCAACATTTTCCACTCATTTCACCAACATTGAACAGGAGAATGGGGGTGTCCCAACGAGTTTTGTCCAAGATTGTCTGAAAAATGTGTGGCAAACACAGGTGTTTTTTGCTGAACATTTGAGGGGCTTATTGCAGTATGTGGATAGTGTTTGACTTTGTTATGAAAGTTCGGGTCTGTTGATAAGGGGAGGAAATGTGGGACTTTGGCACATGGAAGTTAATGTAAAACTGCATTATTCCACTAAATCAACACCACAACGTTTTACCATGAAAATAGAGTAAAAATCACTGTACTAAATGAGACTTTCTATTATCTGTGGTAAAATGTTTGACAACATGTTTATCTTAAAATGATTTTTTTTTTTTTTAATTTGTGAATGGACTTTATACGATTAATTTCACTTTCTCAAATTTCAAGTCACTACAACTTTAACACGAGAAACTTATAAATTTGATTAACTTTTTTCCAATAAAAGACAAAATAATCGACTGCACATTTGGTAAATAGCTTATTTAAGGCTAGAGTGTGGTGCATTTCTAATTTAAACATGGAATCTAACATTTTTTGTTATTTACAAAGTTGGGTCATATTTCTTTTATTTCATCAAATTTGATTGAACTGTTACTTTTCAATGTCCTGGCTTCCGTCTATTCTTGTACGGTATGTCGAAACTACTTTTTGTTTACCTTCTGGAATCTGATAAAAAAAATTGAAATACTTTCCACTGAACTGCTATCAATATCAGTCTGCATCTCAGTCACTTTTCTCCTCCCCAACAACCCCACCCACCCCCTAACTGCCATTACTTCCCTTGCAATCCAAAATGCACAGAACAATGCAGTGGTCAAGAATAAAGCACTCAGACATTACTGAAATATGGGTTGCAAGCTGAAATAAAGAATGAAGCATACATTTCTTATCTACTTAAGATAGCACGGTCCAAAAGAAGTTAATGCCTTTTATTGTATTGTCCTGAATCTTAAAACAATGGAATGTCTGTTTTTCAAAACACATCATGACTTCCCTGCATAAAACTATTTTTCCATTGACATTACTATATTTCCACTCAATGACATTTTTCAGACAATCCTGGACAAAACTGTTGGGACACTTACCAGCATACTGGAAAGTTTGCATTTTATTTCAAATATCTATGCACAGTTAATTACCGTCCCCCCCCCTCCCCCTTCTCCCTCCCCGCACTTCCCTTACAGTGTTGTAAAAATATTTCAGTATGAAACACAGAGACATGGAAAGCAATTATCAACATTTTCCACTAATTTCACCAACATTGAATGGGGGAATGGGTGTGTCCCAACAAGTTTTGTCCAAGATTGTAGAATGCTTTAAGGGGGTGGGGAGAGGGGGGCATTACGTTTATTGTGCAAAATTATTTTTTAATTACAGACAATTTTGTCGCAGAAATCATAATGCCATGTCCTGCTTAAAAATCATTCGCAGTTTGGTAATTTATGTCATACAACTTCTGGAAATTTTTCAATGTAAATGGTCTTCAAATAAAACAATTTCCCTCACATGTGCAGTCTGTAATGTTAAACCATTTAATTTGTTAGACTAGTGCAGTGATGCACATGATCTCTATACTATAACAATGAGCTATTGTGTTTGGCCCGATTGGCTGGTTTGCTGAGCAGCGTTCTCACTTATCTCTGGATCATGATCTCCTCATGATAAACCAGCTCGTTGATTGTAGAAGAAAACAAATTCATTTGTATTCACTTGAGTGCATACTCTCAATCAAACCCACTGCTGGCAATCTGATCCAGAGGCTTAAGTGAACCAAAAGTCAAAAGGTGAGTCATCGAAAAAGCTGCAAATTGTAATGTAGTAGGCTAACTGTTCACATGAAATAAAACATGAATAGATATAAAAACATAATTATAACACAATATTTTGTATTAAAACCAACATGCTCGATCTTTAATTTAATTCAATTTAATTAATTTATTTACTTCTAGTATAAGTTATGTACAATTTATAAATAGGAAAATACAATAATATAAAATACAAAAAAAAAAAATAAAAATAACAAATAAAATAACAAAGGAAAAATGTAGATTAAGAGAAATAAATAAGAGACTATAAATAAGAGACTATAAAACGTTAAAGATATGAAAATGAACACAAAATGATTAGTTAAAAAGGGTTATAATAAGGGGTCTAAAATACCAAAGTGTATAAAAATTGCAGCTTTATATACAAATGAATTTTTAAAAACTGTTGTTCTAAAACTTGGGATGGTGGCTGGTTTCTCAGATTATAATTTGTTTTATTGCACAAACTAGATTTGCGATCACACACATTTTTTGAGAATCTCATTGGTGGATCTGATCGCCTGCTCCGGATCATGATCATACCCCCTAGTGGGTGTGATTGAGTGCTCATATTCAAGTGAGAACATGCTATTGGTAACTTACTTGAATCTGGGACTGAAATTTGAAAAAGCATGTGATAACCCAGCGTGAGATAACATTGGAAGTTGATTGAATATCTTAACTTTTTCTTCGATTTGCTCACATAAACCATAGGTTATCACCAAAGGCTAACTGTTACAGTATTTCATGTAATCAGCAAAATCTTTATGTATGTTTGGTTCTGATGGGATGGCATCAGGAACCTATGCCATCATGATGGCGTGTGTGTGTGTATATATGTGTAAATGTTTGTGTGTTTGTGATTGCCAGCTCATAAACGTGATATCTCAAGAATGGTACACTGGTTTAATGTCATATGTGGTACACAGATAGCACATGGTCCTTAGATGTGCCCTATTGTTTTTGATGGTGATGCCATGCATATTAATGAGTAGGTGGGGCTTTATATAAAATTTGGAAATGCTCATATTTTAACAATCGCATGTTTGTTTTGTTTCATATTTGGTACAATTATGATGTCAGATGGTGTCTACATGTTTATTGTATAAAAATGTTGAATTTCTTTAATATGCAAAGTGGGCAGAGCTTGATATGATTTTGCTGAAAAGAACTTGTAAACACAGTATCTCAAGAACAATACACTGAAATCATGTTATATTTGGCATACAGATAGCCCATGGTGTAACGTGCCCTATTGTTTTTGATGGTAATCATAAAATTACAAATTGATGACATTGTTAAAATTACAAATTGATGACATTGTTAAAATTACAAATTGATGACATTGTTAAATAACAAATTGATGGCATTGATAAAATTACAAAATGATGACATAGTTGGTTAACTACATACCCTCTCCTCCCCCTCTTTCCAGTCTTAAATAGCCTTTGTCATGAACAAATTACTTTAAAGAGAGATTTTAAAATGAATTTTTTTATATGAATAACACTGATCATTCCACGTCAGTTGCTCAATTTTCATTTCTTCTTCCTGTAGATGTAATAGTTTTGGTCAGCTCGGAAATGGAACCCGCGAGGAGCTTGTTTCGCCAAGGCCATTGGAGGAACTGCCAGAGAAAATGGTGACATCAGTGGGCTGCGGATCCAATCACAGCCTGGCTGCTACAGGTTTGTTGAAATTTTGAATAACACAACCTCAGAAGGAAGTTTTAGCAAAAGATAAGCTTTTTATTGTTCTTATTAATGGGAAGTGAAAAAGAAATTTTATGCAGCTGTCAATATACCATGAAAAGCACTAGTTTTATCCTGTTGGTATTTTGTTATTGTGTATTTCATGTATCATTGATTGTAATTGATGTTTGAATGAAAAAAAATTAATAAAATTGTCCCAGGGACAAACTGGATCAACATCAACCCATATGCAGGTTAGGGATGGGCATTGTACCCAATGAGGAGAAGAAAGAAGGGGGGGATTTTGCATCAGTGTTGTATTTACAATATTTGCATATGTAACTTGCAATGCAGAATTAATCTAACTCTTTCCAGCAGTTACTAATGGATGTGCTAATATTTTTTGAGGTCTAATTTGAGTCCTTTAAATATAATCATGCAGGTCTTTCAATTTATCATAGAATAGGGATCGAGAGACAGACAGTCCACTCAGTGTGTGACATTGCTGTGCTGATATGACAAATGGTTAGCACTGTATGTGGATAGAGGGTGACCCAACATGTATGATGTGCATTCTGGTGACTACTTTTTGTAGATGTCCTCAGGGGGTCTGGATGGAATTGATGAGAACTAAACTCAAACAAGTCAACTACGTTCTGATTAATTAAAAGTGGAAAACAAAATTTGTAGTTAAAAGATTTTATTCATATATTTTTTGGAATAGGGAAGGTAATATTTTTCAAAAGTTTATTTTATTGATGGATATTGGGAAAAACATTCTTGTAATTCAGAACCCAAAATAAAGGAAAATCAGAAACAATTTTCCATTTCAGAGGATGGATTGTTGTATGCGTGGGGCCTCGGACGAGCAATTGGGAGTAGGAAAGAGGACGTACTACTGCCACAACAGATGAAAACCTGTCATGCCAACATCGTCTTTGTTGCCGGCGGAAGCTCTCATTCCATGGCTCTATCAAGTAAGGCCTTCCTTTTTTGACATAACCTGTTGAGCTGCAGCATCATTGATGTCATAGCTGTTATGTAACGTGTTTGTTGGGGTTGACATATTTGTGGATTGTCCCTCGCGTGGAATTTAATTGTTTATGTTTAAAGCGTTAAAAATGTTGACCGATTTAGGGTTGTTTCATGTATGTAAGCAGTGTATTTTACTCCAAGCAAGGGGGAATGTAACTCTGGTTCCTGATTGGTCCATAAAGGTGCTTAATTGTTTCTTTAATTAGTTAATTGTGGTTTAAGGCATTGTAGTTTAATTTAATGGCCAACCATTTTCTGATGTGTATTTATACTCATAAATAGAAATAATCAGCAGAAGAAACTAAGATAAACCATTGTGTAGAAAAACATTATCAGATAATTATTAACGCAAGCTGGACCACCAGGGCCACCAATGCGGGCCTGGGGTATCTGCTGGACCACCAGGGCCACCGATGCTGGCCTGGGGTATCTTGAACACTAAGATGAACATGCTGGACAACCAGGGCCACCGATGCAGGTCTGGGGTATCTTGAACATTAAGATGAACATGCTAGACCACCATGTCTACCGATGTGGGCCTGGGGTATCTTAAACACTAAGATAAACATGCTGGACCACCAGGGTCACCGATGCGGGCCTTGGTATCTTGAACATAATGGACCACCACTTATATCTTACCTTCCATGCTATAAATGTGCACCTATGTGGGTCTGGGTATCTTAAACATGCTGGGTATTTTGTATTTTGAACATATGGGCCCCTTTGATAAAGCCAAAGTTGCTTACATTGACTGTAAAGGCTATTTTTTGAACAAGTATCGCTTTTAGTATTTTAGGGTCTCCTGTGACCTGGCCCCTTGGACCCTAGTGGAAACTTAACCACTTGACCCCTCTTATCGGCAATACTGTTGACTCCCCACCATCTTCAAGTTAATCCTCATGAGGTTAAACTCATCACAATATCATTGATTAATTGCTTAAACAGTTAAATTAAGAAATGCCCCCTCATTTGAGTTTCATTTCAAATTTTTGTTTGCTTGATTTTTACATTGATGCTGTTATGGGAATACTGTCTGTGGACTGGTTAGCTCAATGATAGAGCAATGATCGACCAGTAAGTCCTTCCTGGCCAGGTCATATGTACCAAAGACTTTAAATATAGGACATGCTGCCCTCTACAATGGTGCTCAGCATAAGAGATTAAAGGAGGGTAATAATACAGGCTTGTGGATATTTGTGCTTCAAAGCTTTTCATTGTAAAGATGTTTAAGTACGTATTGCACGTAGAAAAGCACTATATAAGAACTATGTATTATTATTATATTATTATTAAATAAACAAATGCATGATTAATAGATCAAATAATTAGGGTTTGCTCTTACATACACTTTCTATTTACTCAAGTTGTACCTTACCTTCCATGCTATAAATATGCAATCTGGTCCATGACCTTATTCTAACACACTTCTAACCGACCATCAAAATGTAGTTACCTACCCAGCCCTGACCTCCAGTTTTCCTCTCTAATCCCTTATTTTTGGTTCCGATGCCAACGGCATCAGGAACCTTTGCGGTCGCTTTGGCGTGTGTGCAAACATGTATGTGTGTGTGACGGCTAGCTTGTTCTTGCGATATCTCATGAGCCATACACTGCAGATTTGTCATATTTAGTACACAGGATACTTATATGGAGTACAAAAACCCATCTTTTTTGATATCTTGCTTATCAATGAGTGGGTGGGGCTAAATTTAAAATTCTTGAAATTGTGATAATTTAGCAACCGTTTGTCAGTTTTATGTAATACTTGCTGTACTACTGTTATAAGGTATTGTGTACATGTCTACATTGTTTGCAGATCTCATATCATTAATATGCATGGTGGGCGTAGCTTGATGTGAAATTTCTATGAAATGCTTGTTCTCACAATATCTCATGAAGCGTACACTGCAGACATGTCATAATTAGTATACAGAATGCTTATATGTAGTACAAGAACCATGTCATTCTTTGATGATGATATCTGTGATGTTATGACTCGAAGACGACATTTTGATTTTGAGTCTCTTTATTCTACAACTGGTGGCGCTATTACTCAACTACAATATTGTGAATTACATGGGATTGACTGTTATCAACTTGACATCCCCCTTCTTTTTAGAAAATCAGTCGTATGCATGAGTTTACTTGGTTGCATATACTGTAACTCTTAATACTACTGAAACAGCCTATTTACACTATACATAATAACTACCTTAACTCATAAATGCGTCCATGAATTAGCATGATGTGAACATCAAATATTATTTTTGAGAATCATCAAACATGAACCTTTTGGGGGGTTTAACTGTTCTACCAATTCTGGTTTGAATTTGTGGTTGTTGTGGGTGTGTGGCTTGGTTATGAGGGCTTTTACTTCTGACACCATGTGATGTTATGACTCGAAGACGACATATTGATTTAAAGTCTCTTTATTCTTACAACTGGTGGCGCTATTACTCAACTAAAATATTGTGAATTACATGGGATTGACTGTTATTAGCTTGACAATATCATGCATATTAATAAGTGGGCGGGGCTAATTAAAAATTCTTGAATAAGTGATTATTAAGCAGTCGTTTGACAGTTTTATGTAATACTTGCTACGCTGCTGTTATTAGGTATTGTGCACATGTCTACGTTGCTTGTTCTTACAAGATTCTGTTCATAAATCAATCTGATATTTGGTCAGATTTTAATGAAATATTTAATCCATAGATAATATCTTTGCTAACTAAATGACCAATAGGAGCAGATCTAAAAACAATTTTCTTTATCTGAAAAAATGAAAGGAATATTCAAATAATCATATGTGACAAGAGAAAAAAAGTTAAACAAATTGAAATAATTTTATTGATAATTTTGGTTCTCAAGTTATAGAAATTTTAGAGTTTGTATCCATATAGGAAAAGCTAGCAGTAAATTTGAAACACCTATGATGTCACACAGACAAATTAACATACATGTCAATTGTTTTGATTGTGATCTTAAACTTTAGGCTGTTTTCATTTTATGGCAGTGTTGTACCTTTAAAGTGCTGTATTTTGAAATAAAATTTTGCCATAGTTTTTTCTCACAAATTTGTTACAGAAAAATTTTTCATTTATGTATTAGAAAAAGAAATCAATGAGAATTTTCTATTAAATGCATTAACAGAGAAACAGACTTTTCCATTCATATCATATCTTATCCATTCGTATCACTAAGAGAAAAGGACACATAAGCTCTTTTATACACCTAGTAAAGATTTAGGTAAAATTGTAAAGCTATTGGGCCTAAAGTGAATCAATTGTTCTTGTTGTTTTTTGTAAGAAACAAGTAAATTTCTGTTATATAAATTGAGATACGGACAAGTATGCATGACCCTAACATTGCGAATAGGAGCTACATAGAATTATACTGCAACTTTCCCTCAAAGATTAAAAACCACTCAGGTGCCATTTATATCATTTCCTTTCCCACCCCATTTCCACCATGACTCAGGCAAATCCAATGTGTGTTTTAGATATTCTTTTGGCTGTTATCATTGCTCTTAGATAAAGATCACTTTCCATGGCATTCAAAAAACAATGCATGAATCACAAATAATACACATCTCTTAATTTATTACATAAAATCCCATTTAAACAAAGAAAGAACCAAAATTCACACCCAAAATGTTTTAAGAAAGATCCAAGATCCAATTACACTTTTGCCCAACAACATTATATGAGTGTTTTCTTTTCCTTTTATCCTCTCAAACACAATTACAAATAGTCTTCTATCAATTCACTCATATATGTAAAAAAACAATAAAATTGCCACAAACAGATATTGGAAACATAACTTGTTTAAACATAAAGATGTTGATATCACCAACTTGAAGTCAAAACACCATGAGTCCATTAAGGTAAAAAATGAAGGTGTGAAATCATTTTGAATTACTGTATCACCAGTAATCTGAATATGTACTGCAAGCATAATGGCATGGGGTCCAGGGGCCAGTTTAATGGCCTCTGGGTCCAGAGGCAAAGTCCTGATGGGGATCCAGAGGTGAAGGCCCAAAACTCAAGGAATATTCTATAATTAACCCAAAACTAGCATCAAATCATGGTACAGCAAACTCTTGAAATATTCAGTAATTTGGGTTGAAAATTGATCTTCCTACATCACACTATAACTCCCTGGTCATTGGGCATTACCTTCCTGAAAACATTCTCACTCCCTAGGAAGTCACTATCCCCCTTTACTAGCAGCCATATACAGGTGCCGAGCTCCATTCACATAAATCCAACACATTTTTAAAGACCAAAACCTTCCTTGCCTGCCTTATGGCAACACTGCCCTCTCCCCACAAATATAAAGAAAAATTCCTAAATTTGTTATCTAAATGTAAACATTGGCAGGAATAACATCTGGCCAGCAACCATTAGGCCAGCAACCATTAGGCCACATCAAAGTTGTAAATTTCCCACACAAACTTATTACATCTGTAAACCCTGTAATAATATTTCAGATAAAAACACAAAAACATTTAATCTAGACCAGCATCAACTCATGTGTCTGAATAGTTATAATATACATTCATACATACTGCTATGAAATCACATTACATCGCTCTAAAAAGAGAAAAAAGGGGAGGCAACAAAAGCTTTTGGTTTTCTGGTTTTCTGGAAATTTGATTCGAATTTCACATTTTTCTATACCACTTTCTCTTAACAGCTCCAACTTTTGATGTTTCCCATTGTTTTGGCTTTTTATACAAGTTTTTCTATTTATCTGAGGTAAGATGAGGTGGCCTTAGGCGCGGGAAAAATTTGCCATCCGACTTGCAGGACTTCTCCATACAATTTGCACTAGTAATGGATAGATTTTTCTTTGCCCCCATACAACCAGGCTCTGGAGTTGGGTGGTTTTTACTCCTATGGCGAGAGGCTTTATGCCGCAGAAAACGTTTGGGCTAGGTTCTGGGGCCTCTTTTGCTCGGGTAGAGTTTATTTCACCTTAGGCTCAATGCCCAACATGAGGAGATCCTAATGTTATATGGTACATATATGTTACATGTTAGGATATCTCCAACACACGTTCTCCTATGCCCTAGGCCACCAACTTCGATTGTTGTCGGTGGATGCTCAGGAGTCCAATGTCACCTCAGGATGACTGCGGAGTTGGCTGCAACACTCTCCAAGGAGTTAACATTTTGTACAAGAGGACATATTATTTATTTTACATTACTAAGTTTAGTGTGAGGTAATAAGTTTAGCATTTGTGGGGTTGCAGGAGGGACCTTGGTGAGGCCCCCTTTTCAAGAGAATTCACCTTTTCATTTTCTCTTCACAGACACCAGGGAGTAGTGGCTAGTGTTTTTCTACCCCCCTCTCGCGATATAAAAAATGTTGCTTTTTGCATATTTCTTGGGTTTACAAAAATCTGAGATACAATTTATCTCAGCACTTTTTGGTCTTTAAATTTGCTGTGGCTTGTCTTGTATTAGTGTTAGTTGACTTTCATAGCCCCATCTCCCCCTTATAAGGGTCAACTTTGTGTCCCCCGTGGGAGAGTTTGACGTAAGTTGTAAAGTTGGTCGCGTCTAACGACGGGACTTTCATATAAACCACTTATAATACTGATAAGTCATAGCTCTCAGTCTCAGCTGTTGGTTTATATTTAGTGATGAGTGTTTACTTTTAATACGGCTGTGGGCCACAGTTCCAAGCTGGGACTGGACGGACTACTAGTAGCTGCATTTTAAGTAGTTACAAGTGACCCACGGCTCTCAGTTTGAGCTGTAGAGTTACACCCAAGGGTCTATACAGCCCCATAATAAGTTTTTCACAGGTCCATATGGCTCCATAGCACAGCTCTTGGGTCTATATGGCTCCATTGAATGGTTCAGTACGGATCCATACGGCTCCATAGTACAGCTTTACGGGTCCATACGGCTCCATAGAATGGGTCCATACGGCTCCATAGAATGGATCTATTTGGCTCTATAGTACTTATAGTTATTCTAACAGGGATGTGTTCTGAATACGGTAGTCCCCTGCGCGTAGCCACTAGCTTTGTAGCTCAGTGGCTAATAGAAGTAAACTGAGTTAACAGCTCGTATAGCATATGTAGTACATTAACGCTGTTGTAAATTAAGTTCATGCAAGTTATTTTTTCCTACACAAGTAGCCAATTACTACGCAGTACCATGGTTGGTAACTTTTAAAGATAACGTCACGTATACTTTATTTTGTACTTTTATAAAGCAACTTCATAGCCCCATATAGTACACGCTATACGTTAGATATTGAAGATCTTAACTAAGTTAATAGCCCAACAGGTTGTAGCCACTGGCTCCACGTTTCCACGGTTGCAAGAACCTGTTCAACGTTAATGTATTGTTTACAGTGCACGTTATGACACCATTTAGATTAACCTATTTAGGTCAATGGACTTTCATTAGTTATTGCGTATAGTGCTAGTTATCTCCACAGCCATAGCCAAGGACTTACGGCTCCACGGTCTCATGGCTCAAAGCCTTACACAGTTAACAGCTCATGTAGTATACAGTGTACTTTAAAGGACCTCTTTAATTAACCCTTTAATCGGTGTTAATAGCTTTTACTAAATCAATTGTTTAGTATCACTGTATGGTTTACCTTACAACATGGACACCTAAGGCTGGCATCCAGCTTAGCCAAACATAACCCTGACATTCCGAGGCATTAAGGCTGGAAGTACTAATCTAGTCATATTACAGTACCTTCTTACAATTAACAGCCCATATAGTTTGTGGCATACATTAATGGCCTGCTATTTAACTATTAACCAGAGTTAATAGTACCAGTCAGACCCACAAAGTTGTGTTGTCTGTACACTTTTCAACCATGCAGGTCTCTATGACCATCCGGGTTTATTCAAACAAAATGGTTTTCTGACATCGTTTAAGTCTAGTCGTGCAGGCTTCTGGTACACTGTTACTCTGATGTCAGACTCACAGCGTGACACCATGAATGCTCCATGACTTGTCCTTCTTAAAATTTGTTTCAGCAAATCATAACCACAACCTTACTGTAGCAAATAATAAAACCACTTATTTTAATTAAAATAACCACTCAACCACACACCACCTTACACCCACACCACCTTATATTCCTAACCCCCTCTGTTGTCATAAGTGCCAGACATGGCCATGTTAAAAACTCCTGCTGCAGCCAAGCGTGACTGTGGAGCCCTGGACCATGACAGCACCTCCTGCACCATTGTGATAGTACTCACCCAGCTAACCATCCTCCTTCTCAAAAGACTGCCCCACCTGGCTTCAGGAATAGCAAATAATCAAACTAAAAACCCTTAATCCCAAGCATCACTTACCCGGAGGCCAGGAAGCCATTTCTCACTTCCCCTCCACACTAAACCTTCCTTCTCAAGGGCAGTCTCCTCTAACACCAATACCGCCCCTAACACTAGTAAAACTGACTCACATACCCAAACCGACCTCACCTGGGTTTAACTCTAGACTCCAAGCTCTCCTACAAGCAACACATCACCAACCTGAAACAGAAATGCAACAACTCCCTCAACCTTCTCCGCCTCCTCTCCAACACCACTTGGGGTGCGAACCGCCATGCTGGCCTCAAAATCTTCAGGCTCACCATTCGTGCCAAGCTTGACTACGGCAATATTGTCTACTGTGTCGCTCACAACTCATACCACAACTATCTCAACACTATTCAAAATGAAGCCCTCGGGCTTTGTCTGGGTGCCTACAGGACCTCCCCAATTACCAGCCTTCATTTTAAAGCCAACGAATCCCCCTTTCTGCTAAGGTGTAGAAAGCTTAGCCTCTCCTATGCTTTTAGAGTCCTCACCAACACCCAGAATCCTATTTACAACCGCATTAGGTACCCCAATTTCTCCACCCTCTTTGATAGGACTAAAACCCTATCCCCTCCCTTTAGCTTACGCATTAAATCAGACCTCCTCCATCTCGGCATCAACCCTGTCACTCTTGGCACCTTCTCCTGGCCCATTTTTCCTCCTTGGGCCACCCCCTCCCTTCTATCCACCTGGGCCTCTACACTCATCACAAAACTTAAACCCATCCTAACCTCTTCATCAATCTCCACAACCAAATCAAAGACCAACTCTCAAACTACACCTCCATCTATACTGATGGCTCCAAGGGAGGCGTCAAGACAGCTGCTGCTGCCGTCATCCAAGACATCACCCTCAGTAGCAGGCTTCTCGACTACTCGTCCATCTTTTCAGCTGAGGCACAGGCCATCCTCCTTACCATTAACTTTATTGAGTACTCTCCGTTCAGCCACTTTGCCATCTTCTCCGACTCCAAGGTTCTTCTTACTTCTTCACTCAATCTCAAATGGGATAACTTCACTTCCCACCTCCTCATCTGAAAACTCCTTTCGCCCACCCTCAGCAGGAAAAGTATTCTTTCTTTCTGGATACCCAGCCATGTTGGCATTCCTGGCAATGACAGTGCTGATGCAGCCGCTAAGCTTGTCCTCAACCTCCCCTTACCCTATTTCCCAAAACCCTTTCTGACATCAAACAGCTTGTTGCTTCCCTTGTTTGTGACCGATGGCAAACCTCATGGGACTCCCAAATTGATAACAAACTCCACGTCATCCAGCCCACCAATCCGATCAAACCCACCATCAACAACCTTTCTCGTGTCGACAATTTTCATATTACCCGTCTTAGAATAGGTCACACCCACCTCACTCACTCCCACCTCCTTATTGGCTCCTTCAACACCTCTGCAACAATTGCCATTGCACCCTCACAGTCCATCACATTCTCCTTGCTTGCCCCCTGTACAACCTTCCCAGAGCTTCCCTCGCTCCCCTTCTTTTCTTTCCTTCCTACCTTTAGAATGATCTAACCTTTCAGGCACAATTTGACCCTCATTGTCGTGGTGCCGTTAAGCTCTCATCAAACAAACAAACAAACAAACCATTTGGCCCTGCCATATGCAGTTCCCTCAGCTGCTCAAACTTATCGCAGGCTTCCCGTAGGAGCATCTGGTCAAACTGCACTACACAATACCAATCTCAGTCTGTGATGTTATCGATAACACTTGTAGGCTCCTATGTTCGGTTTGACGGATGTGTGAGTGATAACATTGCAGAATTTTTGCGATCAATAAGGAAAGTTGAAAACCGGAAGTGACTTGCATGCGCGGCGGCAGCGTTACCTTTGAATGTATTTATGGGACAATATCTTTCCTTTAAAGTTTGAATTAAATCACCATCTTCTGTGAACTCTAGTGTTCTTGATATAAGGCCAATTGTTAGTATATATTGTTTATTTGGATTAAATCTGAAATGCTGCCCCCACTTTGAGTTTTAGAGCATTAAAAGTTTGGCAAAGGGTGAATTCAGAAAGCATACACTTACAGTAATCCGTTTGTTTTATGGGCCTGTGATTATGAAACATAGTAATCAATTTGTTTTATGGGCCTGTGACTACTAAACATAAGTAACCAATCTGTTTTATGGGCCTGTGATTACTAAGCATAATAATCAATTTGTTTTATGTGCCAGTAATTACTAAACAGTAATCAATTTGTGTTATGGGCCTGTGATTACCAAACATAAGTAACCAATCTGTTTTATGGGCCTGTGATTACTAAACATAGTCATAATCAATTTGTTTTATGGGCCTGTGATTATGAAACATAGTAATCAATTTGTTTTATGGGCCTGTGACTACTAAACATAAGTAACCAATCTGTTTTATGGGCCTGTGATTACTAAGCATAATAATCAATTTGTTTTTGGGCCAGTGATTACTAAACAGTATTCAATTTGTGTTATGGGCCTGTGATTACCAAACATAGTAATCAATTTGTTTAATGAAGCTGTGATTACTAAACATAGTAATCAATTTGTTTTGGGCCTGTGATTACCAAACATAGTGATCAATTTGTTTTATGGGCCTGTTATTACTAAACATAGTAATCAATTGGTTTTATGGTCCTGTTATTACTAAACATAGTAACCAATTTGTTTTATGGGCCTGTGATTACCAAACATAATAATCAATTTGTTTTATGAAGCCTAGCTGTGATTACTAAACATAGTTATCAGTTTGTTTTATGCAGCCTTGCTGTGATTACTAAACATAGTAATCAATTCGTTTTATGGGCCTGTGATTACTAAGCATAATAATCAATTTGTTTTATGGGCCTGTGATTACCAAACATAGTGATCGATTGGTTTTATGGGCCTGTAATTATTAAACATAGTAATCAATTTGTTTTATGGGCCTGTGATTACCAAACATAATAATCAATTTGTTTTATGCGGCCTAGCTGTGATTACTAAACATTGTCATCAATTTGTTTTATGCAGCTTGCTGTGATTACTTAACAAAGTAATCAATTTGTTTTGTGAGGTCAGCTGTGATTACTAAATATAATATTTACGTATTTTATGCTGCCTCTAAAGATTAAAAATAGAAGGTCCTTACATGTACGTTTGTAAACTCTGTTAATTCATTCACTTTTTGCTTGATACTTGCAAAGAGTTTGTTTTCAAAGTTATTAGTTGTCACAATTTAACCTTTATCATAGCAGCTTCCTAATCAAAAGGAGGCTATTCAAATGTGTTTTGTTAAGCAATGCTTTGTTAATGACATATTATGAGACAGACTAAATTGTTGACAATGTCAGGCCAGTTTTGCTAAGCAATTACAGAAATGGCAAAATATACCTTTTTTACAAAGTTAAAAGGTTTTAAAAGTTGTGGAGCTAATATAAAATACAACTTCTGGTGAAAATTGTGTTTTTTATTCTAGTGTTAAATTTTGTAGTGTATGAACAAGGAGTATACCAAGTCACTGATGTTGTTTCTGAAAGTGAAAGACGTTTCCCATGAAAATGCAAGTAGTTTTGGTATTTTTCTTTTTAAGTGAGGTAGCACCTTACTACTCTATGTCGAAACATGTTTTTAATTTCTGTACGTATTCCTACTACTAAATTTGTTTTCATGTATTTTTTGTTAAGATCACATTTGAACCTTTATTGAATATAGATTACATATTTACATAAATATGCAAAATTTCATCGTAAATAAGGAAATATGACAACAGCTGTGAGTCATGTGACTATTTTCAGAATCACAGCTTTTTTTGGGGGGGGGGCTAGCCAAATTGATCTCTTCTTTTGTTTTTTTAATTGTCAAGAAAGAAAGTCAACATAGCCGAGAAAATAAGTATTTGCATTGGTGTCTCTCTTATTTTTGGTACAACTAATGTAAAAGATTTGAGGCTCGCATGAGTAGGTTAGTTACTTGTTTAATTATTATGAACCAAGTTGGGGTTTCTTAACCAAACTGTCAAAAGTAAATATCTGCTTTTACACTGAAACTCAAAACAGTTCAGCAGTCAAATCTTTTGAACTAATATATGAACTTACCCATTAAGGAGATTTGTAGGTTTAACATTTTGTACATTTTCAAATTTGTGTAGAAAGGACTTGAAACCAGACTAACAAAATTGATATTTGCTTTTGTTTGTGAATTGTTAAGAAAGAAAGTCAACATATCCGAGGAAATGAGTGTTTGCATTTGTATTCAGCTCAGTTTTGGTACAGCTAATGTAAAAAGTTTGAAGGTGGTGTGAGTAGGTTATTATTTTCTTGATTGATTATTCCCAGCTTGTCCAAATTAAAGATGACTTGTCCTTTTCCTTAAAAATTTGTTCCAGTAAATTATGACCACAAACTTACTGTAAACAAATATTGAGACCACTTATCTTACTTAGAATAACTGCTCTACCAGGAGAAGAATACAATGATAAGGGAATGATAAGGGAATTTTGATAAGTGGTTTTCAGAATAAAGAAAATAAAGAGGAAAAGTCTGACCCGACCTGCTTATTTATTCGGTCAGGTCTGACTGTATGAAATTTGAAGGAGTACAACAACTATTGAACTATTGCCTTATACTGAAACCTCAAACAGATGAACATTAAAAAGGGGAAAATAGACAGGTAAATTGCTATATAGACTTTAATGTAGTCAGTTTTACTACGCATTTCTTAGATTATTATTTTTCGTTAATTTTTTTATTCTTGAACTAAAATTTCATTTTTAACACAAAAATTCAACAAGAATATTTTCAGAAACAATTATTATGAAATCATCAAAAATCTTAAAACTTTCAGTTATTTTGATAACAGAATAAAGTTGTATTACAAGGAACACGTTTTGCTAAAGGAGTGCTGCTACAGTATACTAGGATTTTACCATTAAAAAGGGAAATTTGCTTGTTTGTGTGTAAGCTTATTGTGTATTTTCATTCAAATACCTAGGAATTTTCCTTTGACTTCAAGAATGTAGATCATGTGATCAGGTGACTCCCCCAACTTTGGGGCCAAGGGGATGATCCTTACAATTAAAATTGAACTTTTTGATGTCGGTTTAGACTTCATAATGCATCTGGAATCTTCTGAAGAATTTCATGATTCTGTAAAATTTTGAAAGATATTTTCCTTAAATTATAAGTTTCTAAGGGAGCTTTTATAAGAATAGGTTGCTAAGAAAAGAAGCCTCCCTCAAGATTGAGCTCAACTAACTCTTTTTTTTTTGAGGGAAGGGGGAAGTACATCACCCTCTTTGTTTGCTTCAGTGCTTTTTCCCTTTGCCTTATTGTTTTGTAAAAGTGGCACCCACTGGGCTTTTTACCCCTTGATCCCATGATATAATTTACCCCTTGATCCCAATATAATTTACCCCTTGATCCAATGATATAATTTACCCCTTGATCCCATGATATAATTTACCCCTTGATCCCATGATATAATTTACTCCTTGATCCCATAATATAATTTACCCCTTGATTTCATGATATAATTTACCCTTTAATCCCATTATATAATTTACCCCTTGATCCCTTGATATAATTTACCTCTTGATCCCATGATATAATTCAGCCCTTGATCCCATGATGTGATTTTACTTGATCCTATGGTATAATTTACCCCTTGATCCCATGCTATACTTTACCACTTGATCTCATGATATAATTTACCCTTGATCCCATGATATAATTTACCTCTTGATCCCATGATATAATTTACATCTTGATCCCATGATATAATTTACCTCTTGATCCCATGATATAATTTACTCCTTGATTCCAAGATATGATTTACATCTTGATCCCATGATGTAATTAACACCTTGATTCCATGTGTAATTTACCCCTTTATCCCATGATATAATTTACCTCTTGATCCCATGATGTAATTAACACCTTGATTCCATGTGTAATTCACCCCTTGATTCCATGATATAATTTACATCTTGATCCCATGATATAATTTACCCCTTTAATCCCATGATATCATTTACCCCTTTAATCCCATGATATAATTTACCCCTTTGATCCCATGATTTAATTTACCCCTTTGATCGCATGACTTAAGTATCTTATTTCAAAGCTCACAGAGATTTTATTGGCTACGCCAACAAATAGAAAAATTAAAAATCATCAACTGACTCTCGAAGTGATTTGCTCCACTTCTAACAACTATGATGATTTAAAGGAGACATAAAGTCTGACATAATCCATATTTCATCTGATATAATTAGAAATAACAAATCTTCTGACCAAATTTCATACCTCCCGAACAATCTTTAATGCTACTACTATGGGAGCCGCCATTTTTGATTTAAAACCTGCAGATTCAGAAAAACGATGTCATCAGCCCATGAGGATGTTGGAATGCTTTGTATTTCTTTATAATCTATCTTAAGTTTTCTAGCTTTTGTAAAACTGTTTTCCTTTGTAAGATATATTTCTTTATAATCTATCTTAAGTTTTCTAGCTTACGTAAAACTTTTCCTTTGTAAGATATATATATATATATATATATATATATATATATATATATATATATATATATATATATATATATATATATATATATATATATATATATATATATATATATATATACATATATATATATATATATATATATATATATATATATATATATATATATATATATATATACATATACATATATATATATATATATATACATATATATATATATATATATATATATATATATATATATATATATATATATATATATATATATATATATATATATATATATATATATATATATATATATATATATATATATATATATATATATATATATATATATATATATATATATATATATATATATATATATATATATATATATATATATATATATATAGGTCAAGGACATTTTTGTGCACACATGGAATTATCAAAACAATATGTTCAAGCTTTGTGTCACATTATTTTGGAATAGAAACATGAATAAAATTTATAAAGAAATACATTATAATTCTTATGTCCTTGTTGCGGAAGTAGTGTCATCATGTACAAGATTTCTATACAGAATTGAACAAAATGGCAACCTCCAAATTTGTTTATCTTGAGATATAAGATTTTAACTTGCTTGTTTTGGTAGTTGGTTTGGATTTTAATCCCCTAAAATATGAAATAAAGATTGTATTAGACTTTATGTCTCCTTTGAAAATATATATTTGTGAAGGAAAAAAAAAATGTTTTGCAGTTCATACTTTTCACCTTGTTATTTTGTAACTGTTACAATCTACCATTGCATGAAATCCAGTGCACGCACCTTCAGCTGTCGGGCTTTAAAAGGTCAGTGAAATTCCATCTTTAGTTTTAACAAAATTTAAGTCAATACTCATCACTTGTTTTCTTTCTCGAGAGAAAAAAGTAAGAAAAACTTGTGTTCATTTCCACTTCATTTAATTAATGCCCGAAACCATATGACTAAAAAAATTCATGTCTTTCCGAAGCATACCTTTGCAAGAAATTAAGAAATTAAAGTTATTTCAAAAAATTGCATTTTTGAAAAGTTGCGATATGAAATGAAAGAAAGGCAAATGTGTCTTCAAGTAATCAAATTCAGCGGTTATTGCAGAAGATACAGCAGCTGCTGTCCTTAAGCTTCATTTTCTTCATTTTCAAGTATTTGAGAAAACTCAGGCAGGTTAGGGCTCAGTGCCCTTCATTAGTACAAGCTGATGGAAGGATTTGCAATTTTGCCCTCTATTGTCTGTTAATTCCATCAAATTTACCTTCAGCGGAGATTACACGGTCATTATTTCTATTTTGGGTAAGAAGACAAATTATTCAAAGCACACCCGCAGCTAAAATTATATCAGATTTGTGAAATGAAAATTTGAGTTTCTTTTATGTGAGCTTAGTCGGAACAATTTGAGAGAATGTAATAGACAAAATGTGGTTAGGTCTTTTGAGGTGGTAGGTGTAAGTAATGACTGATTCGTGTACTAGTACAGTGTAACAAGAGATCAAAAGAAAGCCTACATTTAAAACATATATTCTTTTAACAACTGTTCAAATGTTATGAAATGTCGTCACATGTCAGACACCATCTTCAAATTTTGTTATTGCAAATATTTTTTATCCAGGAATATCGAGTTAAATTTGCCTGGGGAGCGAATTCAGTATTGTTGTGCCAAAAAGTTGTTTACTTTCTGTGCTTAGTTGTCAAGTTTGAATTGTGGCATATTTACATGTTTTGGGAGATTTTTCAACATACATTTTGGCAAAAAGACAATCAATTGGGTAGAACACCCGCTTTCCAGCTGGAGGATCTTTGGTTCGATCCCCAGTCGAGTCACACCAAACCCTTCAAAAATGGCACCTGCTGCCCTCTTGCTTGGTGCTCAGCATTAAAAGAATCGAAACAGGATATTTTGAATTCAAAAAAGAATACAAAATTATAAGCTTTGTAGTTTCATTTCAAGGACATTTTGATACGAACATGTTTATGTGTCGGCCTCAACAAAAATTGAACTATTTTTTAATGGTGTGGAAGGAAGGGGGGGATCCCTTCCATCGGCAAAAAGTGGAGTATACTGTACATCTATTATCCCTTACAATCTCTCTAGCAATAGACCAAATCTCCCTCCTTCCCTAATAACCAGTTTCTAACAAGAGTTTTGCACCTAATTTTTGGTTGACAGGGGAAGGCTAATTTAAGATATCTCACTCTTTGTGCTAATAATCCAAATCTCCCCCTTCCCCAATAACAATAGTTTTGCACCTAACTTTTTGGTTGTTATGGGAAAGTTTAAGATACAAACAACATACAGAACTTTCACACTCCCTTAGAGTCATGTCATGTTCATCTACGTACTGCAGTAATAAATAACATGATCTTTGAGTATCGCTGGCCTTTGTGAAACAATTGTATGTATGTGAGTGAATTATTAGATTATATCAAAATATTTTGTACCTTGTTAAAAGAAATATTATTTCTCTCCACTTGACTTTAGACCTGTATGTCTTGACCCTCTTGAGAGAAAGTGACAGGTCTTCTTGATCAAATCTTTCTTTTTGTAATAAAACTATTTTTCTACATTTGTTGGGTTTAATACCTTTAACTAAGCTCTTCTAGTATGCCAAAGAGATCATTGTTTTTGGTTAGCTTGGTATTAATTTATTCATTGTTTGTTTACTCTAGGTTTAAAGAAATTATGCCAAGATTAAACTTTTGGAATGTCTGGAAGATGCACATAAATTATAGATTCTTTATACGTAATGTGATGACATAGGGATCATTCTCCACATTCACAACTCGTGTAAATATTATGTTTTTAAGGGGATGGCTGATTTAAGATGGAGATCTTAAGTCTTAAATAAACAATTGCATATGGTGCAGATGCAAACAATGGAAATATAAAGAGGTTCGATAAAAGACGAGTGTACTTGGCCCTTTTTTGTCCCGGCCCTCTCCTTGTTCTAATGCTCTTGTGTACTTTTTTGGTCTCTAGAAAGGAATATGTCTGATTGTGTAATTTATTCTAGATCGAAAAATGAGGGTGATTTTTTTCCAAATTCATAAGACTAATAATAGGTCTTAGTTTTAATACTCATGTCATGGTAACATGAACAAGTGTTCAATAGAACTTTCATATCAAAGGTTTTCAGTGTGTCACAGTCAAGAAAAATGTTGTAGAATATTATTAAGACTGCAGGATAATTTGACTATACGTTTCTCTTAAGTCCTTTGATTCCCTATTCTCACATGTTAATACTGTATGTCCATGTATATCTTGTGCTAGAAGTTTGATTAAATAAAGGTTTGTTGTTTTGGTTAAAGAAGTTGCAAAATTTATGGCTTTATTTCAGGGTGCGAATTGTTGGAGGTCATCTGGAATTACTTCATGCTTTGTAATGTAACTTACTCCAACACTACCTTCAACTGTAAATCTTTAAGAAACTTTGTGCACCTTCAACTGTAAATCTTTAAGAAACTTTGTGCACAGGTAAAAAGAGGATTTTTTTTTTCGTTTTTTTTCCGGGTGCTTGTAATTATGACAACCATGTGAGTTGGTCTGGTGATGATAAATGTAGCTTTTATCTTTTCATGCGGTTTTAATTTACTATCTGAACTTTTGGCATAACAAGAAATGTAACCTACAGTGAAAGTGCAAAACATTATTTCCTGTGGAGGTAAAGATCTGAAAAAGATAGTGGAGAATTGTACTTTTATTATTACATATAGACACCCAATTAAAAAAGGTGTTATTTGGGGTGTCTGAAGTCCAGTCATGTTAATATGGCGATAATTAAACCATATAAGTTTCTGATTGGTCAGAATATTGAACAAATACTGATTGGCTAATCAAAAACAGATATCACTAGTATGTGTCAGATTTTCTGGTGATGTGTAATTATGCAATTTTTATGGGGTGTGTACTCCCCTTTTATGAAGCTTCTAGAACCTTTATGAGCTTGCAGTTTTAACCTTCATGGGGTTTTATAACCTTTATTAGCTTGCAATTGGAACGTTTATGAGCTTGCAAAGTGGAACCTTTATGAGCTTTTAGAACCTTTATGAGCTCGCAATTGGAACCTTCATGAGCTTGCATTGGAACATTGATGAGCTTGCAATTGGAAACTTTATGAGCTTGCAATTGGAACCTTTATGAGCTTGCAATTGGAACCTTTATGAGCTTGCAATTGGAACCTTTGTGAGCTTGCAATTGGAGCCTTTATGAGCTTGCAGTTGGAACCTTAATGAGCTTGCAATTGGATCCTTTATGAGCTTGCAATTGGAACCTTAATGAGCTTGCAATTGGAACCTTTATGAGCTTACAATTGGAACATTAATTAGCTTTTAGAATCTTTATGAACTTGCAATTGGAACCTTTATGAGCTTGCAATTGTAACCTTTATGAGCTTGCAATTTGTAACTTTTATGTGCTTGCAATTGGAACCTTTATGAGCTTGCAATTGTAACCTTTATGAGCTTGCAACTGGAACCTTAATGAGCTTGCAATTGGAACCTGTATGATCTTGCAATTGTAGCTATTATGAGCTTGCAATTGCAACCTTCATGACCATGCAATTGGAACTTTTACAAACTTGCCATTGTAACCTTTAGGAGCTTGCAATTGTAACCTTTAGGAGCTTGGAATTGTAACCTTTAGCTTGCAATTGGAACTTTTATGAGCTTTTAGAACCTTTAGGAGCTTGCAACTGTAACCTTTATTAGCTTGGAATTGTAACCTTTATTAGCTTGCAATTGGAACTTTTATGACCTTTAAGAACCTTTATGAGCTTGCAATTGGAACCTTTATGAGCTTGCAATTGGAACTTTAATGAGCTTGAAATTGGAACCTTTATGAGCGTGCAATTGTAACCTTCATGAGCTTGCAATTGTAACCTTGAGCTTGGAATTGTAACCTTCATGAGCTTGCAATTGGAACCTTTATGAGCTTTTAGAACCTTTATTAGCTTGCAATTGGAACCTTTATGAGCTTTTAGAACCTTTATAAGCTTGTGATTATAACCTTTATGAGCTTTTAAAACCTTTTAAGAGCTTGTAATTGTAACCTTTATTAGCTTGGAATTGTAACCTTCATGAGCTTGCAATTGGAACCTTTATGAGGTGTTAAAACAAAAATGAGCTCATTTTATGATACAACGAGCTCATTGCAAGCAGGTATAAGTTCACTGAGCTAACACCTACAATAGCTTGTATCAGCTAACAGTTAGCTCAAATGAGTTAGTAGCACGCTTGATGTAAACACCCCCCACCCCCCAAATCAGTGTTAAACTGCAAAGGATAGTTGGACAGTCATCAATGCATACATATGAAAAACCAAATTGTACAACAACAAAATCTACTGTTTTCCGAAGTTTACTGCAAAATATTTGAAAAGCAAAATAAGAGAGAAATCATGGTCATCAGAATATGTTCATTGTCCTTCAAAGACACCAACATCGTCTGAATGACGGTCAGTAAAATGTATCAAAGTTTCCGATTTTCGTTCTTAAAAATATCTCATAATCGTATAGATAGCTTGGTTTCTTTGCTTGCTTTTGGCTTCTCTTGCAGTCCTGATTGTATGTACAGTCATAGTTAAAAAATCCTCAAAATGATCCCGTTAGGAAATTATTAATTTCCTTCAAATAAAGGATGACATTGATTGAATTATATAGAGTAGATTTTGCCTTAAATAACTCACTTTTATATTTGTCAAGGCTTGATTAGGCTTAATCAGGATGAACAAAGTGTCACTAATGACGATTGTGAAATCAAGTGGTAAATTACCTGCAGGTGGTGAATACTGTATGTCTCTCCCTCTAATGACAGCTCCGACTACCTCAAAAATTTGGAAAAGCCTTTAGGGACGGATTAATTGTAGTAATTTCTTTTCAAAAGGAATGAAGTTACTTATGAATTACCTCTCAAGGTGTTCATTCTGCCTACAGAGCTCTTAAGTGGCCTTTAAAGAATATCGTTTAGGTCCTCTGTCTATGAAAAAAGAAGGGGAAAAAAAAATATAAATAATAATGGTGATGATCTCTTCAGCACTCCTCTCAGAAGGATTTAGCAATCAACAATTTTGAAGGAGCAGGTTCTTGTCAGAAAGAAAACAAAAGTCAAGGCCAGTCTCATCCCTGCCAAGGAGTATATTTATTTTGATCTCCTGAAAAACAAAACAAACAAACTTTAGATTGATGTTCTTACAGGAGCTACATATTAGTTGTGTGGGACCTTCTTTTTTTTTTTTTGATTGGTACCATATCTTGTATTTTAGTTTTATTAAGAAGTTTTGGGAAAATAGACCAGCCTGACTCAGAAACAAGCTTTTATAGCAATTGAAACTTTCACATCGGTATAAATTTGTTGTTCAGTAGATGTCCCTGCATGGTTAAAGAATTTTACTATTGAGACATACACTGGTGAAATAACCAAGTTTTTGTTGTTGTTTGAAATAAAGTTCAGATGATGTTATGGCTGTATTCGTTCATAGGTTGATTGGTTCGATCGTACTTAATTTGGGCATCGATTGTACTCAATTTGGGCATCGATTGTACTCAATTTGGGCATCGATTGTACTCAATTTGGGCATCGATTGTATACTCAATATGGGCATCGATTGTACTCAATTTGGGCATCGATTGTACTCAATTTGGGCATCGATTGTACTTGGGCATTAATTGTACTCAATTCGGGCATCGATTGTACTCAATTTGGGCATTGATTGTACTCAATTTGGGCATCGATTGTACTCAATTAAGGCATCGATTGTACTCAATTTGGGCATCGATTGTACTCAATTTGGGCATCGATTGTACTCAATTTGGGCATCGATTGTACTTGGGCATCAATTGTACTCAATTTGGGCATCGATTGTACTCAATTTGGGCATCGATTGTACTCAATTTAGGCATCGATTGTACTCAATTTGGGCATTGATTGTACTCAATTTGGGCATCGATTGTACTCAATTAAGGCATCGATTGTACTCAATTTGGGCATCGATTGTACTCAATTTGGGCATCGATTATACTCAATTTGGGCATCGATTGTACTCAATTTGGGCATCGATTGCACTCAATTTGGGCATCGATTGTACTCAATTTGGGCATCGATTGTACTCAATTTGGGCATCGATTGTACTCAATTTGGGCATCGATTGTACTCAATTTGGGCATCGATTGTACTTGGGCATCGATTGTACTCAATTTGGGCATCGATTGTACTCAATTTGGGCATCAATTGTACTCAATTTAGGCATCGATTGTACTCAATTTGGGCATTGATTGTACTCAATTTGGGCATCGATTGTACTCAATTAAGGCATCGATTGTACTCAATTTGGGCATCGATTGTACTCAATTTGGGCATCGATTGTACTCAATTTGGGCAGACAGCTCAAAATCTTTACGTATATTACAAAATTTCTTTCCTAAATCTTATTTGCTGAAATTGATGAGAAAATCTACTTCTGCTAGAATTTGATTGGCCCAGGGGTAGGTAGAGACTCCACAACTTTTGGTCAGATTTTACTACTCATCTTCAGGCAATGATAGACGATTAAAAATTAAAGGATGTGCATAAGAAAATATCATGGTTGTCCAGACATATATCACAAATTAGCATACAAAATTAAATACTGAAGCCTGGAAATTAACAAATCTGTAAAATGGTAAACATATTAACCAATTTTGATGGATTTTTTTACTACTTTCTTGATCATTAATAAAAGTTGCCTCTATCTGTCCATATCAGCTTTAATTATCTAGATCTACGTTACTGGTACTGTAAGGATTTTAATTTGGACATGCTCCCGGTGAAATTACTACAAAAAACTGATTTTAATAATGTTTATGTTGTGGTTTCCCTTTTCTCCCCCTTAAAAGAAGTTTTGGCAATTGTCCAAATAACAGTCAACAATCAAGTTTCACTTCAAAGCAACATTTTAAGGCTAAGTGAAAAGTACAGTTTTGAAGTGAAAATGGAAAGTAAAGTAAAAATAGAGTGAAATCAAAAGTAGAGTGAAATCAAAAGTAGAGTGCCCCTGATGGCTGTTGGAAACTGTTGAAAAAGAGAGGGATCAACATAAATAATTGCCCAACATCAGAAATTGTAACAAAAGTTGCATAGATAATTGTGGCAAGTGCATTTTCAACATCACAAGGCACCACTATATCAAGTCCCTGACAAAACCACACAGAATTTGCTCAAAAATGCCAACAAAGCACATATATCACTGAATTACATGAATAAATGTGACCATAAGAATAATTTGTATGACCTAAACCCACATCACCAACCCAACTCTCACTTCTAACAAATACTGCTACCGGACAGGGTGTGGCAATTTTGTATGCACAGGGTGCAGCAATTTTGTATCCACAGGGCGTGACCATTTTGCATCCAGAAGAAACCATCAACATAACTAAAATGGATGAGCGCCACCTATTCACCAAAGTTTGGTTGAACTTTCAACCTTCCAGTGAACTTGACAGGAAAACCCAACTACAGAAAATAACTGATGACTACCCAAATTCATTGAATAAATACAAACAAGGGGCACAAAATCTCCAGGTTTCCCATAACACACTGTACTCGTGAAAATCAGTTTAAAACCTCAAACTGTGCAAGCGATACAAAGCCCAGTACATAACTATGGCAGCCAAGCCTAATGTTAGTATGCAAAGTTTGACATAGGCAACCGTCAAACCTAACCTAAAATGTATCACCAGAAACAAATCCATCACCCCTGAAGATATTTCATACACCATCAGTTTCCTTATCGTATCAAAATCTTCTCATCATGACGAGTTCAATTTCCATTTATTGCTTCCAGTACAAATGTACATTTGTAAAAAGGATTAACATTTAATAACATACATATGATAAAGAAAATGAAATTACATAAAACATATAGTTATGATATAAATGATAAATCTATAGATACAAAAAATAAATACAATATAGTATATATATATAAGACATAACCTGGTGAAATGAGTTAAAGGATTAAAAAAGAATTATAGAAGTGACCGTAGCTGTCCATTTTGTATATAAAGAGCCGCCTGGTAGATAAAAGAATGTTTGTACAGTTGTATTCTAAATTTTAGCACTATGTTTGGATTGCGAACATTTCTATTGGTTTTGGCAAGAAGGCTTTGTAAAACATTATGCAATGGATGACTTTCAGTTGAATGTATTTTTCTTGCTATTGCACTAAAATCTGATTTGGCTCTGTCGTTGAAAATACAAATAAGGGTAAAATAGTCCAAGTTAAAAATCTTTGACATATATCTTAAAAAATTCTTAATTCTGTCTACAACTAAATTAGAGATAGATAACCTACTTTAACTTCCAAATGAAAGCTGAACTTGGGATATATATGTGTTAGCACAGAGCGACCATTGGGAAGAGAACGAAAAATGTGTACGCATTGCACAGGTGACGCAAGTTCCGAATACCAAAGACATTGAATTATTGACCTGGTTAAACCGTAAATAAACACCTCCCATGGGGTTACAGGAATAATGCCATACAAATATGAGAAAAGTCCACATAAAAAAAAAAAAAAATTGAGGCTTAATTGAACCAAATAAACTCAAATTACAGAGGACTACTCTCTTGGGCCTGATCACCACAATGTTCTGTTCAAGGATATGAAAGAAGCAAGAAGAAAATACATGCCCCCAATAAACCTCATGCCCGACATTTAGAATAGACTAAAACCTAAAACCTTATACTTATGATAATGACTAAATGATTAATTCTTATATTATTATTATCCTATTATATGTATTACACTCTAAATGTAAGTTCATAACACATCTGTTGAGTTATATTCCATAGATCGTAAAAAAGGTCAAAACCAGATGCAACAATCACTTATTCATATTTTCCTATACGAACAAAATTTTGATAAGGACTCATTGTCTAGTTGCCTTTAAAAACCATTATTTACCATTAAAAACATAAATTGTTTAATATTAAGCATGTGTACTCTTGACTGCAACATATATAATAAAAGCCAATGTGTTGATATTATTTTAAAGCTCACCACTCATATTTGTGCCCTCAATAAGAGAAAAGCAAAAAAATTGAAATCGCAATTGTACTTGAAAAGTAAGAATGGCACAAGAAGTTGTCTGCGGAGGGAAACCTGATCATGTGATAAGGCGCTGTAGTATTATCACTTACAGTCTGCGGGGACCTTGAAGTTTAAATTAGTATTCTACTTACAGATATATGGGCGAGTGGGAGCAACAGTTATCAATTGCTTTCAAATCCATCACAAACAAGTTTCATCAAACACAGTTAAACATGACTGTTTTAAAACAGTTTTATCAAATCTCAGGTTTCAATTTGCATATTTGATGCAAATTTTGCATATTTGATGCAAATTTTGCATATTTGATGCAAATTTTGCATGTTTTATGCAAATTTTGCATCGACCGTGACATCTTCTTTTGTAAATAACTTTGTTTTGTAAGTGTCTATTATATTTCTTTGAAGTGGTGCAGCTAATTCGGACCAAACATTTTTGAGCCTTTATCATGCCCCCAATAAACTTTCCCATGATTGTTATGATTTAGGAAAGAAATTTCAAATGAATTACATAAAGATTTTGAGCTCTTGAGTTAGTCCATACATCACAGCATACGTCACAAACTTATCAAACTTTGATCGGCCTTAACTTAGAAAACTACAAGTTTTGATCTGTTGAGATTTGAACACGCTTTCAACCAATTTAGAAACTGATGCATGTCCATAGACCTTTAAATTAGCATTCTTCTTCAAAGAAACTAAGCACAACACTATTGTAAGGCAATGCATGTCTAGATTGTAACACTAGGCTGTGTAAATAAAGTGTTAGCCAGGGCTGGTGTAATAAAACCAGGAAGCATCAGTCTCCTGCCTTAGTTGAGAAAGTGCCCTTTGTTGCCATGAATACAACCATTTCTAGTTATCTCTTTGGGCATATGCCTTCACTGAAATACACATCGACCAGGTCGTATAAAGGTTTAGAAATTTTGCTTAAAAGGTCCAGAAAGTTTGCTAAAAGGTCCAAAATTTGAGGCAATGAATTTTTTCTAATATTCCTCTTCAGTAAAATTTAGCCTCCGACCAGTTCAAAGACTGCTATCTTGACACAATTTTGGAAAAGAAATTACACCATCAGGATTTTTTTCTCATTCTACTCTGTTCCCCGATCCTCCTGATCCAGCACACATACCCACACATACACCCACACACATACACCCACACACGCACAAATATTTCACCAAATACTGATCGATAAAAATTGCATTTTAAGAATGATATTCAGATATTTGTCAACTGCAGTTGAGACGGGTTGATGTATATACCCATATTCACATCATAGATTAAATACTTCAGTCAGATTATACTTCAGTCAGATTTTATTCTTATAAACATTTCAGTTTGTCTTTTGGCTCTCCAAGGCACCAAATGTTTCGTAGACCCGATGTCATAGAACTTTCAAGTTAAAATAGGCCTATATCAGACTTTGGTGTTTTTCCATGATTCTTGACATCAGTTGATTAAAATTGATTAATGCCTGTTTGGTGATTTATTTGTTCATACTCCTATCCAATATTGACCTTGTGTCTCTGTTTGTACTCCAGATAACTGTAGTTCAACCTTTTCACCAAGATATTCTCAAAGCTCTGTAAGCTTTCGCTATCACCCAATGTAAACACACCTCCAACCTATACCAGGGCTTATTGTCTACCCTGCCAAACATTAGATAAACAAAGTGTCATAAAATGTCAACAGTGCTTTATCATTTTTCTCCATTTCACAACAAAAATTATGTATTTTATGAGCATAAATCTGGATATCAGAGAATGAGTTATAATATTTCTTCCAGTGCTCTTTATCATGTCTATCAAGAACTTTGTAAGTTTATGCTTTAAAGAATTGCAATTTCTCCTTTTCGGAAATTGCATTTTTTATTTCAGATGGTAGTATTGACAAGATCAGTCATATTTGTGATGTGTAAGCTATCATCTATAAAGATAAGATACAAGGAATGAATTAAGTTAAGAAATGATGCAAAATATTACTTTTCTTTCAAAATTTATCCATAGCATTGGAACTCTTAATCTCCAAAATTTCTCAAATTTCACCAGTTATTATGTTTCCCACTTGGTTGATAGACTTGAGCTTTGTCAGCATGCATACCCCGTACAGTAAGAGTTAGATGATTTGGCATGTGTAATAAACTTTTCAGCAGGAGTGGAAAATATGCAAAGAGGTGGATAACCCTGAAAGTTAGGAATGTGTAGTGGCAGCATTAGCTATATTGTGCTGTAATCTTATTCAAAACAGCAGTAGCAAAGAAATGGTTAAGTATTGACCATTTTACTATGTTTTAAATCTCAAGCATAAATTTGCATAATTTATGCAAATTTTGTGATGTATTACAGGGAGACCTTAGTATTTACTTTTATTCATTCTTTTTTAATGTGTTGCAGCAAATTCTGAGTCTTTGCCATACAAAATTGATCAGGAATAGACTTTCTCATCATTTTCAGTTATATAAAGATTTTGAGCTCTCCGCCCTGTCATACATCACAAATTTCGCATGGATTTAAAACTGATCAAATTTTGGTCAGCCATAGATTAAAAAATTAAAAGAGGTTTTTTAAAATTTAAATAATGGTCTGCTCAGATTTTACTTCTCTTTCAACCTGTATAGATTGTGACATGTTTAAAGATTGTTAAAGGATTAGTTCAGGGGTCAAGCAAGTTATCTTATATGACAGAGGACTTTAAAAGAAACAAACTGGTGAAGAAAGCATTCAAAAATCTAAAAGGAGATATTCAAGTTTAAAGCTCTGCCTCATTTGTGTATGACTGGTGTAGTAAGTGCACTATGGAAGGTTGGCACCCTCATCCTCACATTCTTAACAATTGTTAATTGTATTTTAAAAAATTTCTTTAACTTTTTCTACTATTTGAATTATTTTCCCTCAAACACTCTTTAGGTGTTAAATATCATTACTAGATTATGTTATTATGCTTTGCTTTCCATGATATGCAATAGGTTTTAAGCCACAAAATAGCGGGACAAAATATGATATAATTTATACAGACTTTGAGGAATCTGAGGCTGTGACACCACAATTAGTCTGATTTCAGTCGTTTCTACACAAATGATACCAAACTTTAAACTTGAATATCTCCTTAACGAAATAAGATTCGGGGGATGATTTCCTCACCAATTTGTTTCTTTTGAAGTCCTCTTTCATATAAGATGAACTTGTGCCTCACCACTAATTCTTTAAGAAAATGCAACAATGTGCTACAGTGTTTGACTTCCATATGTCATAAAAAAAAATTCCAAGGCACATAATAAGTTTCATGATAATTAGGTTTCAACTTTATAGCTAGAAATTATGCAAAAGATTTTAAATGGCGCCCTTTAAGAGTTGCCCATGTTATTTCATACACAATAAGTTTACATTTTCTTTGTTTATCATGAAAATTGTTTTGAATTTTTTGGGAAACACTTTTTTCTCCAAATTGTAATGATTTGGGCTTCTTTATCCTTACCGTAGATGTAGTGTGAATTATTCAAGGTGTATGGACATGTAGCAGTTTCTATACTTATTGAAAGAGTATGAAACTCTGAGCAGATCTGATTTTGAATTGTGAAAATGTCACTTTTTGATTATAAGTTATGGCTGATCAAAGTTTGATCCTTTTAGAGTTCACGTGGAATTTGCAACGTACTGTATGCCTGGGTGACATCTCAAACTGTTTATTTAGTTCTTTGAAAATTGTTCTTAAATCTCAGTCACTGAAAATAATGGTAAAGTCTTTTTCTACTAGAATTTTATTGGCAGCATATGGCAAAGACTCCAATACGTTTGCCTAGTATTTGCTGCACCACTTCAAAGAGTTATGATAGACATTTAAGAACAAAAGATTTACAAAACAAGATACCAAGGTGGCCCTGTAAATTAACATAAAATTTGCATACAATATGTAAATTGATGCATGAGATTAAATATGCTGTAAAATGGACAATTTTTTACCAATTTTGTTGTAATGTCTTGCTCCTATAATGATTTATGATAGATTTTCAGGCAATTTAGCTACTGTGGCCCCTGGCTGTGGCCTCTACACATGTCCAGATACCTTTGACTATGAAAGGAAACTGTATAAAAAATAATCTAAAGGAGACAAAAGTCAAATATTCTAGCTTCATTATATGATAGAGAATAAGAAAAACCAACTACCAAAAATCCCATCATAACATCTTGTTCCATTCTCAAGTTATCCAAGTTCACATGATGAAATGACCCTCTTTGGGGAGAATGGTCCATCAATCATTCATGGGCATTGCACAAATTCCTCCATGCATATAATGCATAATTTATTTTTAGGGTCAGCCAGGACTAATCTGTTCCAATTACTGCAAAGTAGGCTCGTGGTTTTAGCCCCTGATGAATGACCTATTGTGTAGAGTGTTGCAGTAGCTGGTTGCTAGCAAGTGAAGCATGAAGTTGCTATTAGGTTGAAAGGTGTGGATTACCCCTGTGTTGTTGTATTGTGTAACAATAGCTGATTGCTAGCAATCGAGCTGTAAAGAGGCTCTGGGTTAGGTGTGGATTACCCCTGATTTTAAGAAACCCAAGATGTCAGGTTGGCAGGGCCCAAGGGATAAACATTCTTAATGTAAGTTGCAACATGGACGCTTCCATTTTGTCTAATGATGACATGATTTGCCCTATGTGCTACACACACATACATGTAATGTGTTTCATTAGAATTCTCTTCGAAATTTTCTTTCCAAAATGCTTTGACATAAAGTTCTAATCATTGATATCGCATACAAATACAAATTTATTGACGCATTCAAAGGAAAACATATTTTCAGAAGTTTGAAAATTTGAAATAGATTATAAAAAAATATATTAATATCCTAATCTGTACTGGGCATATGACATCATTTTCTAGAAGGCATATCAACAAAATGGCCACTTCCATGTAAATATATATTGACAGAATTAATGTTTTAATATTTAGAAAATATATGCAATAAATTGTTTTGTATGATGTTAAATTTCTTAATTATGTATGTCTATCATATAAGATGAAGAAAAAGCCCCATATTTGACTCCGCCTCCCGAGCCTATTTTCAAAAAGTGCTGGTAGAGTAAGGGATAATGAGCCACGACAAGTGCGCCAACTCAAAAATATATGCATCATGATCCCGGTGGGCGGCCCAGCGGGTCACTGAAGTGGGACAAGCCCGACTTTACTGCTTGAAAGACAGAGGACCCTTCAAAAATCAGCCCTTGATTAACCCTTATTCTATCATGCGGGGATATTATTGCTGTTTTGGGTTCCCCATCTTTGACTCCGCCTCCGGAGCGCAGTTTCAAAAAAGTGCTGGTAGAGTAAGGGTTAATGATCATGATAGCTTTTTTCCATGTTTGGGTACGAATTGGATTATTCCTCTTTAGATTTGAATTGAAACACAGATTTGACCATAAACTAAAATAAATATACACTACTTTCTGCATGTGTAAAGAATCTATTATTTGTATGTATGGATTATATATATATATATATATATATATATATATATATATATATATATATATATATATATATATATATATATATATATATATATATATATATATATATATATATATATATGTATATATATATATATATATATATATATATATATATATATATATATATATATATATATATATATATAAATATATATATATATATATATATATATAAATATATATAGATATATATATATATATAAATATATATAGATATATATATATATATATATATATATATATATATATATATATATATATATATATATATAAATATATATATGTTTATATTCAATTATGAGTTAAAAATGCAAATGATTTACATAAGGAAATTATAGATGTAATTGCTTGGTCATAAATCACAATTTCAATATTTACATATTAATGCCTGGCAATTGAAAATACTATGCAGTGGGCCATATTGAACATATTCTGATGATTTTATTTGCCATTTTGATTTATGAAAAATTGATTTTCAAGCAGTTTGGTAGGCTACCACCTTTAAACATTTACCAAACTTTAAACGAAAAGCATTTTGTAATATAATCCTAAAGGTAAAATATTTAGAGGCATGAAGCCCTTTGGTATAAAAAATAACCCAAATTACAAAACTTTTTCTGTGCATTATTTCTAAACCACATGGCACATTGCTTTGGAAATATAAATATATATAGTTATTATAGATATTTTGTTCTTGTCATAACATTTGTTATCAATATTCTGACTAGTGAGGTAAAATCAAAAAAATCATAGACCTGATTTCTCAGAAGAAAATCATATATTGGAATATTACCTTGGAGGCATGATGGCATCAAACATTGATTTTTTTTACCATAGAAGTTTTTTGAGGGTTTATTTTGTGAAGTCATGATGAAAGAGTAGTTAAGCAAGAGAAGGAAAAATCAATGATTCTTGTAGTTTTGACAGTTACTTTGACAATTTTTTTTTTACATTTCCTCAAATTTCAATTTTTATGTGTTACATTTTAAACCCTTCAGCACAGAAATATGATAGATAGGGGTTGTCAACCAGTTTAAAAAGTCCCGAACTGAAAGGAATATAAACTGGTAAAGATTGTGGAAAAGGTGACATGATGATCATTCTCATTGCCAGGAACGATTTTTGCTATTAGCGACAGTTTACAGCTTTTGCACCTTTAATTCTGGTTATGATTGTTAGAGAAAGTGACCTGTTTGAGCATGTTTGGACTTTGTGATTTTTGCTATATTTGTCACATGTTCTGGACCTAATTTTTGCTGACATCCATCAAACAAGTTCTAGTTTGAAATATTGGACTGAGAAGAACACACTTTTATGTGGAATTTCTTTGTAGGAAAATTATTTTCTTATGATTAAAAGTAGATATTCATTCGTTTTTATTTAAGTGTTATATAACATTGTTGATATTATTTCACTGTCGTTATATGACCATTTTACTTAAACATGCCATACCCCCTCTTTCTGCCTATACTCTTACAGCCGCTCATGTTGCTATATATTTCTAATCTTTGTATCTAAAAAATGAATAAAGTTATATAAATATATTTTGATATCCCAGATCAATAATTTGATATTCAAGATCTATATTTTGGTATCCCATATCAATATTTTATATCCCATATTAATATTTTATATCCCCTATGAATATTTTATATCCATGTTAATATTTTGATAACCCAGATCAATAATTTGATATTCAAGATCTATATTTTGGTATCCCATATCAATATTTGATATCCCATATTAATATTTTATATCCCATATAAATATTTTATATCCCATATTAATATTTTGATAATTGCATATTTACATATCAACATTTTCATATTACAAATCGATACCTACAATGTTGGACAAAATTGTTGTTGCACTTTTCCCCTTGTACCCCATTTCAATATTGCTTGAAACGAAAGCGGCCTGGGATGATCCTTTTCAACTCCAACATTGAGGCAGGATAAAAGGGGCTTAAAAATGCAACAACTGATTTTGTTTGATATTGTAGGCGATATTTTGATATCCCAGATCAATATTTTAGTATTACAGATCAATATTTTGATATCCCAGATCAAATATTTTAGTATTACAGATCAATATTTTGATATACCTGATCAATATTTTGATATTTCAGATCAATATTTTAATATTCCAGATGAATATTTGTATATACCTGATCAATATTTTAACATTCCAGATCAATATTTTTATATACCTGATCAATATTTTGTTATTCTATATCAATTTTTTGATATTTTAGATCAATATTTTGATATTCTAGATCAATAGCTTGATATTTCTGACCAATATGTAAATATTCCAGATCAATATTTTGATATACCTAATTAATACTTTGATATTCCAGATCAATATTTTGATATACCTGATCAATAGTTTGATATTCCCAATCAATATTTTGATATGCTTGATCAATATTTTGATGTTCTAAATAGATATTTTAATATGCCAGATCAATATATTGATATTCCAGATCAATATTTTGATATACCTGATCAATAGTTTGATATTCCCAATCAATATTTTGATATGCTTGATCAATATTTTGATGTTCTAAATAGTATTTTAATATGCCAGATCAATATATTGATATTGCATATCAATATTTCGATATAGGATACCGGATCGATATTTCGATATTCCAGATAAAGATATTTTGATATGCGAGATCAGTATTTTTTGTTGCAAGTCAACCTATTTTGATAGGGTTTGATCAATATTTGATATTCCAGTATGCATGTCCCAGATCAATATTTTTGTATTAAAATATGTTTTTAGCTCCACCCTGTACACAGAGTGTAATGAGTGGAGCTTATCAAATCGTATATGAGCTTCTGGTGCCTGTGCAACGGTGTGCATTAAAATGCACCTCCTCCTAGGTTTGAACAGTTTTGCTCTTGAAATTCTGGCTCAAGTGAGATTTTTGTATGCTTCATATACTTTGTATTTAGCTAAGAGATATTCTATGTATTTTTCTAATAAAGCTCTCGAAAGGTTTGAAGAAAGTATCAGATTTCATAAGTAATGAAGCCAAAAATAGTTCTTTTAGCTGTAGACATTGTGTCATTCTTGTACGTACCATACTGGAGGTCCTCATGCAGTCTGGACCATACAGTACATGTGTTTCGTATTACTGTAGCTAGCTTCATGTGTACATGTGTGTGTGTGTGTTGTGTGAGAGTGTGTTGTTAATCATGCATAACACAGTGGGTAGATCTTACAAGCGAATCACAGTGTGTTTGACATATATCATTTTCCAATCAGAAATCAAATATTTAATGAATATGCACATTTTTGGATCGGGGTCATGACATTTCCGTGACAATTACACGTGAATTGTCAGTGTACACTTAACCTTGCCGTCTTTATTCAGAACCAGTATCTGTCAAACTCATTAATTCTGGCGTTTTTAATCACCTGTTGCAGAATCGAACAGTATTGTGACAGTGCATTGTTGCAGAATCGAACAGTATTGTTGCAGTGCATTGTTATGAAGGATAATTTTTTTTTTTAGAAAGTTAAGAGTTGTAATTGTTTGTTTCTTGTTGAATTTCAATAATTATTGTTATCTCTATTTACCACGGATTAACACCTGTTGTTGTCACGAGAGCTGTGACCGTTTAGCGTGTACATCCTACACGCTCGCAAATCCTTGTCGTTGAGAATCAATATCAATCATGATTCAATCACACACACATTCGGTTGACAATATCAATGACTTGCACAAACTGTAAACCCGATTAGCATAATCCTTTTTTAATGCGGGAATCACTAATGCGCAGTAATCACCTATGAATGGGGATATTTTGCACTTTGATTTTGCCAAAGTAACTTGTGAAATGCACCGCAAATGTGCAGCAGTAAACAGTGAAACTAATAATAGGAAATACCTAACGTAAGGCTTCAAATCGCACTCATTCAAGGCCCGTTTTACAAGCTGTTGAATAGGTCAAAAAACACAGTCAAAATACTTGAATCGTGACAATCATACATTTACATGTAAATATTACCTGATGAGTCAAATACATTTTGCAAGAATAAAAAAAAAAATTGCAAAATAAACAAACAGAAAATGGTTTTAACAGAGCTGAAATTCTGTGTGCTTCGCAAAGATGGCGGCTATTTCGAGAGGACTGGTATGATCAGAACTCCTGGGGTGGTAGCGTAGTAAAATATTTTACAGTGAGGTATCATAGTAGGAATGATTTTCACAGTGAAAGCCCTAGCAAGTACCGCAAAAATGTTATGCGATGTTGAGATTAAATGACATTGAAGGGAAGTTCTCTGTTATTTCTAAACTGAATTTCCATGCATATATTCCATAAAAACGATGACTTATGCTGTAAAAGTAAACTTCACGATTTGTTAAGCAAAATTCCAGCGTCTATTTGGGCAATGAGGTCAATACTTTTGCTATACTGGTTGCATGATTTTTTAAAACTTAAATTGGAGTAATTTTGGTGTACTTTCCAAAAATTATGGTACTAAATGCTAAACGCATGTAAACGATACACGCTCGCTTTGAAACTAAAATTGTTGGGATTTTAACATAATAAATAGTTGCCCAAAAAATGAGTAGACTTTAAGAAAATCTTTAAAGTGCATTTGAATTTCAAATTGAAAATATCAGATATGACAAAAATAAAATTGCTTTTAAAATATAAGCAGTCAATATGTTTTTGCACTACTATGGGTTAAGCTATATCATCATTGATGTCTTGTTTTCCATATCAATTGCTTTTATTGTTTCATCTCTCCAAGTGTATTGGAGTTTGTATTACTCAACACATTAAAGTATTAACCATGGAATACAAACCTCTTAACTTCACCATAAAACTTGACAACAAAAAGTTGAGAAAGAATGAATGCCCATTTTATTTTGACTTCTACCTGTGTGGGCACTTTGGAGGTCTCGTTAGTATCATTGAAGAACTCCTTAATGGTGCCATTAAAAGTTAATTAATCAAATGTAGGCCTAAACATTAATTGCTTCGCAGAAAATCTCTTGGTTGGTGGTGAATGACTTTTTCTATTCTTAGTTTTTAAACAAATTGGGAAAATGTTTTCAAAACATGTGGTTCTAATTTCTAAAATTGTTTTTCTTAATTCTTCTGTGTAAACATTTCAGTCACTGATAATCTGAATTCAAAATATCTTCATTATTCAAATGTTCCCATTTAAATAACATTGGTGGAGGATTGAAGAAAACAACAAACTAACATGAAATTCTTGAAGTTTTCTTGAAGTGATGTCACAAAGTTAAAATAAAATTTGCATAATTTATCTTGGCCTTAAAATTCAGTGATTTTGATGGAAATTCTTGTCATTTTTATGGTGTATAGCAAATTTTCTTCCATTTAAGCTCAAGCCGTTACTACGTATCTGTTGATCTGTAAAATAAAACCCCAAAATATCTGAATTATTAGGCTATCTTAAAACACCTTGGGGCATTACCAATTAGGTTTGTACTCTTTCTTACCCACTTTTCCCCATTTAAAAGTTAAATTAAATCAACCAAAGGGTGGCAGGCGAAATATTGTTTCCAATCTATAGGGCTCCCCCCCTCCCCCCCCCCCCCCATCTCGGCATTAAAATTCTTGTACACCACTGGCATGTCAGTGTCTGCAGCTTCAAATGTACAGTACCTGATTGTTACTGTATATAAACAGGTACAACATTTAAAGGTATATGGACATAAGATAATTTGCTTTATAGTTTCAATTAACAACTATTAAAGTACAAGAAGAAAAAAAAGTTCGTCAAAATCGGTTAGCAATTGACCATTTTACAGTATTTTGAAATCTCTGGCATCAATATGTAAATTCATATGCAAACTTGTGTGATGTATTCGAAGGCCTACCTTGCGATTTTCTTTGTAAACCCTTTATTTTTCATTGTTTACTATATAATTCTCTGAAGTACTGCAGCAAATTCTGACCAAAGATTTTTGATCCTTTCTTATACCTCCATTTAAATTCTAGTAGGATTAAACTTTTTGATCATTTTTGGATGACTTAGATTTAGGAAATTTCAAGAATTGCTCAACGATTTCAAAGTATCCGCCTAGTCATACATCACACATTGAGCATAACTTAAAAGTACTATTTCCAAAATTCAAAAACTGATCTGCTCAGATTTTAATATTCTTGTGATATAAAAGTGCTACATGCAGGGCCTGTCCTTTTGAATTTTGGACAGCTGCATTGTGGGAGACTTCCATTAAGGCTCTGTATAGGGAACATTAACACTAGGCTGGAAAATTGTCAAAAGTGGGGTTTCAGAACTCGGATAAACTTTCAGTTTTTGTCATCTTAATATTTTTGCTGGAAAGTAAATTGGATTTGACAGAAAAATGGAGGGCCCAAAACTGAAATTCCTGAAAAGTGAAGGGCCCATGGCCCCTTGCTGTCCCCATCCCTGCTTCCGGCACCATGGATATATATTAAAGCGAGATTTAAATTTTAGTGTACGATTTTCACAGTTTTTAGCATAGAAAGACTCTAACATGCATGCTGCTGGCAATGAACTGATCATCGATTTAAAAGTTTTTCTTGCAAAGAACTTACATAAATTAATAGAAGGAGATTAAGATGTATCAGATTTCATTTGTATTTCATACTTGAAAAATGATATCCGTTAATCCTTTTTAAATTAGGAATGTTTATTGTACCCTTTAAACAATATTGTATTTTTTGTAGTCAGTAGTTGTTGTATTTTCTTGCGGAAACTAACAGGATACTGTTCAAATAGAAACAACTGTAGTAGGAAGTAAAATCTCACAGAAGAAAAAAAAAAATCACTTTTTTGGCATTTTTGAATTTGATTAAGAAAATATTTTTTTTTATTCTGACGTAAACTGTTCTTGATGGGACGATTTCTAAGGGTGGATAAGATTCTCCCTATGGGCCTCTTTAGTGTTTTCGATGATAGGTTGTGTTCATGTCCCAACATGTTTGTCTTTTTATGTTTAATGCATGATAAAAAGAAGAAGTGAAATCAGAAAGACAAAAGTTGAAATGAAATCAATGTCAATCAGCGTCCCGTAACTTTGTTATTAGTTTTATTTTTGATGTAATCGCCAAATGACCTGGGTGTTTTAAGCGTCATATTTCGTTGAGAATTTTTAAACTTTTCTTTCTAAAAAGTCAACGTTTTTCTTTTCTTCTTGTTTCACTTTGTTTGGAAGGATACAAAGTCAGGTCCCATACATGTAACGATTAAAATTTATCAGTCTTCGGGAGAGGTATATAATTTCAATTACGATTCATTTATGAAAAGGATTTTCTTATCGTGGGAGAAATATATACTAATATATGAACTTTACTATGTTTTGCTATAAATCATGTGTTTTCATTAGCGAGCTATATTGACATGTAAGCACTGTTATAATGTCTGTAAAGTGTCGTTCATTTACAGTCTGTGAACATAAACCGTGGCAAATGGTACATATTTTGATGTGTTGAGTCACCGGAGTCAATTATTAGTGAAACTTATCTTTCATTACATAAACTTGTGATTTACTGACAAACAAGGAGTAATGAAGATTTATAAAATGAGTAAAGAATTAAAGAAGAAGTTATTTCTAGTTATTTAAAGGTAAATGAAAATCTGTGAAGGCAGAGTTGGAATTAATTAAAAAAGATTCCCACGGTTCTGAATAAAGGTGTCAAAAATCTTCCACGAAAAATTGTGACAAATAATATTAATGTAGTAAATACATCTTTATGTGCATGCTTTTTTATGCACTATTCATAACACAATTACATGAGGTATGTTTTTAGAGCACAAATTTGCAATATATAGAGAGACATATACATATACATATGCATATATGTACATACATGCATACATACATATACTGTTGCTTACTCAAGAAATTTTTTTAAAGATTTTTTTTTAATGAAAAAAAATCTTCTTCCGAGGAATTCCTGTTTTTCCCGCAGTTATAACCACTGGAACCAAACATTTTTTTCACGTATGTGTCAGGGTATGTTACAAAAAATTCTTCCAATTCAAAATTTGACAGAGACTCACCCCATCTTTCTGAGTTTCTGCACCTCTGTGTGGTTTCCGCTATTCTCTGGATTCATTGCACACTTCTGGGTTCCCTCACCTCTTGCTGATTCCTTCACCTCTTGCTGGTTCCCTCACCTCTTGCTGGTTCCCTCACCTCTTGCTGGTTCCCTCACTTCTTGCTGGTTCCCTCACCTCTTGCTGGTTCCCTCACCTCTTGCTGGTTCCCTCACCTCTTGCTGGTTCCCTTACCTCTTGCTGGTTCCCTCACTTTTTGCTGGATCCCTCACTTCCAGCTGGTTCCCTCACCTCTTGGTGGTTCCCTCACCTCTTGGTGGTTCCCTCACTTCTTACTGGTTCCCTCACCTCTTGGTGGTTCCCTCACCTCTTGGTGGTTCCCTCACCTCTCGCTGGTTTCCTCACCTCTTGCTATATCCCTACTTATCCCTCACTTCCCAGCTGGTTCCCTCACCTCTTGGTTCCTCACCTCTTGGTTCCCTCACCTCTTGGTGGTTCCCTCACCTCTCGCTGGTTTCCTCACCTCTTGCTATATCCCTCACTTCCAGCTGGTTCCCTCACCTCTTGGTGGTTCCCTCACCTCTTACTGGTTCCCTCACTTCTTGCTGGTTCCCTCACCTCTTGGTGGTTCCCTCACCTCTTGGTGGTTCCCTCACCTCTCGCTGGTTTCCTCACCTCTTGCTATATCCCTCACTTCCAGCTGGTTCCCTCACCTCTTGGTGGTTCCCTCACCTCTTCCTGGTTCCCTCACCTCTTGCTGGTTCCCTCACCTCTAGTTTGTTCCCTCACCTCTAGTTGGTTCCCTCACCTCTTGGTGGTTCCCTCACCTCTAGTTGATTCCTTCACCCCTAGTTGGTTCCCTCACCTCTAGTTGGTTCCCTCACATCTTGCTGGTTCCCTCACCTCTTGCTGGTTCCCTCACCTTTTCCTGGTTCCCTCACCTCTTGGTGATTCCCTCACCTCTTGCTGGTTCCCTCACCTCTTACTGGGTCCCTCACCTCTTGCTGGTTTCCCTCACCTCTTGCTGGTTCCCTCACCTCTTGCTGGTTCCCTCACCTCTTGCTGGTTCCCTCACCTCTTTCTGGCTCCCTCACCTCTTGCTGGTTCCCTCATCTCTTGCTGGTTCCCTCACCTCTTGCTATTTCCCTCACCTCTTGCTATTTCCCTCACCTCTTGCTGGTTCCCTCACCTCTTGCTGGTTCCCTCACCTCTTGCTGGTTCCCTCACCTCTTGCTGGTTCGCTCACCTCTTGCTGGTTCCCTCACCTCTTGCAGGTTCCCTCACCTCTTGCTGGTTCCCTCACCTCTTGCTGGTTCCCTCGCCTCTTGCTGGTTCGTTCACCTCTTGCTGGTTCCCTCACCTCTTGCAGGTTCCCTGCTTTAATATCTCCTTAACGGAGTAAGATTTTGTTATGCTTTCTTTGCCATTTTGTTCTTGTGAAGTCCTCTTTCATAGAAGATAAACTTGCTTGACCACTGAATTAATTCTTTAAAGGATAGGTCATTTCAAGCTACCCTGGAGTAAAAGTTTCTCAAACATTTTTAATAGACTCCAAACAATCACTTTTAACAGTTTTAAGACGAACCACCAAGGGCAGGAAGCATTAGAAATGTTGCCATGGTAAGTCTTTTACTTAGGGCCTGTGGGGGCATCTCCATTCTCATTGGACACAATATCCCACACAGCCCTATTCATGTGAACACCGACCTTTAGGCCATCTGTATCTGTATCTCCCTCCACAAAATCTTCACTTGTTGCAATATCTATCTCCCCCAATGCCAACGTTCAGCCAAGCAGCCTTAACAACCTCATCTCTTAGCTCCCCTCCCCCTTTCATCCTTCTCGGTGATTTCAATGCCCACAATCCCCTGTGGGGCTCCAATACCACCACTCCCAGAGGCAAACTCCCATATCTCCTGAGATCTTAATCTTCTCACCGGGAAAAAGGATATTGCTAACCGCCTTGCCACCTCTTTCAGCAACATCTTGTCCTCAGCCAACTACTCCAATGCTTCAAAGCCAAAAAAGCTCGCGATGAAACCTGGAGTGTTACCTTTCCTTCCAACAACGCCGAGAGCTACAACACCCCTCTCACCCTATCTGAATTCAAAGCAAGCCATCCATGATGCTGGCTGCACCTCCAAGGGCCCAGATAACATCCCCTACCAGTTCCTGAAACACCTTCCCAACAAGGCTACTGCTACCCTTCTCGCCATCCTCAACCACAGTTGGTCCTCACACTCCTTTCCCCTATCTGGAGGACAGCTATCATCACAAACCACCCTCATGTGCTGTCTTTGTAAAATTATGGAAAGAATCATTAACCAGAGACTTACAGTAACTGGTTTCTTGAGACCAACAGAATCTTCTCCCCTCACCAAAGTGGCTTCTGGAAATGTCGCAATACCTTGGACCAGTTAATCATGATCGACACCATCATCCGGGAATCCTTTGCAAAAAAAGAACACCTCATTGCCATCTTTTTCGACCTCGAGAAAGCTTTCGACACTACTTGGAAATACGGTATTACCCGCAAGCTTCACATCATTGGCCTCGGAGGCCACCTCAACATCTTTATTCAAAACTTCCTCTCACCCAGGCAGTTCCAATTTCTTTTTGGCCACACCCTCCCCAACCCCTACCCCCAAGAAGAGGGCGTCCTCCAAGGCAGCAATCTGAGCATTAACAACATCGCAGACCCAACATCAATTGTGCTCTCTACCTAGACGACTTCACCATCTTCTACTCCTCTCCTAGCTTTTCTCTCCTCGAAAATAGGCTCCAACTTAACCTCAACCAGCTGCAAGACTGCTGTAACAATAATGGTTTTAAATTCTCCAAAGATAAGACAGCTTGCATGCACTTCTGTCATTCAACAACCTCCACCCCAACCTGAACCTCATGATCAATGGCAATCCCATCCATAAAGTTGACCACACTAAGTTCCTGGGTCTAACCCTAGACCCCAAGCTCTCATACAAGCAAGAAATCACCAACCTGAAACAGAAATGCAACAGTTTCCTCAACCTTCTCCGCCTCCTCTCCAACACCACTTGGGGCGCGGACCCCCATGCTCTTCTTAAAATCTTCAAGCTCACAATTCGTGCCAAGCTTGACTGCAGCAATACTGTCTACGTTCCACTCACAACTCTTACCTTAACCACATCAACACCATCCAAAATAAAGCCCTCAGGCTTTCCCCTGGTGCCTACAGGACCACCCCCATCACCAGCCTTCACATTGAAGCCAACGAACCCCCTTTCTGCTAGGGTGTAGAAAGCGTAGCCTTTCCTACGCGTTTAGAGCTCTCACCAACACCCAAAACCTTTTCTACAACCTAATTAGGTATTCCAATTTCTCCACCCTATCCTTCCTTCAGTTTACGCATCAAACCCAACCCCCACCATCTCGGCAAACCTCATAGAACTCCCATGGCAAACCTCATGGGACTCCCATGGCAAACCTCATGGGACTCCCATGGCAAACCTCATGGGACTCCCATGGCAAACTTTATGGGACTGCCAAACCCATGGGACTCCCATGGCAAACCTCATGGGACTCCCATGGCAAACCTCATGGGACTCCCATGGCAAACCTCATGGGACTCCCATGGCAAACCTCATGGGACTCCCATGGCAAACCTCATGGGACTCCCATGGCAAACCTCATGGGACTGGCAAACCTCATGGGACTGGCAAACCTCATGGGACTCCCATGGCAAACTTCATGGGACTCCATGGCAAATTCATGGGACTCCATGGCAAACCTCATGAGACTTCCATGGCAAACCTCATGGGACTTCCCATGGCAAACCTCATGGGACTCCCATGGCAAACCTCATGGGACTCCCATGGCAAACCTCATGGGACTCCCATGGCAAACCTCATGGGACTCCCATGGCAAACCTCATGGGACTCCCAAATTGTTAACAAACTCCATGACATCCAGCCCACTATTCTGACTAAACCCACCATCCACAATCTCTCCCATATCAATAACATCCACATTACCCGCCTTAGAATAGGTCACATCCACCTCACTCACTCCCACCTCCTTGCTGGCTCCCCCACCCCTCTGCAACCATTGCCATATCCCCCTCACAGTCCACCATGTCCTCCTTGCCCGCCCCCTTTACAACCCCCCAGAGCTTCCCTCACCCTGGCAACTCCATAGCTGAGCTTTTCCAGAAAAAAACCCAGATAAAGTTATCTCCTTTCTTCATCATGCCTCCCTCTATAACCATATTTAGTCCTCCTCTCCCACCCTCCTCTACTTACTTTTACCTCTTTTTTTACACTCCTGCACTTCCTCCTTCGATCCCAGCTTCCTGGCTCTTAGCCCCCATACTTCTCTCAGACTCCTCCTATTTTCTGTTCTTCCTACCTCTGGAATGATCTTACTTCTCAGGCACAATTTGACCCATTGCTGTTGTGGTGCTGTTAAGCCCTCATTAAGCAAACAAACTAGTACTTATTTTCAGATGTGTAGTGTTTAATTTAAATGAGATCAAAGATTATAGTGGTATTGAAGTAAACATTTGATAGATTATTCTGAAAACTCTTAAACAAGTAAGCAGAGGAAATAATAAATCCTTGACAGATTTTAATACAACTTACGCCAACATGTGTCTTTATTTTAAAGAAGTATATGGTGATGAAGTATGCACAGGTTAGCCTGAAACCATCTCTTTTCATAATTTTTTTGTAATGACAATCATGGGCAAAGGTCTTTACCCTTTCCCCCCTCCCATCCCCTATGCCCCCCACCCCTACCCCCCTTTTCCCCGCCATTTTACTCCACTTCACTGTTGGGAGTAAAAATTTGCCTGCAGCAGTGACTTTCAACATTGAGATGTGGTTGAATGGGTAAAGTAAAAGGGCTGAGAACTTTTGTCCATGATTGTGGTTGAATGAAAGGAGTATAATGTACCTCACTGAAGGCAGACAACCTCCATGTTTGCTGAAAAGTCTTCACCTTCAATCCATCCCTTTTGGAGAAGTTCTAACTCAACATAAACAAACTGTATTTAAGGAACTTAAAGTGATGCAGAAGCTGCTAATGTTGTTTTTCACATAATTCTTCGCAATATTATATTTTGGGGTTATTCATTGATATTTGAGGGTTATTTATTGAAATTTGATAGTTATTTATTTAAATTGAGGGGTTATTCAAATTTGAGGGTTATTCATTGAAATTTGAGGGTTATTCATTGAAATTTGAGGGTCATTTATTGAAATTTGATAGGTATTTATTGAAATTTGATAGGTATTCATTGAAATTTGAGGGTTATTCATTCAAATTTGAGGGTAATTCATTCAAATTTGAGGGTAAATCATTCAAACTTGAGGTTATTCATTCAAATATGAAGGTAATTTATTCAAATGTGAGGGTTATTAATTCAAATTTGAGGGTTATTCATTCAAATTTGAGGGTTTATTCAAATTTGAGGTTATTCATTAAAATTTGAGGGTTATTTATTCAAATTTGAGGGTTATCTATTATAATTTGAGGGTTACTCATTAAAAAAATAAGGGTTATTCATTCAAGTTTAAAGGTTATTCATTGAAATTTGAGGGTTATTGATTTAAATTTGAGGGTTATTCATTGAAATTTGAGGGTTATTTATTCAAATTAAAGGGTTTTTCATTTCAAATTTGAGGGTTATTCATTTCAAATTTGAAACCAACCTAGAAAAGATATCTTTCCGATGGCATAAATCTTTTTTTTAAATTGTGTCAAAATAGTGGTCTTTAAACAGTTTGGAAGCTAAATTTTACTGAAGAGAAAAATAAAAAAATGGTCATTGCCTTAAAAATGGACTTTTAAGCAAACTTTCTGCACCTCTCAGCAATATTTCTGGACATTTTTGCAAAATTGCTGGACCTTTTGGGGAGTCCTCAGGCAGGAGCGGATGGGAGGGGAAATAAGTTGGTATTTAAGAGCGGAAGTCTGTCGATCTTTCTTTAATTCAAAAATCAAACCCCGCCTCTCCCCTATTAATTATGGTTCTGTATTATGCCTATCCTAGACGATCTGTAGTTAGGGCTAGCAAGTAGGCTTTACTCTTCGTGTCGGTTTGGTCATTATATGAGTACATGTTTGCTACAATTCATAATTCTTTTTTCCTTTATATATAACTTTAACCTTTCACTGATCAGTACTACGGAATGAGGTTAAGAGAAACAAGAAAAACGTTTGGGTACTGTAGCAATTCTGATTTTGAATACCTCCACTGCAAAACTAGCAGCAACAAGTGCAACCAGGGAGTATGTTACAGATGTATGAACGTGTTCTAGTGCGATTTTGAATTGATGGTATTTATTTCTGAATATGATTACCTCAAGAGTGAAAATTCACAAGGGCCAACTAGTATTCTTATTCTATGATATACTTTAAGCATAGAGCAGGTGTAAAAAACCGAAAAAAACCTGTAGAAGTAGATTGCCCCTGCTGACATGAACATCCAATCATGATTTAATAAGTTTAGACTGGGTTGAAAGCCCAGTAGGTCTGGGGGTAAAGCCCTGTGGGGGTTGGTTTAGGAAAACCCTCCCCCTGATGTTCTTTATGCTTTAACCAACTTACACATCCTCAGTCCAGGCCCATAGGGTGCAACAGGTGCGTTCGCAACCCCCACAGACCGCGACTCCCCACAGACCATGACTCCCCACAGACCACGACCCCTACAGACCACAAACCCCCACAGACCGCGACCCCCCACAGACCACAAACCCCCACAGACCGCGAACCCCCACAGACTGCGAACCCTCACAGACCGCGAACCCCCACAGACCGCGAACCCCCACAGACTGCGAACGTACACAAATCTCATATACCTCCTTACAATTCATGTGAGATTGAATTATTTTTACTTTAGAAGCCCCTATATCCACAGCGAATGATACCCATAGAGAAAGGACACATAAATGTTCCAAAGCCAGTGTCTTCAGTTTTTCAGCAGTGCTTTGATGAAACAAATTTATGACTGAGCAAATAAAATTTTGACCCTTTTCTACTTTGAAAGCCGGCCTGAACTTCTGCACTAAGAAGTTGAATTGAAACTGGCCCCTCATCCATATTCATTTACTTGATGTGGTTGTTAAGAAAAAAGTGGTGCAGAACGTTGCATGTCCGTTGAATTCCACAAGTGTTTCCAAGACAACGAGGATACCACTCCAGAAGTCAAGAACATGTAAGAAGTTTTTTCTGTCTTATTCTATCATTTTCAAAAAGTTCATTGTATCAAAGTTTTGAAGTTTTTACACAAAAACAAGAACTTGATGGGATAAATAGGAGATAAATACGACTTAAGTGGTCAATTATATATCAATAAATTTGATAGAGGACATTTAAAGAATCAAAATGGGGGGAAGAAAGTGTTTTTAAAATCTTGTTTTTAAAAAATTATTCAACTTGAAGAATTTCATGTCTCCATGTTATGACTGACGTGAGAGATATCAGGGGGTGTCATATCCTCATAAGGTCACACATGACAAATTAACCTGATAATAAGTAGATTGTCTTCTATATTAAGAAATTTTTGTTTACATTTAAGAATGTCCAATTGTATCCTTCACACAGTGGAGAGGGGGGGATGGGAGGTGGCATGTGGCCATACTTCCTGCATAAAGTAGGGGACTGTTTTTTCACAACCTTATGTATTAAAAAACCATTTTGCTAAAAAGTGTGGGGGTGGGGATGTCCCCCCTGGAATTATGGCCCTGTTGATGTTCATAGACTTTAAAAATTCCTCTCCCTATCTCCTTCTCACCTCGTTCTGATTTTAAACTTCATTCCTATCTTACTTTCTAACAACATCTCTATCAGCTTAATTCTTATACTTTAAATACAGTTTTCTTCCATTTATTAATACACTATGCTACTCTTTGTATTCTCTCCGTAACCCTTGTCAGAGCATGCCCGGAAAGGAGACCTGCGCTTATCTCCAGGTGTCACTCAATTTCTGTTGGAATGGGCTATAATAGTAGCTCGTGTTGGACCACACCCGATAAGGGGGCGTGCGCTTCACTCAATTTCAGTGTGAAAAGGGGTACAAATCTTGCAGGAACAACAAGAACTAGATTTCTTTAGAAATCAGTTAATAAAAGTAATCACGAAGATTCCTGTCAAAACTGATCAAAATTGTTCAGTTTACAACATATCAAGAAAATTTGCAAGACTGGAAATTACTGCTTCTATAATCTAAAGAAAATCAGGAAACATATGTCCCAGACACACCCATACATACATTAATTCATGCATTCATTTATAGCCATTTAGTGACTATAACAGTTTATATCACAATATTCTAAAAGGCTCCAATGTATCAAGACTCTCTCTCCAGGTGCCGAGTCTGGAACAGATATTGGCGATCATGGCCTTCCAGTCACTTCTGTTGAGAACTAAGCGCATAAACGTGTTGTTACTTAGGCTGCTGTTGGTTGCCCAATTGTTGAAGCTTTGGACATATTTAACTCGCTGCCTTATGCTGCTTCTTTTGCCTTAAATGTACCCACATACTGCAAGCTGTTCCAACACACCTTCGATAAACATGCCCAAAAATTCCATGTTTCCTTATGTGGCATTCAGTATGGACCTGTCCATGCCTGCAGCTTTCAGGACATCATCATTTGTTTTCCTTTCTGTCCAAGATATTTTCAACATCCTTCTTATGAACCACATTTCTGTTGCTTCTAATCTTTTCTTGATGTCACTGGTAATTGTCCAGCATTCACAGCCATAGAGAAGAGTAGACCATACATATGCCTTTCAAGACACAGACTTTTGTGTCCATTCCAATATTTCTATTCTTTAGAATTGGATTCATTTTTGTAAACATGTCTTTGCCCATTGGATTGCGTTTTCCAACTTCGTTAATGCACCGACTATCTGATGTTAATGTGTAACCCAAGTAAACTGTTGTGCTTGTTTAAATATTTCTCCTTTGCTTTGTATACTACATAATGGGTTTATGGCTTTTTTTTTTAAACCACCATACATTCTGTTTTTTTTTTTTAACATTTAGAGACAGCCCTCTCTTTTACTTTCCTCTGCAACTTCATCGAGGAGAGACTGCAGTTTTTCTTCTGACTCTGTTATAAGCACTGTGTCATCTGCATAGCATAGGTTATTCATATTATAGCCTCTAACTTTCAGCCCCTCAAGACTGTCGATCTTATGAAGTATTGTTTCACCAAAGAGCTTCCACATATGATGAGCGGACGATTGTAAAACGTTTATCAATGAGTGTCCCCCTCAAATTCAGCCTATAGGGGCCCCAGGCCCCTAAAAGCTCTATTTGTTTGGTGGTCTTGGGAAAGTGACTGTATGGAATTCAGGATTCTGTAAAAATATTGCCTTACAGGCGTTACCTCATTACCTTAAAGGACAACAGTATATACCAGCTAGGTATAGATTTACAAGTCATCATCAATTCCCACCCCCTACCAACACCAAAATGGACAATAGAAAGCAAATTCAGTGGTCAAAACAAGATTCATTAAAATATGATCAACTTCTGAAAAAAATATGAAGAATACTCAAGTATCAAGATTGATCGCCATAAATGCAAAATAAAAGATTAGGAATTTTGCAGCACTTCTTACCAGAAAAAATATAAACGAATCATTCCAAAGGTATCCAATTATGTTATGCATTTCACCCACAAACCAATCATGTTAAGTGTTACAAAGAAAGTCTAAACATAAGCAGAGTAAAATGTGTGAATACATTTTCAAATACATTTTCAAATACATCATATTGACATACTACTAAATTCTCTTATAAATGAAACTGACATTTTCTCATTAATATCTTTCCAATTTTGTACAGTGAACAGAAGAAAATAGGTGAAAGAAAAATTACTGTTGAACCTGTTAGCTAAATTCTAAGTTGTTGAAGACCTTGAATACCTACTTCTTTCCTGGGATATAGTGCATGCAACTTGTATTTTACCTGACAAATAAATCAAACAGTACATGTAAGTTGTTGCCCACGTATAATACAACTCTTCCTGTCTCTCTTCGAAGCTTCTCAACCTCAACCTCATAATATCATACTTGAAACAATGAAATTGTGGACTCTTATTTATTTATAGCAGTATAGCATTTATACAGTACTAGTTGCTCTGCAAATGTTAATGAAACCTTTAGTGTTTACATTTCCAAAGGCACCTACTAGCATCACCAACCAAATTAAATCAAGTTCTGTTGTGTGCCTTTGTTGTGCGTAATCGGATTTCCCTTTTGATTTACCTTGAGTTTATCTGTTAATATTCATCTTTTTCTACATTACATTTTCTAACATTTGCTGTAAAATCTGAACATCTTAAGACTAATAGCCAAATTAAATATTTTATGTGAAATCAGTTGAAGTAAGTTTCCATAAAACTTCCCTATCAAATTAAGAACATACAAGTATAAAGATTCGAGTCACAATTTACCCTTCTAAAATGGTGAAAGCCAATAAACTTATAAATAAACCTTACATTACACTCTTGCATTTATCATTTAACTTTCTTTTTTCTATAAGAATCAACAAGATACACATAGGTTAACTATTTAGGTGCAGTAAATATTAAGCACAAGACCCTGCATAATACTTAATAAAACTGCCTTACAACTGAAAAATAACATAACCAAAAGCAAGGAAAGCAAAAGCCATACCATCAATATGTAGTTTTTTTTTTTCTTTTGCTCATTTAGTCAAACTTTTGTGAATGCAATAATTCAACACTTTCAGTGATTTACATACAGAACGGGGCTGATCTTGTCTCATTTTGTGAACCCCAAGATATTTGCACATAGACTACTAATCCAATCAATAATCGCTGAGGAAGTGGCGTTATAAGCATGAAGCACAATAAGCATCAGGATGTCAAGCAACTTTCTCAAAACCAGATTCCCTCTGTAATTGTTGATAGCCTACTAGTATGATAACAAAATTAGTCAAATTTGTATAAACATCAGATCTATAATGATATTGGGAAAATAATCTATAGATTTCTGATATTAGGCCTATCTGATATTTGACCGCCTTTTCCTGTTTGGCAGAGGCTCATCACTTATTTCTGCCTCACTTGGTTGATTGGCAGTTACATTGCCTTTTAATGTCCCAAATGAACTTCTACCTGCAACAACATTTGTTTAGCATGTAATGTCAAAACTGCTCTATTGTTGGGTTGTCATGGGAACCTCTTAGCACATGTCTCACCTACTTGCAGCAATTCCTTTGTAATTTCAACAAATGAGTTCACTATGAAAGAAAAAGAGAACAAAAACTGTTGTAAGTTGGGTTTCTAATACTAATTTCTTCAAAAAACCTCAGTATATGAAACCTGTGACATTGATGTGAAAAAAAAACAATGAGTTTTTTCCTTTATTTATTCATTTATGTACTTATTTTTTTACATAATTATTATTATTTTTGGGGGGGAGAGGAGGGGGAGGGAGGTGGAGGGGAGGGAGGTGGAGGGGGAGGGGAAGGAAGAATGGGATATTTTAAAATTTGAATGATTTTTGAATTTTCTTCATTTTCATACAACTCAACATTGTAAATGATAAAAAAGGTCCAAGTTAGTAAATTACTTGTGATCCAAAGAAGGTCGAAGGAGCAATCAGATGTTGAATAGAACACAACATGGTAGAGTGTGTGGTTCAGTCTATATCACACACAGAGCCTTTTCTATGGCACACTCTAAAACTGAGGTATCATGCTTATCAAAGGTGTCCAAACCTTAGAAGGCATCCAAACCTTAGAAGGCATCCAAACCTTAGAAGGCATCTAAACCTTAGAAGGCATCCAAACAGCAGAAGGCATCCAAACAGCAGAAGGCATCCAAACAGCAGAAGGCATCCAAACAGCTGAAGGCATCCAAACAGCAGAAGGCATCCAAACAGCAGAGGGCATCCTAACAGCAGAGGGCATCCTAATAGCAGAAGGCATCCAAACAGCAAAAGGCATCCAAACAGCAGAAGGCATCCAAACAGCAGAAGGCATCCAAACAGCAGAAGGCATCCAAACAGCAGAAGGCATCCAAACAGCAAACGGCATCCAAACAGCAAAAGGCATCCAAACAGCAGAAGGCATCCAAACAGCAGAAGGCATCCAAACAGCAGAAGGCATCCAAACAGCAGAAGGCATCCAAACAGCAGAGGGCATCCTAACAGCAGAGGGCATCCTAATAGCAGAAGGCATCCAAACAGCAGAAGGCATCCAAACAGCAGAAGGCATCCAAACAGCAGAAGGCATCCAAACAGCAGAAGGCATCCAAACAGCAGAAGGCATCCAAACAGCAAAAGGCATCCAAACAGCAAAAGGCATCCAAACAGCAGAAGGCATCCAAACAGCAGAAGGCATCCAAACAGCAGAAGGCATCCAAACAGCAAAAGGCATCCAAAGAAAAAGGCATCCAAACAGCAGAAGGCGTCCAAACAGCTGAAGGCATCCAAACAGCTGAAGGCATCTAAACAGCAGAAGGCATCCAACAGCAGAAATCATAAAGACAGCAGAAGGTTTCCAAACAGCAGAAAGCATGCAAACAGCAGAAGGCATCCAAACAGCAGAAGGCATCCAAACAGCAGAAGGCATCCAAACAGCAGAAGGCATCCAAACCGCAAAAGGCATCCAAACAGCAGAAAGCATCTAAACGGCAGAAAGCATCCAAACGGCAGAAGGCATTCAAACAGCAGAAGGCATCCAAACAGCAGAAGGCATCCAAACAGCAGAAGGCATCCAAATAGCAGAAGACATCCAAACAGCAGAAGGCATCCAAACAGCAGAAAGCATCCAAACAGCAGAAGGCATCCAAACAGCAGACGGCATCCAAACAGCAGAAAGCATCCATAAGAATTCATTTTTTGAAACAAAATAATCTTTAACATACCTGTTATGTGAAATCCTTCTGAGGTGACACGGCCTATGTACCTCTGCTTCTCCTTCTTACTGATACCAACAGCGCCTGATCTCTGCTTGCCATTCTGACAAAAAGCTGAGGAAGTCCTTTACCAATCACTGAAATTAAAACAAAAGGGAGTCATATATCAAAATATGTCATTCTAAATGCTATAGAAATTGTTTATAACAAGTACCTGTAGATGTAAGTATTGTCTACACATATTCAAATCCATTATCAGTCTGAAGCAAACCCTGCAAGCATAGCACAGAAAATGCTTTCTAGCACTTATTTTTTCACCTGGATCCCCTCTGAGACATAGCACTTTGTTAGTTTCAAGAAAATGCATTTAAATTAAAGACTTCCAGGAATTGAAAATCCTTTTTTAAGGAAACTATCAATTTTCCAAATAATGTATGTAATGATATGCCACCAATCCTACAAAAGAGTGTTAATACACTCAAGGGGTGATCTTTAAATCCCCCTGCCCAAGTTGCAACCAACAAATGTCCTGAAAGCTGATGATGGATATCATTTTCGTAAACATACACATGAAAGTGAAGATAAAGCTAAAAAAAAAATGCTTACCTTAAGCCTTCCAGGTTATACTCTTTAAATTTTGTTTCGCAGAAATGACGAAGAGACCTCAAAATGAGGTGATACATCTCCAACTGAAATAAAGAAAATAATGAGGCAAAATACTGAATGATTTATCATCTTTACAGTATGTACAAATTCTGTGCTCACAGAGTGGTAAGAGTTTAGTAATGGCCAGAAACTTAGCCTATTTATCATATGATTTACTAAAATGAAAACTACTGCAAAATCTTTTGTACAAATGATTACACAGATGAAATGATCACAAATGATTATAGAGTATCTCTGAGCAAATGCTGTACAAACATGAAAATTGATAACTTGTAAATGGCTTTTGCAGTTAAAATGCATTGCTAGCTTACAGTAATAACAGTTAATATTGACAATTTAAACACAATAAGATGGCCAGGGATTCAAATGCACAAGTTCACACAAGAGAGCCTTCCTTCGAATGATAAATCTGAAATGCAACAGCATTTTAATAAAGTGCTTTTTAATTATACACTTTTTTTTCCAATTCACTGCTATTTTCCCACACTTTTTTGTAAATATGATTAAGACCCACATGATAAAATTTAAACAAATTATCCTGGTGGGAAAAATTGGGAGGAGCTTTAGAAGCAGGTTCACTCACGAAAAATAATCAGGCTCATGAACTTCCTAGGGGAATGATGTAATCTTATAAATTATTAAAGAATCTTTAGTGTAATCTTATGGCTCCCATGCAGTATTCCCGGCTACAGAAACATTAAAGTCGCATGCGGTTCAGCATTGTACTAATCTTAATAAAAGAACGATGCATATTCATGTTGAAAGAACTTATTATGTATGTCCAAACTATGGCATATGCTTGCCGGCTGGGCAGCAAAGTTGCAAGGCCACCAGCTGTACTAAACTAGCTTAAATATAAAACGATGTATATTTTTTATGTATTATGATAAGAGTAAATGGAGCATGACACAAAAAGTACAGCCTGATACTATTTAACTACGCCTCTCTATCATTTTGAACCTAAAGTGATTATTCTTATGCCATGAAGTGCAGTGACACATCATAGAAAGATGATATGCAAATTCTTTCAACAATTTTAAAATGAGAGCCAAAATATTGCATGCAAAAAAAAAATGCGTAGCAAAAAAAAAAGGGTAGGCCAGGCCTACATCTATTTCCTATTGTGTATTAAATCTCTCTCTCTCTCTTGGTGCCAAGTCTGGAACAGACATTGGCGATCATGGCCCTCCAGTCACTTCTGTTTTGCGCTAAATGCATAAACTCATTGTTACTTAGGCTCTTGTTGGCTGCCCAGTTGTTTAAGCTTTGGACATATTTAACTCTCTGCCTTTCTCTGCTTCTTTTGCCCTCAATTTGCCCACATACTGCAAGCTGTTCCAACCCACTCTCCCGATAAACATGCCTGAAAAATTCCATCTTTCTCCTTCTGATGGCATTGTGTAGGGACCTGTCCATGCCTGAAGCTATCAGGACATCATTTGTTTTCTTTTCTGTCCAAGATATTTTCAACATTTTCCTAATGAACCACATTCCCTGTAGCTTCTAATCTTTTCTTGATGTCACTGGTAATTGTCCAGCATTCACAGCCATAGAGAAGAGTAGACCATACATATGCCTTCAAGACACAAACTTTTGTGTCCATTCCAATATTTCTATTCTTCAGATTTGGATTAGTTTTTGTAAACATGTCTTTGGCAATTGCAATGCATTTTCTAACTTTGTTAATATACCGACTATCTGATGTTAGTGTGTAGCCCAAGTACCCAAACTGTTGTACTTGTTTAATTATTTCTCTTTTGCTTCGTATACTACATAATGGGTTTATGGCTTTTTTTTAAACCACCATACATTCTGTTTTCTTTACATTTAGAGACAGCCCTCTCTTTTCACTTTCCTCTACAACTTTATCCAGAAGAGGCTGCAGTTTTTCTTCTGACTCTACTATAAGTACCATTTCATCTGCATAGCATATTGAATTAATGTAGGCTAAATGAAAATAAATTAGGGGAAATTTCTTTTGCCTTAGCCTGCACAAACTTCTGAGCCACATTACATGTACTACCGTGCATCACAACTGTAGTAATTTTTAAAAGAATCTTGCATTTGATCACTTCAATTATTTTAGGCCTAGGCCTAGAATGGGTCCAAATTTGTTTTTTTCCCTAGTTAGGCCCAAGGCCTATACTAGCACACTAACTTGACGAAGTTAGCACTGCATTATTAACATCAGTAGGGCCTTTCATTAGTATCACTTTCTTGGCCTTCAATTTTGAATCTTATTTCTACTATTTTAAGACTCAATTATTCAACAATATCCAAACGTTTTTCAATATAACGCTGGGTAAAAAGTAGTTGCCATGGAAACAACCTGAAAAACTGACCAAAAAGTGCCCCAAAAGAGTGATTTTCTTGATTGGACAACATTGCACACATACAAGCGCTGTCAGAAGTGCATAAAGAAAGGTAGACAAGTCAACTTGACCCAGCGTCATTTGCAGGAATCTGCAGAAAATAACCCAAAAAATACAATTTAGGCAAGCTATTTTCCCAAATTGGCTTAAGTTAGTAACCATAAATGTCACCAATAATATCAAGATAACTTTCAGTACTTTTGTAACGACTTGCTCTACAACTGCACATGACTTTTATTGAGAAACTACGGCAAAATACACACTGCGCAGCGTATAACCTAAGGCACAGGTCACTTTAAAATAACCAGAGTATAGTAATAACGTCATTTGCTGGCTTGCTCTAGTGCTCTCAGCGGCTACACACATTGTTGGAAAGGGACTTTTATGGGGCCCATGGGATGTGGGTGTTGAGTGAATCTGCAGAGGAATAAGTTAGAGCTGTGTAGGGTTTTTTTGTTGGTGTTTCTTTCCTGGAGGCTACGCTTTACGACTGTCAGCTCTCCATGTGTGGAAGCTCTTTGGTTTCACTGTTAATGTTGAAAAGATCTGGTGACAAAACACACCCCTGCCTGACCTCATCGAATTACCTTAAATTCACTGTAATCTCCTTCAAGTCTTATTGCTGCTTCCTGGTCCCATTATAGGTTTCTTATCACTCTTAGGTCTTTCCCGTCAATGTTCAAATTGCTGAGTATTTTAAAGAGATCTTCACGTTGACTTTGTCAAAGGCTTTGGAGTAATCAATGAAACATAAATATAAATCTTTCTGTACTTCTATGCACCTTTACATGATCATTGATAATGTAAATATTGCATTCCTACTAGGCATTCCTTGCCTTTGTCTACAACCAAACCAAGTTGTGTTTCTGAAATTTCTGGTCAGATACTATTTTTCATCCTATTGTTCATTAGAACATGAAGCAAGACCGTGGTGATATGGCTCATCAAGCTAATGGTCCTCCCTGGTGATATGGCTCATCAAGCTAATGGTCCTCCTTGGTGATATGGCTCATCAAGGTAATGGTCCTCCTTGGTGATATGGCTCATCAAGCTAATGGTCCTCCTTGGTGATATGGCTCATCAAGCTAATGGTCCTCCTTGGTGATATGGCTTATCAAGCTAATGGTCCTCCTTGGTGATATGGCTCATCAAGGTAATGGTCCTCCTTGGTGATATGGCTCATCAAGCTAATGGTCCTCCTTGGTGATATGGCTCATCAAGCTAATGGTCCTCCTTGGTGATATGGCTTATCAAGCTAATGGTCCTCCTTGGTGATATGGCTCATCAAGCTAATGGTCCTCCTTGGTGATATGGCTCATCAAGCTAATGGTCCTCTTCGGTGATATGGCTCATCAAGCTAATGGTCCTCCCTGGTGATATGGCTCATCAAGCTAATGGTCCTCCTTGGTGATATGGCTCATCAAGCTAATGGTCCTCTTCGGTGATATGGCTCATCAAGCTAATGGTCCTCCTTGGTGATATGGCTCATCAAGCTAATGGTCCTCTTTGGTGATATGACTCATCAAGCTAATGGTCCTCCTTGGTGATATGGCTCATCAAGCCAATGGTCTTTCCTGGTGATATGGCTCATCAAGCCAATGGTCCTCCTTGGTGATATGGCTCATCAAGCCAATGGTCCTCCTTGGTGATATGGCTCATCAAGTCAATGGTCCTCCTTGGTGATATGGCTCATCAAGCTAATGGTCCTCCTTGGTGATATGTCTCATCAAGCTAATGGTCCTCCTTGGTGATATGGCTCATCAAGCTAATGGTCCTCCTTGGTGATATGGCTCATCAAGCTAATGGTCCTCCTTGGTGGTATGGCTCATCAAGCTAATGGTCCTCCTTGGTGATATGGCTCATCAAGCTAATGGTCCTCCTTGGTGATATGGCTCATTAAGCTAATGGTCCTCCTTGGTGATATGGCTCATCAAGCTAATGATCCTCCTTGGTGATATGGCTCATCAAGCTAATGGTCCTCCTTGGTGATATGGCTCATCAAGCTAATGGTCCTTCTTGGTGATATGGCTCATCAAGCTAATAGTCCTGTGTGGTTTGCATTCTGCTACACCTGTTTTCTTGGGTAAGGTTATGAAGATAGATTTGCTTATGGCTGGTGGTATAGCACTTCCTGGAAACTAAAATGCAATAGCTCCCTCAACATCCTCCGACTGCTCTCCAACACTACTTGGGGAGCGAACCGCTATGCTCTCCTCAAAATTTTCAGGCTCACCATTCGTGCCAAGCTTGACTATGGCAATATTGTTTACTGTGTCGCTCACAACTCATACCTCAACCACATTAACACCATCCAAAATAAGCCCTCAGGCTTTGTCTAGGAGCCTACAGGACCTCCCCAATCACTAGCCTTCATGTTGAAGCCAACGAACCCCCCTTTCTACTTAGATGTAAAAAGCTTAGCCTCTCCTATGCTTTTAGAGTCCTCACCAACACCCAGAACCCTGTTTACAACCTCATTAGGTACCCCAATTTCTCCTCCCTCTTTGATAGGACTAAAACCCTATCGCCCCCTTCAGCTTACGCATTAAATCAGACCTCTTTCAACTTGGCATCAACCCGCCCACTCGGCACCTATTCCTGGCCCACTTTTCCGCCTTGGGCCACCCCTTCCTTCTGTCCACCTAGACCTCCACTTATATCAAAACTCAAACTCACCCTAATCTCTTCATCAATCTCCACAACCAAATCAAAGACCAACTCTCAAATTACACCTCCATCTATACTGATGGCTCCAAGGAAGGCAACAAGACAGCTGCTGCTGCCATCATCCAAGACATCACCCTCAGTAGCAGACTTCCTGACCACTCATCCATCTTTTCAGCCGAGGCTAAGGCCATTCTCCTCGCCCTCAACTTTATTGAGTACTCTCCTCTTAGTCACTTTGCCATTTTCTCTGACTCAAAGGCTGTTCTTACTTCATTACTCAATCTTAAATGGGATAACCTCACCTGCCACCTCCTCCTCCGAAACTCTTTTCTCCCACCCTCTGCAGGAAAAGTGTTCTTTTCTTCTGGATACCCAGCCATGTTGGCATCCCTGGCAATGACAGGGCTGATACAGCCGCTAAGCTTGCCCTTAACCTCCTCCCTTCCCCTTTCCCAAAACCTCTCTGACATCAAACCGCTTATCGCTTCTCTTGTTCGTGACCGCTGGCAAACCTTATGGAACTTCCAAATTGATAACAAACTCCATGTTATCCAGCCCACAATCCCGATCAAATCCACCATCAACAACCTTTCTCGATCGACAACGCTCATATTACCCGCCTTAGAATTGGTCACACCCACCTCACTCACTCCCACCTCCTTATTGGTTCCCCCAACCCCTCTGTAACAATTGCCACTGCATCCTTACAATCCAACACGTTCTCCTTGCTTGCCCCTGTACAACCTTCCCAGAGCTTCTCTCGCTCCCCACAACTCAATTGCTGAGTTCTTCCAAAAATCCTCCAGATAAAATAGTCTCCTTCCTTCAGCATGCATCCTCTACAACCATATTTAATCCTCCTCTTCCACCCCCTCTCTACTTTGTTTTTAGTTTTACCCATGCACCTCCTCTCTCGATCACAGCTTTCTGGCTTTTGTTCTTGAATTTCTCTCATTCTTCCCCTGGTCTCTCTCCTTACTACCTCTAAAATGATCTGACCTCTCAGGCACAATTTGACCTTCGTTGTCGTGGTGCCGTTAAGACCTCATCAAACAAACAAACAAACATATAGTTTCAATGCCTACATCATCAAGAGCCTCAAAAACTTCAATTGGCATTTTGTCAGGTCCTGATGCTGTGCCATGTTTCATGTTACTGGTGGCTCTTTGCACTTCCTCCTTTAGTATTGGTGGGCTCTCCATCTTCTTTTTTATGGTAGATTTTTCTCGTCTGTTATCATCAAAGAGTGTTTTGATGTATTCTGACCATTGGTGTAGGATGTCCTCTTTGTCCAGGAGGATGGTACCACCTTTTGATTTAATGCAACCTGTATGTGTACATGTGCGTTTTCCTGTTAGTTCTCTGACTTTATCATGCATGTATTTACTGTTTATGTTACGTGCATTCTCAATTTCTTTGCACTCTTGATTGATCCAGGTTTCTTTGGACTCATTACATTTTGTTCTTTATTACTCTGTTTGTTTCATGATATCTTTCATCATCATCCTTTGCTAACCTTCTTGTTTCCATTAAGTCCAGGAGGGTCATCTACTTTTTGTGATCCTTCTTTGCCTATTTTGGAATCTGCTCACGCATTGCTTCTGTAGCTGGATCTTTCATTTTTTGCCACATTTCATCAGCCTCAGAATAATGCTGCCAATTTGGTTGTTAATTGTTACGATATCCCCCCAAAAGAAGTCTTTCCCTTCACTGGCTCCCAATTGAATTTGTATTAAATTTAAACTACTAGTTTTTGTTTTAAATCCCTACATAAAGTCGCTATCTTTCTAATCACATTCGCCCGTTCACAGTAGTAGGTATTTGATAAGTATTTGTTACGCTCCAATGATTATTTCGTTGTTTTTGTTCCCAGGACAAATGTAAAACATTAGGTGACTGTGGCTTTTATTATGCAGGCCCAGCCCTCTGAATGAACTGCCTGCCTCTAATCAGTTAGTTACATGTAACAATCTTAGTTTGTTTAAGTCTTAAGTTAAAAACATACTTTTTTCGTATTGCCTTTGCTTAGATTGATCTTATTGTGATCTTATTGTGAAGCTCATTTGAATGCTTAGCAGATTTGTGCACTATATTAAATGTATTATTATTATTAAGATTAAGATGATGATGAGGAGGATTAGGAGGCAGCAGTGGCTGTGCCATAATTGCCATCATAATTGCCATCATAATTGCCATCATAATTGCCATCATAATTGCCATCATAATTGCCATCATAATTGCCATCATAATTGCCATCATAATTGCCATCATAATTGCCATCATAATTGCCATCATAATTGCCATCATAGTTGCCATCATAATTGCCATCATAATTGCCATCATAATTGCCATCATGTTAATAAAAGCAGTACAAATTTTCAGGAAGTGTTCCAAGGAGGTTTGTCCAAGATCATCCCTCTTCTCTCCCGTTTGCCGCGATGATGCAAGATTTTCATGTCCCCACATGATTTCTCTGCCTCTCAACGTCACATCGCTAATCATTGCATTCTGTTGTGACATTTCATCGCCTTCCGTGACTGACTATTTCATATTTCCCTTTGTATGTAACATCAATTTATGAAATTATTTGGGAAAGTACGTTTGTCATATTTTAGAAGAGCATCATTATTCCGGGATAAATATGCAGATGACTTCATGCTTTGATATCACAACGAGTGTCTTTATGACGTTTCATCGTGACATCGATTGTCAAAGCCAGATCTGTTTTCAACTCAACATTTGCATCCTGTCATATCTGTACATGATACCTGTCCCAATATCCATATTTCCTCTTAATTCAGCAATTTTTTTGGAGAGGAAATTAAAGAATTGTTAAGAGAGGTAATTTTGTTCTCTCTCTATTTTTGTTGTAGTTTTTCACCACTCGTGTATCGCATTTCATCCAAAATACTCCTCTTCCCTAGCTATATTAGAGAAGTGATCTTTTTTAATTTCAATTTTTTTTGGACGTGATGGACCACTTTGCATTCGCTTAAATGAGGAAGAAAGCTTCTCCATACATTGTCAAAACATGATATGTCCTTGAATGAAGACTAAGATTGAAATATGAATATTGACGAGAACTTATTAGATGACTTCCTAAAGCCCCACCCTGGAATCATTCCACAAGGAAACTAGTGAATATTCAGCATGATTGAAATGAATATTTCTGTGGGTATTTATTTGTATGCTCTTTTCTTTTTACCAAGCCACATTGTGTGGCTCCACCTCATTGTAAATGGATGCGATCTACTTTTCCTGAAAGTTTTTAGAAATGAATATCACACTGAACCAGTAGTTAATATGAGAAAAGGCTCATGAATTTCCCAGCCGCTTGCTTAAAAAGCTTTAAAAAAATGAAACTGCATGACCCTGAAAGATATACGAACAGGTAACCTGCACAAACTTTAATTGGTAGAAATTAAGCTTAATTGGTAGAAGAGAAGTTTTGAATTATTGTTGAAAAATTATCATCTACAAAATAAAAAGCAGCAAATAATATTTTTTGTGAAAAAAAAACATTAAAAACCATTTTTGTTTGCATTCAAACAAATCTTTTCAAATTTGCCTTCTAACAAGCCAGTACACCAACCCTGCCCAGAAGGGGAAGGGTTGACAATCTTTAACATGTTTGTATCACAACTACAATTACATCACAACTTTTGCATTTATCACAAAGTCAAAAGCCAAACTGTAATCAGTCAAGAAAATTCCAAATTTTGAACATTTTTTCATACAGTGAATAGCAAAAAAAAAAATGTTATTTGATTTCAGGGGAACACATGCAATAAGGAAAATTGTTTTTATTTTCCTACGTCTCCATCAAAGCCTTTGAGAAAAGGCCAGATTTAAGCCAAATAAGATATTTTACAGCCAAACAAGTCTCTAAAAGAGCCAAAAACCCCAACAAAAAAGCCAAATTATTATCTGCAATATCAAAAGCAGCAAATAATATTTTTTTGTGGCTTTTAAAAAAAAGTCACAAAAACATCAAATAATCATTTTTATTTGCATTCAAACAAGTCTAATAAAACCCTTATTTTAAATTTATCTTCTAACAAGCCAGTACACCAACCCTGCCCAGAAGGGAAGGGTTGACAATTTGTAACATGTTTGTATCACTTTGACAGTTGTTGTTGAAAATGCTTTATCTTTTGCTCCTATTTTTGCACTCTTACCTTTGGTTAATTTCCCAGTGTGCTTGATTACATACTTTTGCCATTTACAGATTAATTTATTTTGCCAGAAGATAACCTACAAATTGCTATAGATCATAGAATTATAAGAAACACAGAATACTGTAGGTCGTAACTCTTGTCTTTTTCACTCCTGGGGGTTTGTAACCATAAACTTTTCTTCTTAAGTAAACGAAAATAGTAATCATCAAAATTACAAACAGTTGAAAACTGCATTTTCTATCAAAAGCTTTTTTTACGCAGAAAATATGAAAGGTTGTCTGTATAGTCGACATTTAAGTAAGTTTCCATTTTTCAATGACAGTCAATTAGGAATGTCCTTGGTTTTTGAAACCTTTTTGAGAGAGAGATTTGAAATACTGCCCTCTCAAAGGCATTTTAGCCTCTATTGAGCTCTGATCCAGATATGCTTGTGAGCTTGTAATCTGCTGAATTGTCAGTTTTTGTTGTTGTAAATTTTAAGGGAAACTTTAAAAGTAATGAAAAATATTATTCGATTTTGTTCTAGAAAATGGCTTTTCCAACCTGATTTGTCAGAAAAGGTAAGTTGATATATGGAATATTTGGCAGTGTGGTTTTTGCCAAGAAGTTTTTTTGCTCTAATTGGGGAAGCTGAGAAAGAGAGATGTCAATGTGGTGTTAGAGTGTATGATTAAACTCCCGTTATGTTTGATACTTAAAAGTCAGACATTGTGTTAACATGGGACAGTAATACAATAAAAGTCATACACAAATACCGGCAATATAACATTCCCCCGGAACTTGTGGGAAGTGACTACACACAATGCGTACAGTACATACTTAATTAGAAACTATCCACAACCCGATGTGAAGTGAAAAATATGAACATCGCAATTTGACAAATTTGACTTTTTAAAAGTTGTACCGCTATAGTAGGATTTTGCCTAAATGACACCTCAGTGAAGGAACCATTATGGTCCCTGAGCGCAGTTGTGAAACTTGTTTAGCTCTTTCCTTCCTACCTCTAAAATGAACCTTGATTAAAGACCTCATCAAACAAACAAACAAACATAGATTGATTAAATATTTTGTTTCCGGGTTCATTTTATTATTCACATCAATCTAATTTCTCACTTCTAGAAGGACAAGGACAATTTAACTTGACAACTCCCCCTCCCGGCCCCAGTTGAGGAACTGATTATATATTCTAGCCACACCTGTTGAGGAATTGACTTTCGAGACACACCCCCTCCCCGGTTAAGGAACTGATCTTTGAGACCCCCCCTCACACCGGTTGAATTGATTTTCTAGACACCTCATCCCACTTTCAGAGCTCTCCCCTCCAATCCAGGAATTCCTACCCTCGGATCCCACTCCCAGGAATTGCCAGTTTCTCAATTGTGATGGGGTGGATGGGGGGGGGGGGTAATTGATATTTTCTGTAATTGCCCATTTGCACATGTGGACCTCAAAAGTGGATTACCTTTCTTTTGAGTGCAAAATGAAACGAAAATCATGTCTGAAGATTATTGGCAAAGACCTCAAACGTTTAATGTAGAGAGCCAATTTGCCATTGCTCTTAAGTTCTATTAAAGGGGTACAGACTTCTTTTTTGTTAAAGGTGTAGGGACTCAGGTTTTATGATTGGGACATAGTCTTAAAGGTATATAGACAGGTAAAGGCAATCTTAGCTAAATTGATTTAAAATCCACTAAGAAACATGAAGAAAGCAAACAATTCATCAAAATCGGTTAACAATTGGCCATTTACAGCTTTTTGAAGAATTTGGTGCACATATGCAATTATGAACTGGACATACTGTAGTCTCTATTTGATGTAAATCCATTGTATTTTTACCCTCTGCCATTTTGCTTGAAAAAGGACAGATAATTCTAATGAAAGGTTTTGATCTTTACCACACTTCCAACCATCCTCAAGCTGGAGAAGGAACATTTTGATGGTCTGAAATTAAGAGAAGAAATAAAAAGAAAAAGCTTTTTGAGTTGTTTTTCTGTTCATACATCACATTTTTTAATTATAACCAAATTTTCAAAATTTGATTACTCATTATTTGAAAACTACACATGCTTTCTTCAAAATTCAAACATTATTAAACTCACAATTGCTCTTTTTGGTGTGTGGTTGATTAGAAAACATTTCCTGTACATATACAATTAATGTTTATGCATAGGAGAGGAACATTCAAACATTGGGCATTTTTTAGTTTTAGAAAAAAGGGAATCATTATTTTATACACAACTTTTGTAGTCTTTAGTCCTGGACCATTCAAGGTAGGCTTAACTAATCTTTTTACATGAAATGATGGCTGATTTCTCCCATGCAGAAATAAGAGGAAGGGCACAATGTCAGCAAACATGCTGATGAAGGCAGATGACCAATCTGTGAGGGCAGGTGACCAATCTGTGAGGGCAGGTGACCAATCTGTGAGGGCAGATGACCAATCTGTGAGAAGAAACCTTCTTGCACTTTGAGCAGAAAAGGGCCTGGTTTGGTAGTCTCTGGGAGGTCTTAAGTCAATTTTCTTTGTCTCAAAACTATAACCTTTAATCTTCTTGATTCAGACCCACCTTCTGAATAAATGTGCACCATCTTGCTTGATTCAGACCCACCTTCTGAATCAATGTGCACCATATTGCTTGATTCAGACCCACCTTCTGAATCAATGTGCACCATCTTGCTTGATTCAGACCCACCTTCTGAATCAATGTGCACCATCTTGCTTGATTCAGACCCACCGTCTGAATCAATGTGCCCCATCTTGCTTGATTCAGACCCACCTTCTGAATCAATGTGCACCATATTGCTTGATTCAGACCCACCTTCTGAATCAATGTGCACCATCTTGCTTGATTCAGACCCACCTTCTGAATCAATGTACCATCTTGCTTGATTCAGACCCACCTTCTAAATCAATGTGCACCATCTTGCTTGATTCAGACCACCTTTTGAATCAATGTGTACCATATTGCTTGATTCAGACCCACCTTCTGAATCAATGTGCACCATCTTGCTTGATTCAGACCCACCTTCTGAATCAATGTGTACCATCTTGCTTGATTCAGACCCACCTTCTAAATCAATGTGCACCATCTTGCTTGATTCAGACCACCTTTTGAATCAATGTGTACCATCTTGCTTGATTCAGACCCACCTTCTGAATCAATGTGCACCATCTTGCTTGATTCAGACCCACCTTCTGAATCAATGTGTACATCTTGCTTGATTCAGACCCACCTTCTAAATCAATGTGCACCATCTTGCTTGATTCAGACCACCTTTTGAATCAATGTGTACCATTTGCTTGATTCAGAAATATGGAATAGCTGAATGGTTGCAGAATATGATGGCTCTCAAATTAAACCAGAGTAATATCGTTTCCTTAAGTGAAACAGCCCCACCATCATCTCGGCTCTGATCACATTTGACTGCTCATAGATGAGGACAACTGGACAAAGGCCATCCTTAAAAAGTTTTGACAAGAAACAACTGGTAGAGCGTTGACAAAATTAACTTGTACTGTCACCTCACAGTTCGTCCCGATTGTCATAAACAAAGTTTGTGTCATGGGCAAATCAAATCTAACATTTGTCACATGACATTGCCCTTTTGGCGTTAGAGCAGACCTAATAGATGATTTGCTAATCATTATTGATAGAGTAAAATTAATTGGATTCGCCAAACACTAGCGGCAGTGGAACAGAGACTCATCTTTAAGTGGTCTGTAGTTTTTAGGAAAGAAAGTTCTCAGGAGGACACATCAAGTGTTATTTTGAATTTGAGAAAATAAAGTTGATAAGCAACTATAAGTGGACAAAATTCTCTATTTTGGATTAACAAACACAAGGGTAGTTTAAAAAAGAAACTTACATCCCAGTAAATGAAATGACAACTCAGTTGATTAGGAAACATATCTTAAAAATCATAGTTCTCAACACTCTTTCATATTTTATCAAATCTTTATGACTTTTGAGAAGAAGATCGCTTTTTCATATTTTATCAAATCTTTATGACTTTTGAGAAGAAGGTCGCTTGGTCACAGAACTGTAATTCTCCTTTCAAAAGTTGGGATTAAGAGTGGGAGGAAAAGGGGAGGGGGGCATAAATTTGCCATTAAATTCACCAACTGGGAATATTTCTTTATAGTTCCCAATTTTGAGATTGTTTCAAACTATTTAACCAAGCAGTGAGTTGAAACAATTTTGTCATTTCTTTAACTGTCTTGCTCCCAAATAAAAGTTTGCTCTCTTTAAAAGGTATATGGACAGGTAGCAACAACATGAGCCTTAAATGATTTGAAATATACCATGGAAAACAGCAAAAAGATTATGAAAACTTTGTAAGATAATAGTGTTGTGCTGGATCCCGGTACTCACATAAGTCCTGGTATCCCGATCCCGGTATTGTGCAATCTTGACAACATAAGGATTCGTAACTACAAGCGGGAATTCTGGGAGTGATAAAAGTTGAAAAAACTATCTTTCCTTGGTTTTTTTTATAGCAGTATTGAGTAAATAAATGTCAAAAAATTATTTTTTTTGTCTTCTTTTCTTAATATTTCATACTAAAAACAACTTATTCTTAAATTTCAGTATTTGGCAAGCACACAAGCTGGTTATATTCATAAACTAACTCTGAACTCACGATGTATACACTAGTTTTAACAATAGGTCCTAGGTCCAAGTTCATTGATTCACACAGAATAAAAAATCTTTCAAGATGCTTTAAAAATACCTCCAATCAATAACAATTGGTAAAAATGGAGTTCCATTTTCATTTTGTTACAACAAAATTGCCTAGAAAATGGCTGAAAGGGCTGTGTAGAACTGCAAGTTTAAGTTTTAAAACTTCCGCGATCGATTAAACATGGCAAATTTTTCAAGCTCTGAACATGTGCGCATGAATGGTAGGCCTTAATAATGCAATGTTTAACTCAACGTTACGTGATGTACACTGTATATTTAGTACACTGTGCAGTGGGACCAGTCATTAGAGTGAGAGCAGTGTGTTAGCCTTGTACAGTTAAATCGGGTGTGACTGAAATAAGTTTTATTGAGAAAAACTTTTTTTGTGACGGGTTGCCATATTGCAAAATAATGGACTTACTAACACAGTATGTAATTTGCGTAGGAAATTCAGAATTGTTGAGTATGAGTATGAGTGAGATACGTGCAAGGTGGGATTTTTAAAGGTTCTTTTATTTTTGGGCCTTTTAAAAAAATTAAATTTCCAAATAGAGCGCATTTTTTATTTGTGATCCATTTTGTGTGTTAGGTTTGACTTTGTGTGTGAAGTACATTACAGCCACATACTTTAAACCATAGACAAAATGTTGAGAGAATCCCTGGTAGTAGTTATGCTACCGTGATTCTTCTAGCAACAATATCGGTTGTGTGAAATATGCACTACCGAACAACACTATAACATAATTAACATAAATTGCACAATATTTTGTGACCTCAACATGGAATAGTAGAACATTTCTTTAGTAACTTTATTGTTTTTTGGTCCATCCCGGAAGCTTTTGTGAATGGGAGAGGTTGGCTATAGTGAACCAAAAATCGGAATTGAAAAACTTTAGATGTTTGATGTTCATACCTCATCTCTTTTGCACATGCTGACAAATTTGACAAACTTTGATTTATCATTACTTAATAAATAATAATTGCTATGTGGACCATTTAAATACAGTTCTGCTCAGATTTTTATGGTCGTTTATATGGTCTCTACCTGACCATATGCCTGTCTAATAGAAGATATTATGCTTCTTGGTTTTCTACCTCCTCCCACACACTTGTTTCTCTCCATGACTAATTTGTAATTCTTCTATACAGGACCAATAGCCTCCCATTTTTTCACTTCTTTACGGGACCGTTCGCCATTTTCCAGAAAATTGAATTTTATAGATCAACTTTTGTTTGAATTTTTTCTTCAGTTTCTTCTATTGGTAGATTATAGTTCCTTTGCAAGAATTTTGTACTACTTTCCTGATATCCATTGTTAGGCCACAAAATGCATGAAAACTTCTCAGTGATGTGAGGAGATGATGTCATAACTAATCTGATATCTGTCATAAATTTCAACACAAAAGAGAATTACACTTGGCCTTAACCTGTGAGCCTTTCTATTGGTGTACAATCTTTGCAAAAGTGTGTGTGTGTAAGTGAGTGTGTGTGGTAGTGGTGGGGTGGAGGTTGGGTGGGGTGCCTGAAAGTATTAATAAACTCTTCTACAAAATTAAGAAATTAGTGGATGTATTCGGGCAACAAAGGCAGTGATAAGGGTTCAAAAGCATGAAAAGTAAAGAACAGCATAATCTATGTGGTGAGTTGCAATTTTTGTACTCAAATGTAAATTTAAAGGAATTTGGAAGTTTTAATTTGGGGGAAAAATCTCTTTCCTATCGCAAATGCTGCATCTTATGCCTGTGATACTTCACAAATGCTGCATTGTTTGCCTGTGATACCTCGCAAATGCTGCATCTTATGTCTGTGATACTTTCCAATAAACTGATATGAAATGGTGACAGGTAACCTTTATCAGCTCATATCCCTTTCCAGTGCTTACTAATTCGAGGGATCTTCACAATACTACTAAATCAGGGAGATGGCACGTACTGAAGGCGTCAACAAATGGAGATCTGGGCCCAAATCCCATGAAAACAAGAGAAGGGGCTCAAAACAACAATAGTCCTGAAACCACTTTAATGTTTGCAAAGGTTGATATTTGTTTTGAAAAACTGACATTGTATCTTATAAGAAATGCATAACTTTTAGGTAAAAGAAGGAAACTTCTGTAATTTAACCAATACTAAATTTTGCATCACTTTATTTCTTGTTTTTAAGAACACAGTTTGGATTTGCAAGACCAGTGCACACTAAAGTAGGCCCTATCTGTCCCTTTCTACTTACAGGCTGAAAATCAACTTTTTCATATTGGGAGCTAGGGTGGAGAAATAGTCATGGTCTACTAAATGTTCTTCAGAACTGGTGTGCCTCACCCACAGAAATATTAGCTTGCTGCATGCTTGCAACAAGCTAACATTCAAACATTAATCAAAGCTTAGCCTCTCCTATGCTTTTAGAGTCCTCACCAACCTGTTTACAACCTCATAAGGTACTCAAATTTTCCACCCTCTTTGATAGGACTAAAACCCCATCCCCTCCCTTCAGCTTACGCATTAAATCAGACCTCTTCCATTTCAGCATCAACCCCGCCACTCTTGGCACCATCTCCTGGCCCACTTTTCCTCCCTGGGCCACCCCTTCCCTTCTATCAACCTGGGCCTCTCCACTCATCACAAAAGCAAAACCCACCCTAACCTCTTTATCAACCTCCACAACCAAATCAAAGACCAACTCTCAAACTACACCTGCATCAATACTGATGGCTCCATGGAAGGCGACAAGACAGCTGCTGCTGCCATCATCCAAGACATCACCCTCAGTAGCAAGCTTCCTGACTACTCGTCCATCTTCTCGGCTGAGGCCAGGACCATTCTCCTCACCCTTAAATTTATGAAGTACTCCCCGCTCAGCCACTTTGCCATCTTCTCCGACTCTAAGGCTGTCCTTACTTCTTTACTCATTCTTAAATGGGAGAACCCCACATCTCACCTCCTCCTCCGTAATCTCCTTTTGGCCAACTTCTGCAGGAAAGTATTCTTTTCTTCTGGATAGCCAGCCATGTTGGCATTCCTGGCAATGATAGGGCTGATGCAGCTGCTAAGCTTACCCTCAACCTCCCTCTACCCCATTTCCCAAAACCCTTTCTGACATCAAACCGCTTATCGCTTCCCTTGTTTGTGACCGCTGGCAAACCTCATGGGACTCCCAAATTGGTAAGAAACTCCACGTCATCCAGCCCACCATTCCGATCAAACCCACCTTCCAAAACCTCTCCCGTGTTGACAACATTACTGTATAAGAATAGGTCACACCCACCTCACTCACTCCCACCTCCTTATTGGCTCCCCCCAACCCCTCTGCAACAATTGCCATTGCACCCTCACAGTCCATCACGTTCTTCTTGCTTGCCCCCTGTACATCCTTCCCAGAGCTTCCCTCACTCCCCACAACTCAATAGCCGGCTCTTCCAGAAAAACCCTCGGGATAAAATGATCTCCTTCCTTCATCATGCTTTCCTCTACAACCATATTTAGTCCTTCTCTCCCACCCCCTCTCTCTACTTTTTTTTTCTTTTTCCCATCGCCGCACCTCTATCGATCCCAGCTTTCTGGCTTTTAGTTCTCGTATTTCTCTCAATCTCCCCCTGTTTTCTTTCCTCCTTACCTCTGTAATGATCTTACCTCTCAGGCACAATTTGACCCTTGCTGTTGTTGTGCCATTAAGCCCTCATCAAACAAACAAACAAACAAACTTCAATGCTGCGAGCTTGCAGTAATCTTGCGCAAGCTAAAAATAAAAATCCTGTATTGCTTCTTGGGGAATGTATACCATCCTATTGGATTTGGTGGTCATAGAATGAATAAAATGCTGATTTTTTTCCAAAATTGTGTCAATAATAATGTCTTTAAACTGTTTGGAGGCTAAATTTGACTGAAGAGCAAAAAAAAAAGGTCATAAATCTGGACTTTTTAACAAAAAATTGGATCTTAGAAGGGAGGTGGGGGGGAGGGGGTAGGGAGGGTCTAATGACCTGATCAACCTCCCCTTGCTGTGCCATAGACGGCGAATATGGGGGGGACATGTCCCCCTAATAATTTTGTTGGGGAGGACGAATATGCTTGTCTCTTTCTAAAAAATGAAACCCTATATGAAGCCTATATGGCTGGCAACAACACTCTTTGAGTTTGTCCCCCAATGTTGAAAGAAAAAAAATAGCTGCCACTGGGCTATGCCCATGACCATTTCATGACCTCAAAACAACAGCAACAAAGAAGTTTGAAACAAATATCAAATCAAGATACATTTTTTTTTGATATTTCAAGAAGTATAAAATTTGTCAGATAAGATTTCATGGAAATTAATACACTCAAAACGCTTGCTTTTCTTTCAAGTTTGACTATGGCATATTGTCATAAAAAGCATTTATTTCACTTGTTAAGCTTTTTGATATCCAATTGCAAGTTGCCCTTCACTGATGTCACGTCAAAATATGACAACTGCGGGTTTTTTAACGATCATTATATACCACCAAAAATGTTTATTAAAAATACAGAAGCACCGGTTGTTATTTCGATCATCTTCGATTGCAATTCATTCTTGGTCTATGATGATCGTACCCTTATCGAACGCTCGTTCGTTTCTTCTTCAGACGAAACCTCTTCACCTGCCTATCATATGCTCATCTCGTAATAATCATGCTCTCTTCCCGAGCGTAATTGGATCTGGCTGGTGAACCAGCTTCTCTCCCTATTTTTAAGTGAACTCCTCCCGCTCACAGCTTTTACTTTGAACTAAATCACGAGGGTCGCGGCGCCGCATTGTCTGTGTGGAATTATATCTCTGCCTTTTTCTCCTTTTGCTTTACCTTTTCAGTTTGATCCGAGTACGCTCATAATACCGACACTAATGTTTCCACCAGAGTATAACGGAAGAGGAGAGAGAACAAAATGCAAAAAAGCGATATTTCATACCCCTCTAGGCCATCACAGAGTCATAAGCGGTCACTAACCTCTGATAAGAAACAATAAACAGACAGAAAATAGAGCCTTGTTTGTATGCAACCTTGAAGAGGCAAACCAGGCCTGTAGCCGTACGTACCAATTGATCGATTCTCTACATTGTGAAATCCCCACTCTTTTTAGAATTACCATGTTGTTTTTTTTGTACCTGTTTTTCAGTGATGAGAAAGATTATAGTCCCATATGGCTCAAAGGAAAGCTGACCCCGCATTTAATACAGTTACCTGTAGGAGGCGGAGCTTAAACACCTTTACTGGTGATTGACTCCTGCCAGTCAAGTATTGCATCTGTGTATGATATTCTACGAGAGAAGTGCTACCTCATTGATTCTATACTCTCCTACCGTTTAAGGACTACTTTAGTGTGTGGAGGTATAAGATGGTCTTGTTTTTACTATAGCTCAAGGTTTTTTTTAGTAAGAAACCTTAGTATTTGGGTCAGGTAGAGCGGTCTGAGAAAATTATGAATTGAAAGAAGGACACATCTCTATTTATATTGTCTGCATTGAAGAAGATCTGCTCCAAAAGGAAATCAAAGTAAAGTGGGTTAACATTGAAAAAAGAGGTAAAATTATGCCTTTAGGTGACTAATATCTTTTGTAACAGCAAGAGCACATGAGAGCTATTGTCTATTTTCTTAGGACCTTTTGTGCTAATTTAGTTTTGGAGTGTTGCTTTCTGGCAATACTTAAGTTTTTAAATCTTTCTAAGTCTTTGAAGATGTTTGTTGTGAACCCTTCGAGCAAAACATGGATTATTTTGATGTATTTTGCTGTTTTGAAGATAAAGATTCTGTACAGCTTAGATGTATGGTATGAAGAGAATCATGTCTAAAAACACATCAGTGCTTGTCTGTTTGCATTAGTACGTGGTGCCTGGCAGGATCCCCTCCCAGTCCAGGACGTCCCATTAGGAAATTCTGTTTAATCTGTGCTGAAGCAATGATCAAAATATTGGATGTGATTAAAAAAAAATTAGACCTCATTACTAAGGAAAGATATCCCTTCCCAACTGATAAAACCCTAGCACCGTGCCACCACCCATTTTATTGGTACTAGCAGAGGTTTTGGGAGAGGGGTAGTGAACTGTATTCTTTGATTTTCTATTTTTGATTTTCTATTTTTGATTTTCTATTTTTGATTTTCTATTTTTCTATTTTATTGGTACTAGCAGAGGTTTGGGGAGAGAGGTAGTGAACTGTATTCTTTGATTTTCTATTTTTGATTTTCTATTTTTCCATTCTATTGGTACTAGCAGAGGTTTTGGTAGTGAACTGTATTCTTTGATTTTCTATTTTTCTTTGATAGGGGCAAACTTTAATTTACTTGATGATATGGAGTTTTCTTAAAAGAAATTGCTTGACATATGAAGAAATTTTGATTTGGGAGTATGTACATATAGCCCTCTGCCCCACCCCAACTACCGAGAGCTCCAAAAGTGGAATTTGAAAAAAAAGTTTTTAACCTGCACAAAACAAAAAGTGTATAAAGAATGGGCTTTTTAGATTAAAATATAAAAGATAAACTGAAAGTACTGGCAAAAATAACAAACCTAACTTAAGTTATGAATAGTGTACATTCATGTAACTTGGTATAGGGGTACTGTTCAAGTGAGCGTAATTAGGTGTTGTGTGTGCATACTAATTAGCTTATTTGCATAACAATGAAAGTATTTGTATCTATGATATCTCTTAAATTATAGTGGATGTGGGGATTTTGTTTGCACATTGTCTACACTTAATGATTGGGTAAAGTGTGCATATTAATTAGGTTATTTGCATAACAATAGATTTTCGTACAAAATGTTTAACATTCATGAGCACATAACTGAAGTTATGAATGGTGTACATTTATATAACTTGGCATAGGGGTAGAGGACATGGGTACTGATCAAATAAGCGTGATGGGGGGGGGGGGGTTGTTTATGGTATTAAGATATAACCATAGTTTTTTTACCACTTTGTTTCTATACATTTTCTATATCATTTATGAGAAAATGAAAATTCATGGGAATATTCCTTTAACATAAGCAATTTCCAAGTTGTCCCATTCTGAGGTCAACAATATTGTGCAATTTATGCTAATAAAATATCAATATTTGTTTAAATGCTGACATGTAAAATGGTCAATTTTGAACCAATTTTAATGGGCCTTTTTGCTGCTTCATGGTATATTGTAAACCACTTGAGCTCATGTTGATGCTACTGTCCATATACCTTTATCATATGTTGATTTCTGGAATGGAAATCAGATAAGGAAGTGATTATCTTTATATTGTAATTTATTCTAATGATTCTAGGAACTCTTGTAAAAGGTGTTTCTTTGTGAAGTGGCTGGAATATGAATCTGACAGTGGAATACAGTTTAAAAGGGGTAAAAATGAGAGCGGAAAGCATGATTTCTGCCGCATAAAATCAAAAAATTGTAGATCAACACCTCTTAAACTTGTTCAAAATGCCAAAGTATGAAATTCTGAAATGCCTTCCAGATCTGCAATTGTACTGTTGTTTGTTGTTATCTATTAAGATATCAGGGTTGCAAATAAATGCTCAATTTTAGATCAGTTTTGAAAGGGGTATGCATATATCATTAGTCTTAGAAATTACATGTGTGGTAAATTACATACAAATCTAGCTTGCCACATGCTTGCGATAAGCTTGCGCAAGCTTACACTGTAACCTTGCAGCGTGTAGTAGGCTGGAACTAGGAACAAATACAAGCTTGCTAGCTTGTGCAAACTAGCAAAAACTTCTACAAGCTTGCGCAAGCTAACAAGAAATGTTAGTACCAGCTTGACACAATGTTGCAGCAAGCTTGTGCAAGCTGAAAATGTTAGCTTGTCACAAGCTTGCTGTAAGCTGGAATTAAAACCTCCTGGTCATATTCAAGTACTTCCATTCACAGAACATTGGTGAAGGATTGAAAAGCAATAGATTACTATAAGGAAAGTCACAGGTTTTTCCTCTTAAAGGAACTGGCGGCCCAAAAGTCAGGACGTTATTTTTGGTAGATTTTAACCAGTAGAAATTGCATCACGTGGTTTGCTTTTACAGAAAATTTCATCCACTGAGTGCTAGCGAACAAATTCCAAAAAGTCAATGGGAAAACAAGTACAAATTTTGAGTGACTCAGGTCGGGATTTAGGAATGTTTATGATATTCCGTACCGCTGGGTGTCAGAAAGGCATTTGATTTATTATAAGAATCAACTTAAGTTCGCCCTCATTTTTTAGTCGCTAGCTCTTTTACATAATAATTTTTGTAACTTGTAATAAAAAGGACTTAAAAATTCAAAATTTTATAAGAATTTTCACGGATATTTTTGTGAAATTTGTAACTTTTGTCTGTAGCATACTTTCTTCACATTAAGCTGTTTTACATGCATGTCCACCATAGATCTTTACAAATATTTTGGATCCATTATTAAGAATATATTTTGTGTTAGCTTAACCCTTTTGGGACTGCATACAATGTTGATATTTTCTTGTTGTGAATTGGACACTTTTGGAGAAAAAGTGAAATTTGAAAACTATATATATATATATATATTCAAAATAAAATTACAGCAAGTTGGAAGTACTTTATGAAAAATTGTTGCACATCAATTATGTTCAGAAAAAGAGCTCTTTCAATTGATACATGATATAACTCAATATAATTTCAATGATACATGTCCATAGTAAGGATAATTTAATTAAGAAATGTAATTTATGCAAATTTTTCCAATATTTGATAATTTTACAATTTTGTCCAACCTTTTGTAAAAACTTAGTTGTTCATATAACTTAATAACTTTCTGCATAAACATTAGACAGAAATAAATTCTCATCACAATGGTATAACATTTGAGTACTTTTATAATTGCCATTGTTGATGTTATTAATATACATAACAAGATACTCATTAGTACTCAGTTACACAAATATACATAGTACTGTGCATGTACAGTACATGTGTATACTGTATCATTACATAGTTTGTGAAACACTACCTGTACCTCCAGGCTTTACTGTTGTTTCCCTTCAGGTTATGTAGGCTTAAGTCTAACTTTATGTGCAGGCCTAAGCCTAGTGTTAGTTTCACTTACTGAATCACTATCACTTTTCCGATGATTCTGATTAGAATATCTCCCCGAAAATCCCCATCACTATCTCGATCCGCAAAAATTGATGCTAATGTTTCCTCAGCACTACACATCTTCCTTTTTTCATTTCAAAATGTTTCAAAATGATTCAATGTAACTCCCCAGCGTTGCAATTTGATATCAATGTTCGCAGAATCAGTTCATTAAACGATTTAGCTTTTTGCATGTTCGTAGAAAGTGAGGGGGTAGTTTAGTAATAGCTTAAAGTCAACAAGTCAAATTGGCGGATATATTTGCCCGCAGTCTGTAGTGCATGATTGCGCTGGGCAGATTTATCACCGCAGTCCGCAGAAGATTAAAGGGGCACTAGATCAAAAATTAAGGGCACAATTTTCTAAAGACTTTGAAATATTCAGCAAAGCTTTTGACCCACACAGAGCGCTACTCTTACATCAATACTCATACAAAGTAGTTATGTATGTAGGATTCATAGACCCAACTTTTATCACCTTAGGTGGCAAAACAGGCCAAGACTGTCATTTATTGGCCTACTTCTCCTTTAATTTTATTAAGACAATCAGTTAAAGAGCAAACTGTCAAAAAAAAATGCAGATTTGAAGAAACAAAAATGTTGGTTTGATGTGAAATGTATATTGCTGATAATAACAAGTGTAGGATTAATCGTCTTCACAATTAAAATTCATTCCCTCGTAGCTGTTATTCCTATCCGGCAACTGCTTCGGTGTTTGTTGCCAGGTTAAAAATTGATTAATCCTTTCTTCAAATTAGAGCATGCACTCCAATGTTTATTTTTGACAACATGCGGCCGTATTAGCAACAATTCAAATCCCTCTTTTGAGCGCTGCGCTGCGTACGCACTGATCCCCCGAGGGCAATTCTATGCCTCATTCAACTCGAACAACTTAATAGCCGGTTTCAAAAATATATATATATATTTTTGTGCATGCCTGCTTATTTCCCCTTTTGCTCCTAAAAAGAAAATTGTTTTTCTTACGCACAAAAGAATCAGCCAGCCGAAATCTGATTAGATTAAGATTACATGCTCAGTAGAGTCAAGGAGTTGACTCTCGGTCAAAGTTGGAAGCGGATTCTCGGATACTGCAGATGAATGCAACAATGATTGTCTGTCGCTCTTAGCAATCCTCACCATTAGCCTGTCAAAGGTGCTTAGCCCATTTTGTTATTTTTTTTTCTCTCTTCTATAGCTCTTTTGTTTGCAAAATATATTTTATTCGACTCTTAAAAAAATGTTCCATTTCTAAACTATTTTTTTTTATATTAGTTTGAAGGAGAAGTAAAATGATTTAAATGAGGTCGTTGATAGGAATGGATTGAGGTTTGTGTTGACCTTCCTGGGGCCTTCAAAGCAGTTTAGAAATGTGGAGAATAATGCTATCTGAGGATGATATCTAAGTCATTTGTTATATCAGTATACTGAACCTATTTGTCATGCACAACTAGAACAGCAAGAGTTATATATCCACAGATTTTTCTTTCTAGAAAAAAAATAAATAAAGGTCAGAAAGAAAGATATATTTTTAAAATTCAAGAGGTTGTCAGTGAATGAGTACTATTTAAGATATCATCTTTTAAAGATGTTCGAACTTCAGCGAGATCAGCAGTAAGAATTTTCACTTGGAAATTGTTAAGTCAGTACAAGGAAATTTTAATGGATATATTACATATAGGTCTTTTGAATGATGGTGGAAGGTTTTTAGCGCAACATCCCTTTAAGGGATTTGAGCTTATGCGATGACTAACTTAAGAACCAGGCTCTCGCCTGGATACCTTAAGATATTTGCAGTGTCTTATCATGTCCTAAGCGTTTTTGGATAATTTTCTGTGTTGATGTGTTTGCCTTAAATAGATCAATATGTTGATGCAATAACAGTTCATATTGTTGCGTAGTTTTAACGAATTCTACATTCCAAAATTCACTAAAATGTTTCAAACACTCGGATTTCACTCGGTGCAATCCAAAGGAATTTAGCAAATATAACAACATTGGCTCGGGAAATACCACCTTATATCTCCGATTGAAATAAAGCTATATTTTCATTGGCTGGAGCTTCAAAATACTGTCTGGCACATATGCTAATCAAGCTTGATATCCCATTTGGGATTTCTCCCAATGTATAGTCCAATTGGGGTATCACTTTTGTAGTTGATAGTTCATTTGGGCTATAAATTGGGTTTAAAAAACCTATTAAAAGCTAAAGAATAGCTAAATAGCTTAAATAGGTTTTTTCAACCATTTAATACAATTGAATCTCCGGCTGTTAAATCACCAGTGTTAATAAGTAACTGATAAAAAGAAAAAAAATCAGCACGAGTCCCCTGCCGCATAAGACGCATGACCTGGATTGTTGCAGTAACCTTATCCACAATAACTTGTTTTTTGTTTGCAAGGCTACATACATGTATTACTGTAACTTATGCATAAATCCAGTGCCTTTTAAAAAAAAAATTTAGTGGTAGGGTGATGGGAGGGGGGGGAGGGAAGGGTGCCAATACACAAAATGGACCTTTCTGATAAATTTTTAGACTTGTTATGCCCCCCTCTCCCCCAACCCCCCTTCCCCTTCCCTCTTCCTTCTGTACATTTTGGTTTCTTTTAAAAATGTTCTCTTTTTTTTTTTCTCTGGACAATTTTCAGAATATTTTCGTGAAATTTTTTGGTAGTTTTCTTTAATTTTAGGGAAATTTTGCTCATTTTTGGAAAATGTTGCTTATTTTCGGGAATATTTTGACCAATTTTGGGGTAATTTCCTTCAGTTCAATTTTCTTTGATTTTTATAACATTTTTGTGAAAATTTCTTTCATTTTTGGATAGGCCTACTATTTCTTAATTTCCAGATAATTTTGTTTAAATTATTGCTCATTTTCTGAACATTTTGCCTATTTTCGAAAAAATTTGCTCACATTTGGGAATTTTTGGCCAATTTTGGGGTTATATTTTTCATTTCTGGACAAATTCCTTCGATTATAGGAAAATTTTGTTCCATTTTTGGGAAAATCACCGTTTTTTATAATGGGTACCTTAAAGGACTCAGGGGTCAAGTAAATCCATCTTCTATTAAAGAGGACTTCAAAAGAAAGTTTAAAGATTGTTTTAGTTGTATTTTGTTGTAATGATTGCCACTTGGAAGTGTATTTGTGGGATGCTATTAGGCCTAGATGCTTATATTGATTAATTGTGATTCATTAATTGTGATAATTAATCATTTGCTCAGAATGGCTAATACATTAGCAATAGTTAAAACCATTTCTTGTTGCAAGGACGTAAAAATCCATCTTGATTTTTTTGTTGATTTTGTTGTTGGTATGTCTGTTTATGATTTTTATTTCACTTAAAAGCAAACATTGTTAATAAAATTTGCATCACACTGAAACTGAGACTTAGTTATTTTAGGTTTACTTGAAAAACAGTTTTTACATATTCAAATGATATTAAATCTCCCATACACAGTGGGGCAACTAGATTAATGGGGGCCTGTAGGAATGTTGGCCTCTGCAGGGATGTCAGAAACATGGAGGCAAAGCGGGGAAGGGGGGCATTTTCCTAGGCCCAAGAGCATGGGGACAGAAGGTGCCCTTTTGAAATTGTGCGGGTTGGGGCAGATGGTGCCCTTGTGTCAGTTGTGGGTGGACCTGTCTGGAGCCTGGAGGCACCCTTTTGAAACTTATTTGAAATTTTTCTAGATCATTCTTGAAGCTTGAAAACAAATAGATATCCACTCACTTACAAATACTACATAATACATAGAGGTTGTCACATACATTTAGTATTCATTTGACATTAATAAAGCATAACATTTTACCAGGGGTACCGACACCGAGGGCCGTGGTGGGAGGAGATATGCCCATAATAATAATGAGCAGCAATTTTCAAAATAGGTTTTTTACTTGTTCGCCCGATGAATAATTGTCAACATTGGTCCTGGCTCCCCAATCTTTAAACCCATAGGTGAAATTTGCCTACCGGACCGAAAGTGGGAAAGTCAAAAGCGACAAGCAAAATCTGTCAGCTGACAAGAGTATTCCTTTTTTAAATGAAAAGTGCTCCCCAATTACTGTCAAAAAACACTGATTTTCTGCTCGCTCTGCATCCCCGAATTCCTTTCAACACCTCTGGCACTTTGAGTCCCATAACAAAGGTTTATGTCATTGTTCAGGGCTAGACCCAAATCGATATTGCCCAGAGCCAGTGGGGTTTACCCACCCTTTCAGGCATTCCCAACCTTTTGTTATGCCACTGCTAATCAAACTTGTATTCTTTTCTAACAATGACAACCTAAGCCTACCCAACATAACTCCCCTCCAACAAAAAGAGTCTTATACCCATTCCCAAAACATATATTGAGCTACTAATACATCTTTTATGTTCTAGCATCACAATAATATTAAAGTTCCCTCTTGCATTTCCCCCCAAAATCAAACATGTATTTCTTTTCTAACAACCCCAGCCTACTGGAATTAACAACCATTACCAACAAAAAATAGGCTTGAAACCACCTCCAAAAATATGTTGAGCTACTACATCATTGATGGTCTAATTCTTTAAGCTGATGGAATCAGACAAATAAAGCAATAAATTTAACCTCAATATGACAAAATATTCATCATTTGCATATCCAATACAATGACAGTACATATCATGATGAATAAATAGGGCTATAATTTCATTATAACTTAACAGAAATAATGACTCACGAATTTAAACATTCTTTTAAAATCTAATCCTCTGCCAATCACATGCGATTTGGCCATGTAGTCGAATTCTAGATTCAAAGCACATAGATTTACAATAAGCTTCAACAGAGCTCAGAAGTGGCGGGGCGGGGAGGGGGATGGGAAAAACCACCCCCTTGAGAAGATTTCACTTTTCAAGTTGTATGCTTCATACCTGGTTGGGAGGTAAAATTGAAGGGAAATTATTAAAATAAGATTGAAGGAAAATTTTGTAAAATCATTAGGAATTTTGGTAAAAATTTGGCAACATTTCTCAAAAGTTGAAGAAAATTTCCTGAAAATTTAAGAAACCGTTCCGAAAAAAGGACAAAAGAAATTTCTCGTAAATCGAAAAAATTGCCTGAAAAGGAAGAAAATTTTTCCAACATGTTCTGACAATAGAAGAAAATGATATGGAAATGAGGGGAAAATTCCTGAAAATTTGCCACAAAATTCCTGAAAATTTGTAATAAAATTCCCGAAAAATGAGCATAAATTTCCAGAAAACAAAGAAAAATGAAAGAAATTTCCAAATAAATGAAGAAAATTTCTAAAATTAAAGGATTACTTCCGGAAAATCAAAGGATATTTCCCGAATATTGGAGGTTTCTCGATTAAGAGCATACTTTAACATTGATAGAAACTTAATTTAGCAGTGCCATTTTTCTGTTTGTAACTGGTAAAAAAAATTGGTCTTGCCCCTCCCCCCCCCCCTTCCCCACCACCCAGAGAGGAGACCCATCCTATGCCCCTGAGCTCTCATTGTTTGTTTATAGGTAAAAAGTACACTACCTCTGTGATGCATTAAATCACTGAATTTTCTGTAGTTGGGTTACTTAGTTGCTCCTTGCAGAATCTAAAAGTTGTCCCACAGAAATGGAGGGGGATCTTGTAGTCTTGTGGGGAAAATAAAAAAGCACTGAAAATTTGAAACAAGATTTAGATGTAATGATGGACAATATTACAAGTTATAAACTATGATATAGCAGAGGGTCATGATTTGAAGAAGAATTGCTGAGCACTTTTGGGTGGAAGATGACATGTGTATAAGAAGTGGAATGTTGGGTAGAAGATGACATGATGATAAGAAGTGGAATGTTGGGTAGAAGATGACATGATGATAAAAAGTGGAATGTTGGGTAGAAGATGACATGATGATAAGAAGTGGAATGTTGGGTAGAAGATGACATGATGATAAAAAGTGGAATGTTGGGTAGAAGATGACATGTTGATAAGAAGTGGAATGTTGGGTAGAAGATGACATGATGATAAGAAGTGGAATGTTGGGTAGAAGATGACATGATGATAAGAAGTGGAATGTTGTGTAGAAGATGACATGTTGACAAGAAGTGGAATGTTGGGTAGAAGATGACATGATGATAAGAAGTGGAATGTTGGATAGAAGATGACATGATGATAAAAAGTGGAATGTTGGGTAGAAGATGACATGATTATAAGAAGTGGAATGTTGGGTAGAAGATGATGTGATGATAAGAAGTGGAATGTTGGGTAGAAGATGACATGATGATAAGGAGATGCTGGAATTAGAATGAGGCTGGGATTGCATGTGAGACAGGATGTTGTGCTGAAGCAGGTCAGGATGATGTACTGGAGCAGGCCAGGATGATGTGGTGAAGCAGGCCAGGATAATGTACTGGAGCAGGCCAGGATGATGTGCTGAAGCAGGCCAGAATGATGTATTGAAACAGGCCAGGATGATGTACTGAAGCAGGCCAGGATGATGTGCTGAAGCAGGCCAGGATGATGTGCTGAAGCAGGTCAGGATGATGTACTGAAGCAGGTCAGGATGGTGTACTGAAGCAGGCCAGGATGATGTATTGAAGCAGGCCAGGATGATGTGCTGAAGCAGGCGAGGATGATGTACTTGAAGCAGGTCAGGATGATGTACTGAAGCAGGCCAGGATGATGTACTGAAGCAGGCCTGGATGATGTACTGAAGCAGGCCAGGATGATGTATTGAAGTAGGCCAGGATGATGTTTTAAAGCAGGCCAGGATGATGTTTTGAAGCAGGCCAGGATGATGTACTGAAGCAGGCCAGGATGATGTTTTGAAGCAGGCCTGGATGATGTACTGAAGCAGGCCAAGATGATGTATTGAAGCAGGCAAGGATGATGTACTGAAGCAGGCCAGGATGATGTATTGAAGCAGGCCAGGATGATGTATTGAAGCAGGCCAGGATGATGTGCTGAAGCAGGCCAGGATGATGCACTGAAGCAGGCCAGGATGATGTACTGAAGCAGACCAGGATGATGTACTGAAGCAGAATAGGATGATGTACTGAAGCCAGGCAAACTTGAGTAAACCTGTTTCCAAATTACAGCCTCCCTCAGCACTTGCTTTATAGGCTGTGTTCTTACTTAAAGCCGGATCATGATCCCGGACAATAAGTTTGCTAGATGATTGTAGAAGAGCAATGTTTTGTGTTCTCACGTGAGTGTGAGCCCGTGATCCATCAGACCCACTGCAGGTGATCTGATTGTGGGCATAAGAACCTCAAGTCAATAAGTGAGTCATTGAAAAACCTGTGGCAAAAAAACAGAATGCTAACTGTTCACACAAACATGTCATAACAGGATATTGCACAACTAAGATGAACACAGGTCACTAATCTACATCCACACAGATTAGCTCATCGATGGCACTGATCACCTGTTCCTGATCATGATCCTACCCTCTACTACGATATATATTAAGTGACTGTGATCAGAACTGGTTGAGCATTTTCACAGTAAATAATTGGCGGATCTAATCTTCTGCATGCAAGATCTGATTGCGAGCTCGTATTTAAGTGAGAATACACCTAAATCTTAGACTTGTTGCATCATGAACAGACAAGTTCAAGGGAGGCTTCTGGCCTGTGGAACAGGTACAATTACATGTGGTCAGTCTGTTTTCAACCTTCCCATTAGAAAGGCCAGACAAAATAAACAAGAGTTCCTTGGGGAATTATAGAAGAAAAAGAAGAAAGGATCCATCAACTTGACCTCATGTCAGGACAAGGTGTTTTGTTAAAGGAGAATGGGCTGGTTTATGGACAGTTGTGTTTATATTAATTTACCCTTAGGGTAGGAACAGTGTGGTGGGAATGGAGGAAGAAGCTGGGAAAGCATGGTTAAAATGTGTTGCATGAGTCAGTGTAGAGAATTTGCTTGGTCTGGGCAGGGAGAAACTATCATCTCCCTAGGCCAGGAGATGTCTCCAGGTCAGACAGTCTGACACAAACAAACAGAATTATGAAGAAACATTGACAGGAAAAGAAGACTTAAACATATATTGGTCACAGAAATGAATTGTGTAAGCTAGTAGACAACTTTTTGTAAATGTTGCATATTTGAATTTAGATCAAAATTGTTTGTCAGTTTTAAGATGATTTTCTTGATGGATGTATGCCTGGGTATCAAATACATCCCTGAGCACTGGATCATGATCCCCTGAAGATAACCTTCATCGATGATTGTAGGAAAAGTAATGTCGTGGGTTCTCATTTGAGCGCGAGCAAGCTGGAAATCATGTACTAAATATTTTAAAAGGTTACTGATTTGCTTTCACACATGTCAGAAAAAAAATCTCATTGGTGGATCTGATCGCCTTCTCCAGATCATGATCCTACCCTCGCCCAGGATTTGGATTAAACAACTGCAATCAGATTCGGGGAGCGTTCTCACAGTAAAAAATTGGTGGATCTGATTGCCTGCAGTAGATCTGATCACGTGAGAACATGCTCTCTGTTGCGGGGAGTTGAAATGAATTATTTCCCATAGTTCTGAATAAAGGTCAATAATTTTCCCTCAAAAAATCGCAGCAGAAATAATATTTATGGAGTGAATACATCTTGATATAATTCCCCTTTACAATTTAATGTACCTTTCATAGCACTCATATATGGAGAGTGGGGGGGGTTAGAGCACATATTTACTACATAAACTGTTGTTTACTCAAGAAATTTAGAAAGAGAAAAAAATCATTTCATCTTCACACAAATTCCCGATTTTCCTGCGGTTATAACTGCTTGGACCATAGATTACGTATGTGTTACGTATTTGTGTCTGAACTTACACTGATCAGGAGAGATTTAGCTTAAGATGTGCCAAACGTCATCTTAAAGACAGCTGATATGAAAAATCTTTCCAAACAATTGTAGACAAAAGCTGTCTTGCACAAATACTATGAAGTTAAATGTTGTTGAAAATTGATTACATTTTTTTTTCCCTTCAGGTTTACTGTATCTGTATCTTTTATCAGAATTGGTTCATTTGAGTAAAAGTGCAGGGGAAGGGGGAATCATAAAATCACCCTAAGGTACACAAGATCACCATATGAAATATATAAATATAGAAAAAAACATTTCCAGGATATTTCCAGATTTTTGATGATTGAGTCTATGAGTCAGATTGCAGTCAATTCTACATAAATCTGTGTAAATTTTAACTTGAATATCTGCTTCTTAGAGGAATTTTGTTATTTTTTATTTGCATATTATATTGTTATTGTTCTCTGTGAAGCTGGACATGCCTGAACACTATGCTATTCTCTTATTGATTGGTTGGATAGTGATCAGCAGGGTAGTTCCCTAAGGGACATGTTCCCCCTCCCCATCCTTTTTAGGAGAAGTTTACAATTCTTTTTCAATCGTTTAGAGAAAGAAAGAAAACAAATATATATATTTTATCATTCTAAATTAGGATGTCCACATTAGTAAGATTATTTATATCCATAAGGGTGTTGGGAAGTGGTGATGTTCATAAGTGTGTGAGGAAGGATGATGGTCACAAGGGTGTGAGGAGGGGTGATGTTCATAAGGATGTGGGGAGGGGGTGATGTCTATAAGGGTATGGAAAGGGGATATGTCCGTAAGGGTGTGGGGAAGGGGTGATGTTCCATCTCAACCTCCTACATTTTTTTAATTACTTTAATTAAAAAAACGCCATGACTTAGCACCCATCCCCACCCCTGGCCCCAATTGTTGTTATATAGACACCGCCATCCGTACCCCTAACCTCAATTTTACCATACTTTTGGATACTTGGTGCATTGGATCAAAATAATGTAAATTTTGTTTTTTCTCTGTGATTGGGAGAAAACAAAGATACATTCCAGAATATTTTATTGGTCATAATCTAAACTTCGAAATAATCTAGAGGACTTATGACAAAATGAATAAATACTGAAAAAAAGTGAATGAATAATTAGTAGCACATTGGTTTTGATTGGTCAAGTATTGCATAATGAGAGTTACTGGTTTTTCTTATGGACGGCAAAATCTTCCGGTGAAATAATTAAAGAATAGAGCAGTATGAAATAACATTGACCCAGGGATGGCAGAGTATTCAAAATATTAAGGGGGGAAGCCCCCCCCCCCTCCCCGTCCCCGCTTTGCCGCCCCTGACAATGACAATTTTTTGGTCAGGTTTGCACTCTCCAAAACATTTGCTCAATCCCACTTTTAATGAAAAGTCCTAGGCTTAATACCGAGAAAAAAAAAAATATTCAAACATACATAGATCATTGTCAGAGTGCCAACATTGTCCTGTATTTTATCAGGTCCCTGTAAAAAAAAAAAAAAAAAAAAAAATCTGTCCATAATTGATTGAATATGAAAATAAATGCTATTGGTATCATATATTGGTATACTTTTTCTATACATATTTCTTTTGCATTTGATATTCATTCCCACATGGCTAAGCTGTTTAACAAGTTTACCTGGATCCATGCTAACTTCAGCTGGTGTTGATGGTGAAAATTCCCTTGAAATTACCACAAAGGGCAGAGGTCATTACCCAAGGCAATATGGTTCTTACTTCATTTGGAGATACTCCCCATTTCTGTTATACGACGACGCAACATGGGAGTGAGCTTTTCTGTGCAGATACCTGGTCTGTGCAACAATTTCAGAAGGACACCTGGACAGGCTCAGTTTGCTACATTGATCTTGTGACTTCTGGCAGAGGCGCAAGTATAAACGGGGGTTGGTGGGTGGGGCTGATCGGGAGCAGAGAGGCTATCATCTGCCTTGTTGCATGCTAAATTTCCATTTGGAAGGTTAAACTTGGGAAATTATTGACAACTAATTTTAAAATTTTTGGTAAGATTTGGCAACATTTCCTAAAATGTTCCCCATTTTGGGGATCCTTCTTATATGCCAGTGCTTCTTGGTAAACCAAAATGTTGAGAGGAGGGTTCACATAAAGATGTGAATTGCTGCAAAAACTTTAAATACCCCCACCTAGTGACATGTATAGCTTTTAGTCTTTTTTGGGGTAGAGTAGGGGTGGGGGGACCTTCTCACCTAAAACACATCTTATTAAGATGTTCACATTCATTTCTTGGTCCAAAAGTAAAGGTTTTAGTTGTAAGTTATAGATTTTGGTCCAAATTTTCAGTAAAAGCAACCAAGCTAACAATTCACAACATTATTTTTTAATGTATATATGGAACAATCGTTATGTTGTGAAATTGTTCCCCCCCCCCCTTCCCCCCTATCCTCCCTTTCCAGTGTGTATCAATGGTCCTAACTGGTATGGTGACACAGTAGACTCAACGAACAATAATATAATAAAATAGAATATCAATAAAGCACTACACATTTTTTTCCAGCAGCAATTATCAGTGTGCAGTGGGTCAGGTCTGGTTTCAAGTTGGAAAAATTAAAGACTGCCATCACACAAAACTTTGTTCTGTATGAGATCATGATTGGGTAATGTTTGGCACAGAAACCAATGCTGTAAAACCTGCTGGTTGAAAGGCTTTGAAAAAGGGGACAAATTACAACTTTTATAGAAATCTTTTAGAGTTTACACTTTGTCTATGTAATGTTTACGCATTTTGGTCAACCTGAAGTAGTGTATCACCTTTGTTTCAGACGTGGATATTTGGAAGAGCAATTAGTGTCGATACAGCATAGGGGGAGTGATTTTTCAACAGTTATTCAATAATTTCTAGATAAAGCGATGGTCGCATAATGAATGGGATGGTTGTCCTGAAAAACTTGGCACTATAGATTTTAGACATAAAATTCTTCAAAGGATATTTTCAATTGAAGATTTACCTTGTCATTTTTCCAGAAGATTGCAGCTACTGAAGGTAGATGTGCGGTCATCCGTTTCCAGTAGAGGCGATCATCTGCATGTCTCACACACTCCTTAAGGTTGAGACCCGTCCAATTTCTTATGTCAGTCAGCCAGGTCCTCAGTGATCTGCCTCGAGCCCGTCTGCCATTCACCTTCCCCGTAATGAGTAGCTTCTGTAGTTTGTCTCCCCTTATAGCATGTCCAAAATACTTGAGTTTCCTTTGGGCTATCAGGTTATTAAGGTTTAAGCATTTCCCCTGTACTTTGATTAAAACATCTTTGTTACTCATATGTGTTGTGTGTGGGACTTTATGCATTTTCCTATGAAGCCACATTTCAAAAGTATCTTCTTCATGATATGTAGATTTAAAGTCCAGGTTTTACTAGAATATAGAAAAGTTGACAAAACAGCATCTAGTGAGCAGCTTTCTAGTTGCTATTTTTACTGATTTAGAAGTTAAAATGTCTTTCATGTTGAAGAATCTTTGCCTGGCTATTTTGATTCTTTTTGTTATCTCTGTGTCTGTTGTTTCATCCTCTGTAATTGATTGACCTAAGTACTTGAACGTCTTAATCTGTTCTAAGCACATTTCCTCTACCACAATGTTAACCTTCGCTTCCACCACTGATGTACTGACCACCATTGTTTTTGTCTTCTGCACATTCATCTTCAAGCCTCTGTTTTTACTTTCTTCATCTACTGTACTATGTTGACAAACTTTTGTAGCGATGCTTCTGACTCGGCAACAACCTTGTCATTACTGAATAGTTATTAATAGGAGCACCACAGTGTCTTGAAATATACCCCTACTCCTTTCCTTTCCTCACGATCTGGCCCAAAACCCAGTTTTCACCCTCTCCCCTCCACCCCCTCCCCCCCTCCCCACCTTAAGTTTGCCGGGTGGTTGGGACACTTTCAAGAATTGAAAGCACCTGCAGCTATTGACAGTAGAGAAGCAAACGGTAAAGAGCACTGGAGAAAGGGGTAGGGTGTCACTGACCAAAAAGGGGTATTCATCAAGGACAATTTGAGCGCAGGTTTGAGGGCACTTGAAAATGTAGATAAGGGAGTAATCATAAAACTGCTTTTTACATTAGGGAACTGTACTCGGCATGAAAAGAAGGCAAAATAGTTATCAAAAGTATTTTTTTGTAAACAAAATGTGGAGTACTTAGTGAAAAGGGGCAGGGTGTAGGCAATGAGGGGCAGGGTGGAGACAATGATGGGAAGGCTGGAGACAATGAGGGACAGGGTGGAGGCAATGAGGGGCAGGGTGGAGACAATAAGTGGCAGGGTGGAGACAATGAGGGGCAGGGTGGAGACAATGAGGGCCAGGGTGGAGACAATGATGGGAAGGCTGTAGACAATGAGGGGCAGGGTGGAGGCAATGAGGGGCAGGGTGGAGACAATGAGGGGCAGGGTGGAGACAATGAGGGGCAGGGTGGAGACATTGAGGGGCAGGTTGGAGACAATAAGGGGCAGGGTGGAGACAATGAGGGGCAGGGTGGAGACAATGAGGGGCAGGATGGAGCACCCCTGTGAAAACCGAAGTTATGGGCCTGCCAGCCAAGTACATTTCAATATTAACGTTATACTGCCATCATGACCTCAAAGCAAGAAGTATTCAAACAATTGATACTTGAGGTCAAAAGGTGATGATGAATATTCATGTCACTAAGATTTATGTGCAAGAGAAGCTTTCTGTTACTCCAGAGTATCACGCCATGATATTCTTTTGACATTAGAAGGCTATGGACATACCAATTGCTCACTACATATGTTAAAAGAATTATAAAATCTCAACAGATCAGTTTTTGAATTTTCAAAAATAGCACTTATTATTTTTTTAGCTATGGCTGATCAATTAGTTCAATTAATTAAATTTGTGATGTGTGATAGAGTGGACAGCTCAAAATCTTTATGTAATTCTTTCAATTTCTTTCAGTCGCTAAAACTGATGAGAAAGTCTATTCCTGCCAATAAGTTGAGGTTCAAAACATTTTGGTTAGAAATTGCTGCACCACAATTATGATCAACAATTAAAAAACAGTGTTGCATATTTTCATATTATGGTCGCCTTGTAATACATTACAAATTTGCTTATTGATGTTTGAGATTTTCAAACGCTGTAAAATGATGAATTGTAACTGATTTTAATGATATTTTTTGCTACTCTTATAGTTTTTGATAGATTTGAGATCAATTCAGCTAATGTGTTGCCCCTACAAACCTTTGAAGAAAAGAAAATCAATTTGTTTCATGGTTTAAAAGAAAAAATGAATGTAAATCTGATTTGAAAGGAAATCAAAATAATATGTTGTTGAATATGAAAAAAGGTTTAATAGGTTTTCAATGCAATACATTAGCAAGTGGGTTTGTGATGTCACTCTTCTCCATTAGACTTTACACATCAGTCATTTTCAAACAAACGTGTGTCATCTTCCGAGACCTGCCCTTACAGAAAATCAAGCTTGCAGCAAGCTTGTGACAAGCTAACAATTTTTAACTTGTGCCATCTTGCTATAACATATTGCAGCAAGCTAGTACTAGCTTGCGCAAGCTCAGTTGCAGCAAGCTAGTATTAGCTTGCTAGTACTCTAGCTTGCACGTACTCTAGCTTGCACAAGCTCAATTGCAGCAAGCTTGTATAGCAGGATAGTACTAGCTTGCTGCAAGTTAGCATTTGGAGAAAAAAATGCTTACGCAAACAAACATTAGTTTTTGCAACCTAGAAAAAAGAAAAAAAATTGTTAGCTTGCAGAAAGATTTTGCTAGCTTGCGCAAGCTGGCAAGCTTGTATTTGTTCCAAATACAGCGAGCTAAAAATGTTGGCTTATCACAAAATTTTCTGTTAGAAAAGGAGGACATGACAAATGTGAGATTTCTGCCTTTTTCTGATGTCATGAATTTGGAAATAAAAACTTACCAGAAATGTTAAAAAGCATGCACCTTATATTTTAAGATTTCTTTAAAAATTCTTATTCTTTGCACTTTTTATTGGTCTGATAAAGATCAGTATAAACAGATTTTGCGAATATTGCCCCTACTGTAGGCCACCAACTTTTAATATGCATCTTGTAAGTTTGTTCAATTCGTGTACTTGTAAATACAACATTTATGCACTTCAAACTTCAAATTGAATTTATTCATTCAAATTGAATTTATTCATTCAAATTTCATCATCCCTCATTATCATTCGCATTCTCAAAAGTATGCCAATAAGTGATTTACAATGACACTCTTTTATTGAATAGTTTTCAGAAATAAAGAAGTGAAGAAAAATATAATTTGCAATTCCTTTCAACCTTTCACAAATAGAAATTCATATTGGAAGAAAAAAAAATCACACGCATATGTTCGATCCCGTCCTGCTCGACTGTTTGCGATACGATCACGACAAAGCGAAGTTACATGAAGGTTAAGTAAGGTCATGTGAGTCTCGTGGATGCCAATTGGCAGTCGCATGCCTAATTGTCATTTAAGCATTAGCATGAAGGTTGTCAGCAGCCTCCAGCTAAATGAAATGAGGAAGGATCATTAATGACAAGTTCATCTTCTCAAAGAATTATCGTCTTCCAGAAATTGTTCATTTGGGCAAAGGAAATATTTTCCAACAACGATCGGTTCAAGCGAAATGTTCCCGAGTGAACATTAAAAAAATTGGGATGCGAGAAGGTTCAGAATTAACATTAAGTAATTCCTTTTTCATTGTGACAAGGTAATTGATTAGGTCTCCTTCAGGGGTGGTTGTCATGGCGACATGTACAAAATATGATATGAATTTTCTAAATTAGCAAGATGTCATAAAGATGATTAAAATGGAGAAAAGTGCCTAACTAAAAGTGACTTGAATCATTTATCAAATGACTTGACAGGGTTGTAAAGAGAGGTATATAGCAAATTAAGGTGGATTCAGAAGCAGTTTCTCGCAAAGATTTGCATTCCGCTAAATTGTTTTCTTTAGTATTGTTTTCGCAGGCCTTTGACCTACGGGGAAAGGTAATGTGCATTGCATGGAAAGTGAGTGATTTTTTTAGTCAATATTTTTTTCTGTAGGGAGAATGATTGAACTTGGGAAATTTTGTGAAGATTAGATTAAACATTTGTCGCAAGATAAAATGCTCAGTTTTATTTTGAAATGTCAAGAAACTGGAATGGTTTTATGAGGATGGCTATAAATGTTTGCAATCTTCTTCGGTGCAATGGATTGTGCAGATTGTATCCAGCCTTTTGGATGGGAGGGAGGGGTCATAGGACAAAAAATGCTGGTGATGTAAAATGTTTTCCAAATTCGTGTTAAAATAGCAGTCTTTTAAATGTTCAGGAACTGTTTTACTGAACCGTGCAACAAAAATCTGGACCTTTTAGCAAAATTTCTGGACTATTTAGGAAGAAATGTGTACCTTTTAGCAAATTTTTTGGACTTTTTTGCAAATTTTCTGGAATTTTTCACAAAATATTTGGACCTTTTAACCTTCTAGGGAGGGACAGGGGTGTCGAATGACCCGGGTGACTTCCATTGGCTACACCCATGGTGTCTTCCATTCTTCTTTAGTAATATACACTGGATTGTGATTTAAGTAAAAGCTGCTATTTCATCATATTGCCTTAATTCCCAAGGCCAGCCAATATATTGCATGTTTTTGTGTGTTTGGGGGAGGGGGTGGGCATATTGAGATAATTGGTACACATTTGTTTTTCTACAAATTTCACAATCTAAGACATTGTTAGTCATCAGATTTTAGTTTGAAAGAAATTTTTCGAAGAGGTTGAAAATTATTCCCCCTCTGGATATGCGGTTATTAGATACTGATGCTTTGGAGGTAGGGGTTATATAAATGATGCTATGGAGGTAGGGTTATATAAATGATGCTATGGAGGTAGGAGTTATATAAATGATGCTATGGAGGTAGCGGTTATATAAATGATGCTATGGAGGTAGGGGTTATATAAATGATGCTATGGAGGTAGGGGTTATATAAATGATGCTATGGAGGTAGGGGCTATATAATGATAATAATAATAAATGATGCTATGGAGGTAGGGGTTATATAAATGATGCTATGGAGGTAGGGGTTATATAAATGATAATAATAGGTAGGGGGTTATATAAATGATAATAGGGGTTATATAAATGATGCTATGGAGGTAGGGGTTATATAAATGATGCTATGGAGGTAGGGGTTATATAAATGATGCTATGGAGGTAGAGGTTATATAAATGATGCTATGGAGGTAGGGGTTATATAAATGATGCTATGGAGGTAGGAGTTATACAATAATGATAATAATAAATAAGATTTATAATGCGCACGTATCCACCCAGAAGGTGCTCAAGGCGCCGTACAATGTGAAAAACATAAATGAATAACAATTTAAAAAAAAATAACAAAAACATACATAGGGGCCTACACAAGCACATACATCCACATATGTATACACAAAAACAATATGAAATAATGAATGCACAAAATGATGCTATGGAGGTAGGGGCTATATAAATGATGCTATGGAGGTAGGGGTTATATAAATGATGCTATGGAGGTAGGGGTTATATAAACTAACTCTTCCCTCATTTATATTGTGGTGGTATTATAATTAGCATATATTATGGTGGTGGAAAACATATTCATGTACTCTGTTTCAGTTTGTATGATTTACTGGTCAAGCTGTCAGAAGTGACGCCATTCTAAAATGGTGTCATAAATGTATGTACATAGCATATGGGGCCAGCACTAGTGGCAAGGTCTGCTATATATATATATATATATATATATATATATATATATATATATATATATATATATATATATGTATGTATGTATGTATGTATGTATGTATGTATGTATGTATGTATGTATGTATGTATGTATGTATGTATGTATGTATGTATGTATGTATGTATGTATGTATGTATGTATGTATGTATGTATGTATGTATGTATGTATGTATGTATGTATGTATGTATGTATGTATATATATATATATATATATATATATATATAGATAGATAGATAGATAGATAGATAGATAGATAGATAGATAGATAGATAGATAGATAGATAGATAGATAGATAGATAGATAGATAGATAGATAGATAGATAGATAGATATATAGGGCCCCTGTTGGGGTCAATTCATGGCAGAAGCCCTGGTAGGTGTCCAGTAGAAAAGCCATACAAAAGATGTGATAAGCATGCCACCCCTCCCGAGGGTGTAAAATCAAGTTGTTGTTTTTTTTTAAATAAAAATCAATAGGTTCCTGTCATCACTCTTTTTGTGCATGTGATGGTACTACCTTTGGTACAATGTTCAAATTAAACACAATTATTTTGTAAGAATTGTACTTAAATAATGTTCATGGGCAGGAGTATAAAAAGATAAGACCTGCGTGAATTTCAAAATTCCCTAGACTTTGCAAATTTATTTTTATTTCTTAGAAATATAATTGAGTCTCAAGAAAATATGATCGCTCTTTTTACCTCCGCCAATAAAGTTGGACGGAGGTTATGTTTTTGCCTTTGTCAATTTGTTTGTTTATCCTTCATCAAGATATCTCCTGAACTGATGACTGGATTTGTATCAAATTTGGTGTTTGGTTTTGTTACTGCTTAAGGAAGATGTGATAACAATTTGAGACATTATAACAGAGGAAGGGTGCAAATGGGAGGGGGGGGGGGGGTACATGTTTTGTCGTCTTTGTCTATCATCAAGATATCTCCAGAACTGATGATTGGATTTGGATTAAGTTTGGTGTGTGGTTTTCTTATTGCTTAAGGAAGAAGTGATTAGAATTTAAGACATTAGAACAGGAGAAGGGTGAAAATGGGGGTGGGGACATGTTTTTGCTCCGTTTGTCTGTCATCATGATATCTCAAGAAGTGATGATTGAATTTGGATTAAATTTGGTGTGTGGTTTTTTTACTGCTTAAGGAAGAAGTGATTAAAATTTAAGACACTGGAACAGGGGAAGGGCAGAAATTGAGGATTGGGGATGTTTTAGGATGAATTCTGGCAAGATTAAGTTGAAACTTTCCAATGGAATGTGCTGAACAATGACTTTGTGCTCTGAATGAAGATCCAAGCAATTAATTTTTTGGATTCAAAGAGACTTACATCAAGTGTTTTCTGGAATCAATGAAAATGATACAATTGGTTTCTGCCACAAATGGAAAATGATGAAATGTGAATCCTGGCTGAATCTAGAGCTCAAACAATGATGCTTCACTTGAATAAGACTGAAAAGAATAGTATGGCCTTGGAAGAAATCCAGTCAAAAGATAATCTTTAAGTGTTCATATTGCAAATGTTCATTACAGATCAAAACTTGGAATCAATCTTGATGGGCCTAGGATTTCTGAGGTAGATTAAATTGGGTATGGGGGTCAAATGAAGTCAAACGAAAAAACACAAACTTGAGCCTCAACAGTAATATGAAGCAAATTTTATTAACAATGTTTCCTTTTGAGGGAAATTGAAATCATAAACAGACATTCTTATAGCAAAATACTGTATGTATAAAATCAAGATGGATTTTACATGATCCTTGCAACAAGATATGCTTTTAAATATGGCATATTTTCCTCATTTTTTGAGCAAATGATTATCGCAATGAATGAATCACAAATAAACAGTAATAGCATCACACAAATACACTTCCAAGTGGCAATCATTATACGAAATATAGCTAAGAAGATTTTATAAATTTCTCTTTAAGTTCTCTTTCATATAAGATGGACTTACTTGACCCCTAAAGAAACTCACTGCAAATAAGTGATTTTACGCATCAGTTGTTAGACTTTTTTTTTTTGTACACAAATATAAAGATGTTCTAATTGTGAAGAGCCAGAAAACGTTGCTGCAGGAAGCTGTTACTCTAAGCTCCCTGATTATTAACACTCTGGTGATTTTAAAATTCATAGCGTGAGTTATTCAATTGCGCTATATTAATATATAGCCCATTCAGGCTATCTTAGTTTTAAAGCTTTAGTTTTTAAGTGCAAGTTACAGCCCAAACAAGCTATCAACTACGAGTGAGCTTTACGACATGTTGAGAACAACGTGATTTCCCATCTGTTCTCTCAAACTTTATGTCCTGAATATACTCTACCATGCACTTTTCCACCTAAACTTTTGCACCTTTTTCATTTTCTGGGATTTTCCCTATGTAGATGGGTGACTGATTTTGACAAGATAGTTCCTTTTTATTTCTTCCCTCCCATTGTGACCAGGCCCTACACGCCCTTTTTGGTACTTGTACAGTGGTTCTTGTATAGTAGTTCCATGACTTTTTTCTAGTTGCCTCGGGTCTCCAGACCCTTGGCATTTTTTTCTTCCAACATGACCAAATGCTTTTGTCTTGACCTTGACCCTCCCTCCCCCTCCGTGTGACCCACTTGCTACCTCCATTGACCATTCCTCAGTCCCAGTTCCCAAAATTTTAATAATTCAGGCCACCAACAAACAAGACAATTTTAAAAGAGTTTCCCCTTCCTCATCCACACAGGCGCTCCACGGCCTTGCCGGTATCCTCCCCCAAGGTTTCTACCCTCAGATCCGACAATCTGCACCAGGGACACTCAAGCCACCACCCTCCTCACCACCAAAACCCTAGCTAATGCTGGTATCGATATAATAGTCACTCCCCATTGTTCCCTGAACTCCAGCAAGTCTTCATAACCAGGGACTTTGCTTACTTGACCAATGAAGACCTCGTTAAGGAACTTGCCAGCCAACACGTAACTGAGGCCCGTCATCTCGTCTTCAAGAAAGACGGTGCTGAAACACCCACCAATACCATCTTCCTGACTTTTGCCACGCCAGCTCTCCCTTCCCACATCACTGCCGGTTATCTGAACATCCCAGTTAGCCCCTACATTCCCAACCCTCTGTGCTGTATTAAGTGTCAGAGGTATGGCCATGGAAAAAACTCCTGCCACAGCCAAGCAAACTGTGGAGCCTCGGACCATGACAGTGCCTCTTGCACCAACACCCCACGCTGCACCAATTGCGATGGTACTCAACCAGCCAACCATCCTTCCTTATCAAAAGACTGCCCCACCTAGTTTCAGGAAAAACATAACTAAACTAAAAACCCAGCACCACTTACCCAGAGGCCAGGAAGCAATTCCTAGCTTCCCTCCACTCCAAACCTCCTACTCGAGCACAGTCTACTCAAACACCAACACCACACACCTTATAACACAAATAAAACACAACTAAAACCTCACCTAGCTCTTCTTACCCAGTCCTAAGCCCATCACCTTTGCCAACAACCCAACCACACCCATTACACAAACTACCTCCACCACCACCTCTCTCCTCAACCTTCCTCCTTCTTTAAGACCTCCCCTGTCCCCTACCCCAACACCTCAAATGCCATCAGACATCAAACTCACGCCAACCTGGCCAACAAACAACAAATCAACAAACAGCCCACCATCCAAACCCACATGTATGACACTAAATAGAACATGGATTGTTCGATTACGGAACCCACCTAACATACTTCTTGTCCAAATCAAAAAAACAATCGCTCGCAAAGAAACAGGGACAGATGCAAAGAAAAAACAAGTCAACCCAGACACAACAGATTTTCTTCCAGATAATCCCCCCTACCTCCTCCCCCAACCCTTTTCCTCTTCTTATGGCATACAACAGAAAAATTACAATAAAACTCACAGCATCCAATGGAACATCAGGAGCCTTAAGGACAACTCAGAAGAAATTGACCTTCTGGCCACCACCTTACCACCTTCAACATGGTCATCTTCTGCCTACAAGAAATCTTTTTGAAAACAACTGACCATTATTCTCTCAATAAGTTCTCGTGCTACCATAACTATCAAGAGGACACAGACAGGGCCTGTGGGGGGCGACTCCATTCCCCTTAGATAAGACACAGATTTAAACTTGAGTTCTAGCTCTTTCATATAAGGTAAACTTGCTTGACCACTGAACTAATTCTTTAAAGGATAGGTCATTTCAAGCTACCCTGGAATAAAAGAGAACAGGTTTCTCAAACATTTTGAATAGACTGCAAACAATCACTGTTAACAGTTTCAAAACAAACCAACAAGGGCAGGAAGCATTCAAAATGTTGCAATGGTAACACTTGTACTTAGGGCCTGTGGGGGTGTCTCCATTCTCATTAGACACGATATCCTACACAGCCCCATTCATGTGAACACGGACCTTTCGGTCTAGTGCTCCGTTAAAGAGTATCAAACATTAGACCTGCATACTTCCCTTGACCTCGCCAAAAACAAAAAAAAGCCCTCATTTTTCGACCTAGAGCAACTGCTTGATTTTTAAGATACATACCCAAGTCACGACACAGTGAGATGTGTTCACCACCTTAATAAAAGACAACATTTTCCATGGATTACATTCTTAATTTTTTCACAGAAATTAAAGGATAAGTTCAGTGGTCAAGCATGTCCATCTTACACGAAAGAGGACTTCAAAAGAAACAAAAGGGTGAAGAAAGCATTGAAAAATCATATTCCATAAAGGAGATATTCAAGTTTAAGCTCTTGTCTGTGTAGAAATGACTGGTGTAGTAAGTCTACTATGGAAAGTTGGTGTCTTCCTCACATTCTTAATAATTGTTAATGTATTTTGAAGAAAATTTAGTTAACTTTTTTAGTATTTGAAATGGTTTTTCCTCAAACTTTCTTCAAATGTTATATTATAATTACTCTTACTAGATTGTTTTTCTACTTTCATGACAATTTGAATGGTTTTTAAGCCACAAAATTGCAGGGTAGAAATGACAGGAATTCATTAAAAATTTGAGGAATCTGAGGCTGTGACGTCACAATTAGCATGGCTAGTCTGATTTCTATGGAAATTATACCAAGCTTTCAACTTGAATATCTCCTTAACTTTATAAGATTTTTGAATGTTTTTGTTCACTATTTTGTTTCTTTTGAAGTCCTCTTTCATATAAGATGAACTTGCTTGACTCCTGAACTAATCCTTTAATGTTGCTCAATTGGTTTGATACACACCCAATGAATGTATGCATAAAGTGACACACATGGTCCCCTTCTGTGTCACCAAGATTTATAGTTCATTTCTTACTTCTTCTCATCCTCATCAACAAAAGATGTGTCAGAAGCTTTATAAAAACCTGAAATAACAATATTTGTAGCATTCAGTATTTATGATGCTATTGAATTGCCATCAATCGCATACGCTGGCAGCCAAGTCCCATGGGTTCTTCATGGTAATCGATCATACTTTGTGGCATGTATATTTATTTCTCTGCGTAGATGTCTTCTTTTTCCTTGTATGAATTTGTCAAATTTTCCACCAAGGTTACGAAAGAACCGAAACATCGGAATTGATGAGGAAAAAAAACCAATTCCTAGGAGACAGGTGTTTTCTTTTTCGCGCTCATTTGCGGAATCTGTGAGAAGAACAAGGGATCACGATATCAAATGGAAATTGTAACGGATGGTTAAAGGTCAATATTTTCTTTGTGCGTAGAAGTCGCAAAAAAAAAGGATTAAAATCATAACTCTTTGCATAAATTTGTTCAAAATATCAATAAATGGATTAAGTCATTTTGGAATTAAAATTATCTTGGCCATAATATAATTGAAGACTCAGTTGTCAGATTTATGATTTCGAGAGATTTCACGAAAAATGATTGTTCTAGCTGGGGCTGGTTCTCTGTTTTGAAATTGCTGCTTACTCTGTCATCTAAGTTGTAATATTTAGGCTACATAGCTATGCACATGTCAAAATGAAATTTTTAAGACTTGAAAAATGTATTTTCAATATCAGAAAAGCTTAGAGATTTGAGAATTCTTGATATGGCTGTTAGACAGGTCTGATTAAGCTTATAAATTGAGTATCTCCAATACTGAAGGTCTTTTCTCCTATCCCTCACCCAACCTTCCTCTTTCTCAATGTGTATCCACTCCATCCCAACCCCACCCTACCTTAATTACCTCATCCAAAACAATGATAAGATAAAAAACAAAAAATAAAAACTATTTGCTGAACTTGAGGTTTGTTGGAAGCTCCTAATAAGCTTTAATCAAACATGTCTTCTTTTATTTTTGATAAAGTAAAGGACCATCACAATTTCATTGGGGCTCAGATGTCAATTGGCTCTGGGCAGTGCTTAAATCTTCCCATGTCATATATCTAACCTGATTTAAATTTATGGCATATTAAGTTATAAAAGGTGAAAACTTGGCAGTAACCGTACATTGAGCAACATTGGCTCTGGGTTTTGGGTAATTCTTCCCATGTTGTATTGCTAACCTAAATTTACGGCACAATAAGTTGTAAAAAAGTTTGGAAAAAAAACTTTCATAAAAGGTGAAAGCTTCACAGTAACCGTACTTTGAACAACATGTACGAAAGGAAATAAAAGTACAATTAAGTACCGAGCTAAACAAGCGAGAAAAACATTTTTTATTTTTTTAGTCGTTGCACCTGAAGATTTTCATTATTTGATAATTTGGTAAGTCCCCATGCACCTGCTTAATCATTTCTGCATGTGCGTAAATAGGGAACGATGCTCATGAAATTGATCACGGCCGGTAAATGTGGTATGCTCAGATGAATCAGGTTGTGGCGCTGATGAATCCAGCAGATGAAAAAATGGTATCTATGAGATTTGGGTAAATATATTTATTGGTTTATTTAATGTTAGTTTGTTTAATGTTACAAATCTAGGACAAGGTTACTGGAGCATTTAACTGAGATTGGAAGAATGAATGGCAGGACTGGAATTCTCATTTAGGAATGAGGGATGGAAGTTGTAGGGTGGGTCTAGGGGAAGAGACCCCTAAAGTAAATGTTTTAACTAATATATACTTCCTAAACACCAGAACCTCGGAGCATTTTATGTAAATATTTACTTTTTGTTATACTCTATCTGCAAATGGGGGTACAGTTTCCACCCCACCCCTCCCCCACATCTCCCCCACCCATCCCCTACCCCACCCCTCCCCCACCCTCTCCCTACCCCTCCCCCACCCTCTACCCTGCCATCCCTTGGAATTGTGGCCCTGAGAAGGGTAACTATTTGAAAAGTAGCAATGACATCATTTGATAAACTCCATATAAATCCATAATTCTTAGATTTCCAAGAAAGTTTTATTTTTAAATCTATTGAAAACAATAAAAATGGCAGGTCCTCTCAAAATAAAGGGTCAATTGACCTAAGTTTAAAGGCATGATGGAAGTGGTGTGAGGGTTTTTGTACCTTTGCAGCACCGTACCATTTTGTAAATCACTGCTATGGATCTGTGAGATGTAGATGTCAGATACAAGGGTAGAAAGGCATGAGGGCATACAATCCCTCCCTAATCTTAGGTCTGCCACTGCACGATGTCACTGTAAAGGACCACATATTCTAAGCTCAGTAAGTGACCTTTTAAATATATTTTTAAAAGGACCAGACGTTTTTAAGTTTTCATATACATTCTACAGAATAAAATCTACTTTGTTTTCTTTTGAAAAATCATCTCATTGTCAACTGCAAAACTGGAAGACTCATTTATAAAAGAAAATATATGCCGAAAACCAAAAAAAAAAACCTGAAATGTTTTAGTTTGGATAGATTTTTTAACAAGTTTGATGTCACTTTCTTTAAAGAGTCTGAAACAAATGTCCTGATGCAAAGATAATTCCTGACAGATGTTTTTTCCTTAAACAAGTTCCCACATGAAAATATTGAAAGTGATTTGCATAAAGTTGATCCATCACTCCAGCATGCCATCCAAAATACATGAAAATAAGAAAGAAGACACCAGGAGCATTATTCCAACCCCTAACCCCCTTCCCCCTCCCCCCAAAAAATGAGATGACAATATCAAGAGTTCAAGTTTAATTACAAAAATTCCACTAGATTTTCATGGAGACAAATTACCCCATCAACTTGTCAAATTTGCATACAAAATTGAAAGTATACCCCCACCCTCCTGAAGTGATGCCTGGAACATGAGCCATAGAGGAATTTGTGCCCACCACTTCCCCTCTTATCTTAGATCTGCCACTGATCTGATAAGATGCATTGTAAAGGACCAAGTATTTCAAGCAAATAAAACAGAAGTGATCTTAAAAACATTTTTTTTTTTAAAGGACTAGTTGTTTTAAAGTATCTTTACCCAGAATAAAATATACTTTTTCTTTCTTTTGAGAAAACATTTTAGGCTCATTGTCAACTGCAAAACTGGAAGACTGTCAGTTATGAAATGAAATATATGAAGAAACAAAATGATGAAATGTTTTAGTTTGGATAGATTTGTCAACAAGTGTGATGTCGCTTTCTTTAAAGAGTCTGAAACAAATGTCCTGATGCAAAGATAATTCCTGACAGTTGTTTTTCCCTTAAACAAGTTCCCACATGAAATTATTGAAAGTGATTTGCATAAAGTTGATCTATCACTCCGGCATGCCATCCAAAATACATGAAAATAAGAAAGAAGATACCAGGAGCATTATTCCAAGCAAACAAAAAAATATATACATATAAAAAATGAGATGACAATATCAAGAGTTCAAGTTTAATTACAAAAATTCCATTAAATTTTCATGGAGACAAATTACCCCGTCAACATTGTCAATTTAGAATGGATCTTTTTTTTTTATGCGATTGTTCACATTTTGGCATACTGAAGTGCCAAAATGACGACAGCACTTTAAAAAAAATAATAAAAGGAAATTTTGGAAGAGCATCTTGAAGCAAATTTACATGTAAAATAATTATAATCACTTGTTTTTTGGTTTAAAGCCTGAATGGTGATGCGTTCTTTCGGTACCCTTTGAATACAGGTATTGACATATTTGAGTGATGGGAATAATTTTGTTGTCATTTGTCATCAGTAAAATTACATCATTGCTGAATTATTAACTGGCTTGTGTTCAGCAGAGGGTACATAATTAGAACTAAGGTTAAGAAAGGAGGTTTGGTGAAATGAGAGATGTGAAGTTTGTAAAACAAACATGGAGAGTTATGAATTGGTTTTCATCTTAGGAATCAGGTTGAGGGTGGGGCAGATTAAGGTTAGGGGTGAGAAACCAGGTATGATGGCTTATTTGGGAAGTTCTTTTTATTTCTATTTTGTTTTCATAAGCATTCATTTCTATATAATTTCTTGTTTCTATAATTTCTTGTGAATTGTATGTATTTATTGTCATGCCCTGGGGATTTTTTTTGACAAGTTTTCTAAACTCTGTCGAGTCTCCTCAACCTTTTCTTTTGATCAACATGTCTTTATTTTCTGTAACATACATAAACTTGTACTATTTACCACTCTATAAAAATGTTCTGAATGTTAAACTGGATTGGTTGCAAATAAAGGGAAAAAACTTTAAACTTCTGTGATTCAACTTTTTTGAGGATATTTGAGATAATTTTAGGGTAAACAATGGGGTTATAACAATTTTGGCTTGTTCATTTACATCTCAGCTCAAATTTGCTGATTTAGAACTGAGCTATTAAAAAGGGATATGATCCCAATTTTGATAGGTTTAATAAAAGCAGCTCTTTTGAAAAGTTGAAGGCATCATTTTCGCTAAGTTATGAAAATTGAGAAATAACAGGGCTTTCATTTTAATATCATTGAAAAATGAATGAAGTATTCATTAAAAATGCTTGATATTTGAACATTCACATCACATACAAGCGAAAAGCATTCAAATATTATAGAGACTCTATTATAATACACACGTTCAACCAAGCTGCTCCTTTAATTAATGCAAGAAATTATACCAGTGTTTTAATTTATATATCTGTCTATTTTATTTCATGCAATTACTAGCAGGAAAAAGTATTTCGATTGTTCAGTTTTTCAATAGTTGATATTTTACCACAATAACACGACTATTGCATATGTCATAATTTTTCAAATCATTTTCCTAGATTTTACCCCACTTTCCCACATTTTGTTAATTCAATTAATGGATCCAAAAGAGGGAGGCTCGTCTCATTAAAATACGGTAAAATTAGGGGTGCGATATTTTGACGTCACTTCCGGTTGTGGATGCAAGATCTGATCCACTGTCTGTTTGTACATCCAGACACTAGCATGTATGCTGTGTGTGTGCCAAGTTACATACACAACGTTACTGTGACGAGAAACTTTTTTTTTTTTCAACGCGTTTGTCAGAAAGCGAAAGTGGAATATTAGTATTATAATACTACAATAATAGTCACCCAATGAAAATTACTGAGAAAAAAAGAAGAAGATAAAAGCAAAAGTGTAATAAACATTCTACTGCGGCTCGAAGTCACGACTGTTGGTTTGAGAAAAAAACTATTTTCGATCGCCGTAACCAACTAGCCTAAGTCGTGTAATGACCTTCAGAGCATTGTAAATAACTATATACCTTGCAATACGAGACAACGAATCGCGCAGCAAAATTTCAACCAATCAAAAAATGTGAAAGGAATTCTATATATTGTGCACATATGACGATTTTGCCTCTTTAAATATTCATGGATGTTAAAGAGGGAGGCTCGTCTCAGTAAAATAAGGTAAAAATGGGGGTTACTATATTTTGACGTCACTTCCGGTTGTGGCGGAAAGATCCGATCCTCTGTCTGTTTGTACCACACAGTACAGCCAGACACTAGCATGTACGTTGTGTGTGCAGAATTACATACACAGCGCATTACGTTAGTGACGAGAAACTTATTTGTTTTTTTCAATACTTTTTTGTCAGAAAGCAAAAGTGGGAAATTTTAGTATTATAATACTACAATGATAGTCACCAAATGAAAATTACTGAAGAAAAAAAAGAAGAAGATGAAAGCAAAAGTCAAAATAAAAGATTTTACCGGGGCTTGAACTCACGATATGATTTGAAAAAAAATGTTACTTGCGATCGCCGCAATCATCTGGGCTATCTCATGTGGTGACCTTGAAGGCGTTTTTAATAACTATATACCTTGCAATACGAGACAACGAATCGCGCAGCAAAATTTCAACCAATCAAAAAATTTGAAAGGAATTTTAAATATTGTGCACATATGACGATATCGCCTCTTTAGCAGGTTACAGGGCCATAATATCTCCTTAACAAAGTTTGTGATGTTGTTGTTGGGATTGGGGAGGGGAGGGGGGAGGGGGGGGGGGGTTAGCACAGGGTCATACTTTTCCTCCACAAAGACAGGTGTTTTTTAAAACCTCATGTATTCTTTTTCAAATTTTGCCGGAAAGTAGGGGAGATTTACAGTCCATGCAGGTTACTAGCTTATATTACAAAGAGCTATAAAGTGTTTTCAATTTTCAAAATAACTTTTTTAGTGTAATGCAGTTATGGCTGATGGAAGTGTGATGTTTTTTAATATATGTGCAATTTGTGATATATGATAAACAAGTGTTAATTTGTTTAAAATATTTTAAAGAAATTTTACCAAAACTTTATTTTTTATAAATGATTGGAAAATCTATTCCAGGTAGATATTAAGTGGATAGACTCGGCTATGAAACTGTTTCTGTTCATATTTTAGGCTCAAGAAACACCTCCCCAATGGCACAGGATTTATTATTGTTTGGTTTGGTTTTGGTTGTGGGCAGCACAATCACTTAAATACATTTGTTTTTATTTGAAAATATTTGTTATAATTTTATTATAAATAATTTTTGTGTGTGAAATAAACAGCCTGTTTAAGCTAAATGTTATTTATAAATGCAGTCTTGGAACTGCACCAGCATGATAGCATAGAAAGTTTTGCTTCGAACTTGAAAAACAAACATCTTTCATTTAATATTGTTTCATTAAATTTTTATTTACGGCATGTGTCATTTGCATAATCGTGAAAATGCTCATGTAAGTTATTGTATGTTGCTCATGGTTCCAGAAATATAGCAAGAAATTATGGAGGTGTCAAAGATTCAATATCATCTTGTCAAGGATGAAAAGCATTTCTTGCGTAAAAAGGAAGAAGATTTATGAGTGGAACATGGCTGTTGGTTTTACAGTAGACTGGTCTGGTCATGTATCTCTTTGAAGATTGTCTCGGCAGCCCTAATATCAGTTGTTCTAGATGGTGACTTCCATCAGTCAAACTATCAAGTTGATCAATCATTAGGGATCTCACCCATACATCTTCTGGCACAATTGTAATTATGAGGGACAACCTGACCATAGCAACGAAGCAGGTGACGTTATTAAACTAAAGCGGCGGGCCATTTGTCATTCTGCGCTGTCAATTCCCTACAGTAGCTGAAATGAGCTTAATAAACATTTTCAGTAAGTCAATTTGCTGGTTTGCATTATTTATTGTCTTATATGTAATCATTTATGTCATCTATATATCTTTGGAATTATTTCATTCTTTAAGCTTTGTTGGGTTTTCAACATGATATTTGAATGTGTAGAGGAGTGAAAAGTTCACAATTATGTGTGGGGGATAACAGCAGAAAACTTACATATATAGGAAGAAAAAATAGTCCACTCTCATCTCTTCTTTCAGAACCACCCCTAACCCCTAACTCCCCTCCATGGCATATGCATATAGTACAAGATGACAGGCATATCATATTACCATAATACTATAACAAGCAAACTCTGCCCTCATTCCTCCATTCAGAAACCCAGCAGCCACCCTTCTCTCATACAAAAAATAATAATTGACTTACAAGTACATATTACAATCCATAATCCATTTATAATAGTTGATTTAAAAGTACATAAAACAATCAATAATCCATTTATAATAAATGATTTCCAAATACATACAACAATCAATAATCCATTTATAATAATTGACTTACAAGTACATACGACAATCAATAATCCATTTATAATAATTGATTTACAAGCACATACAACAATCCATATTCAATTTAAAATAATTGACTTACAAGTACAGACAACAATCCATAATCCATTTATAACATTGACTTATCAACAATCCATCATCCATTTGAAATAATTGACTTACAAGTACAGACAACAATCCATATGCCATTTATAATAGTTGACTTAAAAGACAACAATCGAAAATCTATTTATAATAATTGACTCACAAGTACATACAACAATCCATCATCCATGTATAATAATTGACTTAAAAGTACATACAACAATCCATAATCCATGGATGATAATTGACTTACAAGCACATACAACAATCGATAATCCATTTATAATTATTGACTTACAAGTACATACAACAATGCATAAACCATTTATAATAATTGATTTACAAGTACATACAACAATCCATAATCCATTTATAATAATTGACTTACAAGTACATACAACAATCCATAAACCATTTATAATAATTGATTTACAAGTACATACAACAATCCATAATCCATTTATAATAATTGACTTACAAGTACATACAACAATCCATAATCCATTTTAATAATTGACTTACAAGTACATACAACAATCTATAATCCATTCATAATAATTGACTTACAAGTACAGACAACAATCCATAAACCATTTATAATAATTGATTTACAAGTACATACAACAATCCATAATCCATTTTAATAATTGACTTACAAGTACATACAACAATCCATAATCCATTTATAATAATTGATTTACAAATACATACAACAATCAATAATTCATTTATAATAATTGATTTACAAGTACTATAATCCATTTACAACATTTCATAATCCATTTATAATAATTGACTTACAAGTACATACGACAATCAATAATCCATTTTATAATAATTGATTACAACAATCAAGCACATACATAACAATCCATATTCAGTTTATAATAATTGACTTACAAGTACATACAACAATCCATAATCCGTTTATAATAATTGACTTAAAAGTACATACAACAATCGAAAATCCATTTATAATTATTGACTTACAAGTACATACAACAATCCATAAACCATTTAGAATAATTGATTTACAAGTACATACAACAATCCATAATCCATTTTAATAATTGACTTACAAGTACATACAACAATCTATAATCCATTTATAATAATTGACTTACAAGTACATACAACAATCCATAATCCATTTTTAATAATTGACTTACAAGTACATACAACAATCCATAATTCATTTTCTGCCACATACCTCACTTCTACATGTTGTTGATAATACTAGTGTGCCCCACCCCAATTCCAAATATATGACAGTACCACTGATGAGGGGTTTCCTGACATAAATATCAATTTTGTGGATGCTTCTAGTCCTAAAAATTCCATATTTTGAAGCCTTACAAAAAAATTTTTTACAAACTCAGCCTTACAAACTTTGAAGCCTTACAAAAAAAACATATATTTTATATATTATAGGATAATATATAAAATACTGCTTATTGTTTACAAATCGTTGATTGGGTGTGCTCCAAATTATATCTCTGACCTTTTAAAATCATATATTCCTACTCGTGCTCTTCGATCCAGTGACAAATTACTTTTATGTGAACAAAAATCTAACCACTCATGGGGTGATAGGTCTTTTGGTATAGCTGCACCACGGTTGTGGAATCAATTACCCCTTCATGTCAGATCATCCAATTCTCTTGCAATTTTTAAAACAAATCTAAAGACACATCTCATGTCCAAAGCTTTTATTTAATATTGTTTTTGTGTATACATATGTGGGTGTATGTGCGTGTGTAGGCTCCTATGTATGTTTTTGTTATTTTTTGTAATTGTTATTCCTTTATGTTTTTCACATTGTACGGCGCCTTGAGCACCTTCTGGGTGGATACGTGCGCATTATAAATCTTATTTATTATTATTATTATTATTACAATAGCGATTTGATTTTTTTTTGTGCATATTTGTTTCGTTTCTAAGGTTTTCTCCTATTTTATGGATTAAGCAAATATAAAACCTATAAGGGTATTTTAGCTGATGTCATGAGGTCACATGACTTTGTCTCCACTACTATTTTGTCGGGAAAAATCACTGTTGTCTGCTGTACACCTAATTAGACTAACATACATTTGCATGTTGTTATATAAGATTATTTTTGTAAGATATGCCGGAATCTTGCTGTGCCATTGGTTGCACCAATAGATGTGTGCGAAGGAATAAAAGACATTTTCTCGATTTCCATCTGATCTTGATCAACGTTCGAAGTTGGTTTCTGCTGTACGACGTGACAGCTTCAACTTGGTTCACACCAGGATTTGCAGTGAGCACTTTGTATCAGATATGTAAGCTTTGTCTGTCTAAGTATAGCAAACTATCAGCTGGCGTTAATGTTAAAGTTACTCTTCGTATACCCGGAGAAAATATAGAACTTAAGGAAATTAAGAAATAAAATCGGAAGCGAACACTTGCACTTAGTAAAATTCGCTAAACTGGTACTGGTAGATTAGCACGTAGTATGTTTGTTGTACGTGTGATGTGACTGAGCTGTGTGAAGGCGTGTGAAGATGCGTGAGACTCAACAACATTGCTGTCCTGCAAAATGGAGTCCTGTTGAGTTAGAGTCGTGTGATGAAATCCCCCTATACAGTTGTATCTTAAGTATGAACTTTGTGTTTGTTATGTTTTCTATGCGTTATCTATCTGTACAAGAACAATTGAATAAACATATACTCTGTCGGCAGCATAACCAGAAAGCAGAGTTGGTCAAATTTTAATACCCTTTCCTAGAGATAATGGAAAACAATTTTGTCCTTGTATTTGAAATGCTATCTTGAAAACAATCGTGGCTTCTTTTTGATCCTGGGGGATAATTTCTCCTCTATTCTATAACTTATTCAATAAGCGTTGGTCTGCAAGGTCAAGTTAGCATATCATTTGAATTATTATAGGGTTGAAATACCTCTGCTCATCATGAAAATATATTTAGGCCAACCAGTCAATGCTACAGAAAAACCTCCTCATCTTTCTCAATTTCAAGGGCAGCGGTCCATCTGTCTAAATAAAAACATATGTATATATATATATATATATATATATATATATATAAAAAAGAAAAACACAAAAAGGATGTTAATGAAAACAACAGTACAAATTCCTGAGTTCCTGACAATGTTGTTAACATTCACAAAGACGATTGATTCTCCGATTAAGAGAAAAATAGGAAACGGTTCGATGACAAATTGAAGGCAGCGTAACTAAGCAAACATTGAGTACTGTTTAACAGTTTCCTGTGTTTTTGGAAGAGATAAAGTTGTACAAGCTCAAATCCAGACCAATATTCAAAGTTGCTAAGGAAGGATCAAATGGTAAAGTACCTCAGAGTGAATGATTAGAACCTGCTGTGACCCATTAGAGCATTATCTCATGTTGATTTGTAAACCAGATTGTGTGGACAGGATTGGAAGCTGGATTAAGTTTAGTTTATGTTGCTTAGGTTTAGAACCATGATTTCGTTATTATTGTCACATTTCCACGGAATAATAATTTTCAGCAATTAATAAGGTCAACTGTCTAGGGCACTATGTTTAATAGCTGGTTTTATCCTGTAACTCTGAGGTCACTCAAAGGGTCAAAACATGAAATGTACTTATTTATTATTTTATATAACTCAACATCTTTTGGGGTTCAGTCTAGGGATATTTTTTGTTTGAAATAAAAGAATATCTATTTTACCAAAGGTATAAATTCACTACAGACTTACAAAAAGTTATATAGGTTTCAGAATGTTGAATTTTTTCAAAGACCAGGGGTTGCCAACTAGGTTTGATGAGACCTTGCCTATGGAATATAAACAAATCCATCAAAAGCAACTTAAAATGCCAATTTTGGAGGAAGGAGCTAGGGAGAGTAAGATTCTTAGAGAATCAGGACTCCTGAAGATCTAGAGATCAACACTAAAGCTCGCAGGAAAAGGGTAAATAACCCTCTCAGTGCCAGCATTTTAAATGCTGCCCTCATTCCAGGACTAGCTTTTTTTTCTTCAAAGATATGATATGTATTCAAGTCATGTAATTCAAACTTTATTTTCAAAATGAAAACAACTTCATAGAAGAAAGTGTTGTATGTAAAAGTTGTTAAGTACAATATAAGCTTTGATATGATACCAAAACCATATTTGTTGAACATATTTGTTGAACATTATTGCTGCACATGGCTACAAATTTGTGCTCCCACTCTGGCAAGAGGCCTATCCAAACGTACATTATCATTAGGCCTAGGCCTTATGTTAGCCCTAACTTTATCACCTGCGATAATTTCCGGATCACTATCATCTGAAAAGCATTGATTATTGTGTACAAAATCATCTAAATCACTAGGATCCGTAGATAATTCTGAACTGTCAGAAGCACATTCTTTAAAATCCAAAGAAAATTACTGTTGTTTGCTGCCATTTTTAACACTGAATTTTCGACTTCAAATATATCCGTAATTTCATATGACAACAATATATCACGTGATATGTCACATGATAGATAATTTTCTTATCTTTTTCATAAAAGTTCTTTCAAATTGAGGTGGCACACCCACAGTACATAAAAATCGAAATTAACAAGCATGCATGTCTCTGTCATCAAGCATGCATGTCTCTGTCATCAAGCATGCATGTCTCTGTCATCAAGCATGCATGTCTCTGTCATCAAGCATGCATGTCTCTGTCATCAAGCATGCATGTCTCTGTCATCAAGCATGCATGTCTCTGTCATCAAGCATGCATGTCTCTGTCATCAAGCATGCATGTCTCTGTCATCAAGCATGTATGTCTCTGTCATCAAGCATGCATGTCTCTGTCATCAAGCATGCATGTCTCTGTCATCAAGCATGCATGTCTCTGTCATCAAGCATGCATGTCTCTGTCATCAAGCATGCATGTCTCTGTCATCAAGCATGCATGTCTCTGTCATCAAGCATGCATGTCTCTGTCATCAAGCATGCATGTCTCTGTCATCAAGCATGCATGTCTCTGTCATCAAGCATGCATGTCTCTGTCATCAAGCATGCATGTCTCTGTCATCAAGCATGCATGTCTCTGTCATCAAGCATGCATGTCTCTGTCATCAATCATGCATGTCTCTGTCATCAAGCATGCATGTCTCTGTCATCAAGCATGCATGTCTCTGTCATCAAGCATGCATGTCTCTGTCATCAAGCATGCATGTCTCTGTCATCAAGCATGCATGTCTCTGTCATCAAGCATGCATGTCTCTGTCATCAAGCATGCATGTCTCTGTCATCAAGCATGCATGTCTCTGTCATCAAGCATGCATGTCTCTGTCATCAAGCATGCATGTCTCTGTCATCAAGCATGCATGTCTCTGTCATCAAGCATGCATGTCTCTGTCATCAAGCATGCATGTCTCTGTCATCAAGCATGCATGTCTCTGTCATCAAGCATGCATGTCTCTGTCATCAAGCATGCATGTCTCTGTCATCAAGCATGCATGTCTCTGTCATCAAGCATGCATGTCTCTGTCATCAAGCATGCATGTCTCTGTCATCAAGCATGCATGTCTCTGTCATCAAGCATGCATGTCTCTGTCATCAAGCATGCATGTCTCTGTCATCAAGCATGCATGTCTCTGTCATCAATGCATGCATGTCATCATCATGTCTGTCATCAAGCATGCATGTCTCTGTCATCAAGCATGCATGTCTCTGTCATCAAGCATGCATGTCTCTGTCATCAAGCATGCATGTCTCTGTCATCAAGCATGCATGTCTCTGTCATCAAGCATGCATGTCTCTGTCATCAAGCATGCATGTCTCTGTCATCAATGCATGCATCATCATGCATGTCTCTGTCATCAAGCATGCATGTCTCTGTCATCAAGCATGCATGTCTCTGTCATCAAGCATGCATGTCTCTGTCATCAAGCATGCATGTCTCTGTCATCGCAATAATGCAACATTGGTCTTTGCGGAAGTGTACTGAGAGGATTAAAGTTATTTTGAAATATTTCTTATTGAAGAAGTATGTATCCAATAGTATTAAAGACAAGGAACAAATCAAATGTAAAAGCACATTTGTTTGGGATCTTGATGGACAGGGGTTTATTTTAGGAGGGGAGGGGTTGGGGGCTCAGGAAGTCATATTGTAATGACCTTGGAATAGATCTAATTGTGTGCATTCATTGGTCACACAACACAAAATTTATTTCCTGAGATTTGAACATTCTTCACTCATCGAGGAGGAGGAGGGGGCAGGGGATTTCATATTATAATGTTGCAATTTAACAACTGGAATAGATCTAATTGTGTTCATTGGCTGCTCAACACAAAGGTTATTTCCTGAGATTTAAACATTCTTCAATGCTCATCGAAGAAAAATAGAACAACGTATTCATTTTCTTCTTCCCTTGCCGTGGTTTTGGCATCTTTAACCAAATTCTTAATTCATAGGTTAACCCTCAAGGCAAAAAATCTCAGAACCATAATAAGAATTTTAAACAATTGGAATAATTTGTATGTTGTCCAAACTAACAAACCAATGTTTATATATCTGGAAAATTTATGCAAATTTCACAATTTCTCCCCCTGAGCAAGGCCACACTTTTGTGGAAGGACAGAATAAATTTCACAGGAACTCTCCAATTTGGTTTGATTATAAGTTATAAGGCCATGTGACAGATCGAATTAAAGAAAAACATTTTCTGTGCCACTGTATGATAGGACAAAAGAAAATAATCTATGCTAAAGAGAACTGTTACACTCAAGTTTTTGAGTATTGCTGATCAATGTTCGTAGAAAATGCGGACAAATTAGAGCAATAATTCTTGAATTCAAAATGCTCTTGACCAGCCTCTGAAAGGTCTATGGACGAGTAGATCGTGGCAACGTGGTCTACTTTGCTTTCAAATCTATTAAAAACAATTTCAATGAAAGTAGCTTAAAAATGTTATCAGAATCGATTAATAGTTGACCATTTTACAGCATTTTTAATTCTCATATGCAAAATGTTATGTAAATTTGTGTATTCATAGGGTCACCTTCAAATTTCCTATGTGGATTCTTTGTTTTGTAATTGTTGGTCATAATTCTTCGGAGTGGTACTTTGAAGTGGTCCATGCTTATGTTTGCCACTTAAGAACTTGGGAGGCAGTTTCATTCCCTCTCCTGACACAGTGGAATATATAGACTTTCCCATCATTTTCAGTGACTAGGATTTGGGAAAGAAATTGAAAGAACTACACAAATACTTGGGGCTGTATATCCATCCAATCATACATCACACATTTTGCATGAAATAAAAATTGATTATTAGGTGTAGGAATGGTTGGGGGGAGGGGGCAGCGCTGGGGAACATGCCCCCCACTTTCCTGAAAAAAAGACCAAAGGCCCCTTCTGCCCCTTTTACTTTATTTTGTTGTTTTGGGCTCACTTACTTTAACTACAGATTGGGATGGGGAACATATGACTTGGGAAGTTCCCCCTAAAGAGGTCATGCCCCCTCTCTTATCGAAAGCTTCCTACACCCCTTAAACTGATCAATAGTGACTGCGATCAAGATCTGGTGAGCGTTCTCACAGTAAAATAATTAGCGGTGGGTCAGATCTGATCGGTAGCTTGTACTCAAGTGACAACGCACTCTAAGACCTGTTTCTCTGAACTGTTTAAGACTGAACTCCTTTCAGTTCTGTGCAATCGCGATTTGGTTGTTAGAGGTGTATAATGTAACAACTTTAAGCAAGTCACGCACTTGACCCCAAGCTGTGCAAATGTTAAACGCTTTGATCGCAAATGGAAATTATGTCAACTTTCAGTCCTCACGTAAAAGGAATTTATTCTAGTTCTTGATCTTGACGAGCAAACATAATATTGTTTTTCATTTCCATAAGCAGCACAAAGGTTGAGTTGAAAACATGCATATATATATATATATATATATATATATATATATATATATGTATATATATATATATATATATATATATATATATATATATATATATATATATATATATATATATATATATATATATATATATATATATATATATATATATACATATATATATATATATATATATATATATATATATATATATATATATATATATATACATATATATATATATATATATATATATATATACATATATATATGTATACATATATATATATATATACATATATATATATATATATATATATATATATATATATATATATATATATATATATATATATATATATATATATATATATATATATATAGCTCAGTTGCCTTATATTTCAATATATTCTCATTATCCTTAGTGACAGTTTGATTAGAATAACTTGGAATACATTAATTGTTTTTATAACAGCATTGGCTGATATTGGGGCAAGAATGGGTATTTAATGATAATTTTAAAGGAGTTTTAAGATTTTTAGTGCATGGTGGTGTAGGTTAGAAGAGGTCTTTATAGAAAACACAATGGTAAAATATCTCCATCTAGAAGATATTCAATTTAGAGTTCTGTCTCATTTGTGTGGAATGACTAGTGGGAAAAGTCTAGGGTAGAAGTTGGCACCCTCATCCTCACTTTCTTTAAAAAAAATTATTGTATTTTATTGTAATTGTTTGTCAGATTTAGTGGCTTAAGACCCTAAGTTCAGGAAAGTAAAACAGACTCAAGCCAAGTAACGATACCACCCGAAGACATTTTGACAAAACTTAAAATATCAGCTCTAAAATTGTACATAATTATTTATTTTTTATATTTTATTTTCGGGGGTTGGGGGGTGGTATGACCCTGACAACCACATAGCTACACCCATGAAAGTATATAAACACATTTTGAAAACATTACAGTAAATCATTTCATGAATGTAACTGTGTGTCGATCACTTCCTGGTTGATTCTAGTCATTTTGATACAAATACTGTGTAACATTACACTTGACTGAATAAGATCTTTGTATTATACCTTTCCTCCTCATGGCCTCCATCATTCCAGAAAGAAGATGCTAAAAGGTGTCCTTTACTCTCCTTTCCCATTGCAGATCATTGACACACTAACCAAGAAATAGAAATTCAAAAAAGCAAAAACATCCACTTAACTACATCTATGTATACTTAAATTTGATCTTTTATTTTGTAGTGTTGCCCTCAGCTACTCTGTGAAGAGCAATATTTGTATGTATTACACTGACCTTTGCAATACAGATATAAATATCCATTTCTTCAAAACAGTTTTAGATGGCACTTAAAATTCCCTTTCAATTATTTTTGAAGGTCTCTGTTACTTTTGCGTTCTAATTTCCCGGTTTAATCTTGAGAGGATCAACTCGGGCATTTTCCAGTTTTACTTTATCTCTCTCGGCATTCACTGTCAATGTAAATGATTTTCTGGAGAGCAAAAAAATAAATAAAATTCAACCACCAATTTTTGCTCTAATCTCTAGTTTCACTTTTCTCTGTCAAGCATTAAGTCGGAGAGCTTTAGCCAAGGGTGTTATTTTTCCCACTTTCCTTTTTTGCATTTTGCTTTTGTTGATGACTATGTCAACATTTGATTACTAAATGATGCTCTAGTTCTGAGGCTATTTGGCATCTCCTGGCTATGACCTCATCCTCAGTAGAACTTATGCATTTTTTAAAGACTTAAGTAGACAAAATTGATTGCAGCTTTTGTAATGATATGATTCAGGGGGGCTTGTTTGGGACATAGAATTCTGATTGCTTCAAGTGGCATAACTAGTGCTATTAGATGTTTGAGAAGTTTCAAGCTATTAAGCTTTGTAGTTTGTAGGTTCACTGGTGTTAATAACTTTTGAGACTTGATTGAGTATACAGTATTTCCTGACAAGTATGGTTGTGTGCTGTGTATTATTGATCTAAGTGAGGCAAGATAAGCTGAATTGTTTTAAAAGCAATGTAAAATCTGCTAATGTCAGTTGACAAAAATTTGACTAATAAAGGCCTATCGCTCACTCTCACTCCGGCAACATGGCATCTACGGCATCAACTGTGCAAGCACATGCCTCCATTCTTTTCGATCTCGTGCAATAGGTAGCAAATCCTTCCTCACAATTCCCACCACCTCAGCATCATGCAGTACAACATCCATCCAATGGGTCCTGCATCTTCCCCTCTTTCACTTCCTCCCACAGACTCTAGTGTCCATTCCAAAAGAGTTCTGTGGAGATCTAGCCGTGAGTCCATATGAACAACATGCCCATACCATATCAGACGTGACTTCTTCACTAAAAGTTTATGAACAGTTACAAATAATATCTTTTCAAGTAGATATCTTTTTTAAAAGAGAGCATTAAATTGAGAGCAACTGGTCATTGTATTTTATTTTATTTTTTTTATAATTATTTTCGGTTTGATCTTTTGTGCACTTCATTAAGGCTGATTTTTATAAAATGTGAAAATTCATAATTAATTGACTTTGTAGGATTTTCAAACCTTTTTGGTTCTGATGCCATAGCATAAGGAACTTCATGCTGGTGATGTATGTGTGTATGCATGTATGTATATGTATGTCTGTGTGTCTGTGACAGAAGCTTGTAAACATGATATCTCAAGAACCGTGCAGTGAATTTATGTCATACGGAGTATATGGATGTGTTGTGGTATGTAGATGATCCCTATTGTTTTTGGTGCTGATGTCATGAATATTAATTATAGTTAAGGTAGGGCTAAATGTAGAATTCTTTTAACAAGCAGGTGGTGGATCTATGCTTTACTTGGTATATGGGTGTGTTGTGGTCTGTAGATGATCCCTGTTTTTGGTGCTGATGTCATAAATTTTAATGGGAAGGTGGGACTAACTGTGAAATTCTGTTTTTGCTCATATTTCCACAAACACATGTCAGATTTAAATCAAACTTGGTATGATGCTGTTGATAAAAGCAAGGATGATACAGGATCCCATAGAATATTGAATTGTTGACTTCATCATAATTCATGTCAGGCAGAGCCATATACAACTTTTCATTGGTTGTTGTGATTGTGGTTTATAGCTTAAGACAAAAACCTTAACACTTAAACAAAAAACAAAATATACACAAATTACATGTTCTGGTATGATAAATAAACTAAACGTAAACGTCATCGGAACAACATGGGATTCCTCCCCGATTTCTCCCTCTGGTTTGAAATCTTGATGAACTCACAGAAATTTGATGCTAATTGTGATGGTGAAGAAAACTGAACTTTCTTCACCTACAACCCTACACCACATCAATCAAAATCTTCGTACAATCTTTCCATTGCAATCTTGACAACAAACATAGCTACATGTAGGCTGGATTTGGGGATGCAAACTGGGCACTCCCTCCCCCTACACTTTTTTCCACATTTATATCTTTTGAATTGTAGTCTTTAGCTCAACCAACACTAGAGTGTTGTGTTGAGGTTATGAAATACAGGAATTTCAGTTTTTAGCCTTTAAATTGTTTGAGTTTTTTTTGTTTTGCACCTCTGGTCTTAAAATTTGGCTCATACAAGATGTTATCTTCAATTCTAAAGCTTGTTTTTTTTTTTTTTTTTTTTTTTGTTACTTGTAAATCATTGTAATTTTGTAGTTATAGCTTAAAACAAGGTGCATGTTTTTTCATATTTTTAGGGTTTTTTGGAGATACTTCATGGTGTCATGTTTCACACTCAGTAAACACAGGATCCCCTCAGGCATTTGCTTTCATGATCAAAATGCCCATTGTGCATGAATGCAGTGGCAGTGGGCCAGGAGGCAACTGTCCCCAGGTAAAGATTTCTGAGAGTGCTGAATGCTCACAGGTGCAAAAATTCTCCTGAGAATATATATTTATATACTTTTTTTCTCAACTTTAAAATTGCACCATTTACAAAACAAATGTTGTTAAATGTTTTCTCTCAAAGCTTTATTCACTTCAAAAACATGAAACTTATCCCTGGACTCCAACTAAAGACACAATGGTGTGGTCAATGGGATTCTATAATTCATTACAATGTATTTGTTCTAAGTTTATTGTGGAATAGACACGATTTTAGAGCAATTTTCTGATACCAAAAGACGCTATAGCTTCTGGGGGTGAAGCCCGCTGGCACCTGCCAAGACTTTGACCCTGGACAGCTGGATTTGAAACAATTTTAAGCAATTTTCTGCTATCAAAATCATGAGAAATGCAGAGCTTCCTAGCTGGGGCTTCATCCTAAATGTGACCCAATGTCATTTTAAAGCAATTTTCCGCTATCAAAATGATGAGAAACGTAGGGCTTCCAGGGGGCTTCGCCCCCATGATTTGACACAATTTCATACAATTTTTTGCTACCAAAATGATGAGAAGTGCAGGGCTTCTGGGGGCTTTGCCCCTGGATTTGACACAATTTAAAGCAATTTTCTGCCATCAAATCACAAGAAAAACGTAGGGCTTCCAGGGGCCTGGCCCCCCTACCACTGGGCTTTGCCATAGATTTGACACAATTGTCAGCAATTTGTTGCTGTCAAACAGTCAAAAGCGCAGGGCTTCGCCCTGGATTTGGCAAAACTTTAAGCAATTTTCTGTTATCAAAATCACGAGAAAGGCAGTACTTCAAGCCCGGAGTCCCCTTCGAGTTGAGACAATATCAAGCAATTTTCTGCTCTTTAAATTGCGATAAATTTAATTCACAGCTTTCAGCCTTTCAGGGAATTTGTCCATAGATTTGACACAATTTTAAGCAATTTTCTGCTACCAAAATTACCTTATCTGCCTCACAAACCTTCCATCTCCTCACTATCCTAACTCTTACACCATAATTTATAAACACCCTCTTGGCACATTTGACTCTGACTGTCGAGGTGCCGTTAAACATCAACAAACCAAACCAAACCAACCAAAATTACAAGAAACCCAAGGCTTAGACCCTGGATTTGACACAGTATTAAGCAATATTCTGCAATCAAAATTATGTGAAATACTGGTGTTTTAGAGGTTTTGCCCTCTAGACCCTACCAGGGCTGCGCTCATAGATTTGAAACACTTATTTAAGTAACTCTCGCTACCAAAATCGCAAGAAACGTAGGACTTTACTCTTGGATTTTGTACGATTTTAAGCAATTTTTCTGATACCAAAATAAGAAGAAACACGTCTTTCCGGGTCCTTATATAACAGCTGCCTATTAGGTAAATTATGAATTTACTACCGTCAACTAATGAGCTCCATTAATTTATCTGCCATCTAAATGGTGCATGCCAATTAAGATCTATGGGCCCTCTTATGAGCATTGTTTTTTGGGGTGAAGGTGCCAAAATTCCCTTTCCCCCTTCCCCCCCCCCCCTCCTCTTTATTGAAACATGGTCCACCATGCCACTAATAGACATCAGGTAATTGACAAACCACTATGATATATGATCCAATGCTTATTTGAAACAGATGGTATTTGGGAATTCCTGAAATGAAAAAAAAAGAAGTTCAAATCTGAGGAAAAACTGTCTCGGGAGGGGTACATGATCCACTAGAAGGTTTTTGCAAAATCAATAGGCCTACTGTGTATGGATATTAGGACAGGGACACAATTCAATCAGTTTACTTTCGTATGACAAGGGCGTGATTCCACAAAACATTTTGGGCTAATTGTCCCCTAAAGTTAGTGGTGCCTGCATGGTGCCACCACTGCTAAAATTCCTTATCTCATCATATATTGTTTCCAGTAATGATACTTATTCTTGTCCCAATTGCAAGCGCAACTTTGTAACTTTCAATAAGAAGGGAAAATGGGTCGAAAGTAATTTTCGTACCGATGAAAGTTTAGAAATTTTTTGTGGGGTGGAGGAGGAGGGGGGTAGAGTTGACCCTATAAAGCTATACTGCTGTGCTACATGCTTTGAAAATATGACAGTTTGAAAGTGCCCCTCAGGTCTTGTGCCCCATCAGATTCAAATGTCTTCCACCGCCTGTTTAAATGTATCCTATGGCTTTTTGAAGCAAATCACAAGAAAATTATGGCCGACTTCTATCCAATTATTGATTATGGAGGTGAGTTTTTATCCTTCAGTACGTCTCTTTTTTGCTACTGTATGTCATCTTATTTCATATAACTTTCTAATTTATTTAATAAGGTCATTAAATTAGGTCAAACTCAAAGTGGCCAAATTTGCCCCAAAAAAACATTATATAAAAACAGGGGGCCCTTGAGCTCTTTTCTATGCCGGGTCAAATGACATGGCAAATTGTTTGACGTTAGAAGAAGTTGTCTGGGAGCGGTTTGTTGGTTTTAAGTCAAATTGATGCCTTTCAAACTTGTTTGCAAATAATTTCATCAATTAAAAAAGGTCAATCTGATGATGCTTATGGCTATGAAATAAATATCTAAAATAGACATTTTAAGTTCTTAAAGTAAGCCCTCTATTCATGTAGTATCTTGACGTACTTTCATAAGTATTTCTTTTATAGTGTCGTACAGATTTTCATTAGTATGATAATGAAAGCTTGTAAGTCATTCAACTGTCTCTATAGGAATTTTAACTGGGAATAGGATGCTTGACTAGAGAAGGGGAATTTGACTTGGGACCTGGAGAATTTGACTGGGGACCTGAAGAATTGACTGGGGACCTAGAGAATTTGACTGGGGACCTGGAGAATTTGACTGGGGAGCTGGAGAATTTGACTAGGGACCTGGAGAATTTGGGACCTGGAGAATTTGACTGGGGATCTGGAGAATTTGACTGGGGACCTAGAGAATTTGACTGGGGACCTGTAGAATTTGACTTGGGACCTGGAGAATTTGACTGGGGACCTGGAGAATTTGGGACTTGGAGAATTTCGACTGGGGATCTGGAGAATTTGACTGGGGATCTGGAGAATTTGACTGGGGACCTGTGGAATTTGACTGGGGACCTGGAGAATTTGACTGGGGACCTGGAGAATTTGGGACTTGGAGAATTTGACTGGGGATCTGGAGAATTTGACTGGGGATCTGGAGAATTTGACTGGGGATCTGGAGAATTTGACTGGGGACCTGTGAAATTGACTGGGGACCTGTGGAATTTGACTGGGGACCTGGAGAATTTGACTGGGGACCTGGAAGAATTTGACTGGGGACCTGAAGGATTTGACTGGGGAGGGGAAATTTGGCCAAAATTGACTAGGGGAGTTTAATTAGGGAGAAGCAGAGGGAATTTGACTGAAGAAGGGAAAATATTTTGGCGTCGTGATAAAACAGCATTTCAAATTTACAATATTCCTCAAAATTGATATCATAATTTAGTCGTCAGCATCAAATTTGTAGATAGGCCTAGTATCGTGAAATTTATATAGAGGTTAAATTTTCCGCCCTCGAGGAATATTTTCATGTGATTGAAGTTAGAATTATATTATATGAACTTGAAGTTTTGAAAGTTGCATTGTGGAATATTTATCCTGATTAACAGCTAGATCTCTCTTTCTCTCTCTCTCTCTCTTTTTTTGACCTTTAAATATGACCCCATAATGAAGTTTACATGATACTCACTAATCAAACTTGCATTCCAAAACGTTTCTTTATCTGCCTAGGAATCAACAGCTAAAATTCATTCAAAGTTTTACCCCCACACAGAAAAACTGAAGAAAATGTGATTTATAAACTGCAGAAGTCAGCAACTTGGTTTTGATGAGGAAGAAATTGCTCAAAAACAAGATTGAGAGAAAAACCAGAACCAAAAGGTTTTGTGGTTCGGATGCTTTTTTTCATATGCTGATTACCACTGGGTACCACATATATGAATCCACTGTACCATTCTTGAGATCGTGTTTACTACCTCTGCCTCACACACACACACACACACACACACATACACAGTTGACCGCATAGGTTCCTGATTCTGTTGCATCAGAACCAAAAAGTGAATTTGTGAAATGATTCATGCAAAATGCAATTTACATAATAGTGACCAATATTGAATGAGGGGTCTAGAAGATATATATCAAGTTCTTGTTATTATAAAGTGCACTTTTTTTTTTAGTACCATTTCCACCCTCGGATAGTATTCAGTGACACTTCTGGCACTATTGACTGTTATCTTGAGGTAATTAAAATTTGTTATTTAGATGAGGTGCCATTTAATAACATAAACCCATTTACAAAAGTTGATTGTACATGCTAAACTGCTCAAATAAACATGTCCTGAGTTTTGGCTGACATACTGGGCTTGAGTGATTGGACAACGTAAGTAGTATCACCTAGCCTCCTGGTCGAGCAAACTTATGTAAATTTTGAGTGCCTGCAATTGTAGACAAGACTTTTCAACAACTGAGATCCACAACCCCCTTATCTGCACACAGGACCCCCTTACCTACCCACAGGACCCCCTTACCTACCTATAGGATCCCCTTACCTACCCACAGGACCCCTTACCTACCCACAGGACCCCTTACCTACCCACAGGACCCCCTTACCTACCCACAAGACTGTAATTTCTGGAGGATAGGGAACACTTTTCAATACACATGTAATTTTATAGACCCCCTTACCTACCCACAGGACTGTAATTTCTGGAGGATAGGGAACACTTTTCAATACACATGTAATTTTACAAATTTAGTACATTAAAAAAAAAAATCCTCTTGGCCCCCTCTTGAAAAAGAGGCCATGCCCACCCACCCCCACCCCAAATGAGCACCTGTATAGAATGTCAAAATTTGGCCTAAACCATTCCTTCATAAATATAGAGTCAAACCATCAAATACCAGCACACCCATAAAGTTTGCATGTTAGCTCTACCAGAAAGGAAAGGAGATTAAAAAAAAAAAAAGATTTGAACTTAGTAACCTCTGTCAGATAAATAATGCAGCTTTAAAACAGAAAAGGAGAGAAGAACCTCAGGTGCTCATAAATCACCTAAGAATCCAGAAATTAGAAGCAACAGATTGTGGAAGCCTTGAGTTGTTATTCTTTAAAAAACATATATATGAGCTTAGCTACCAGCGGTAGAAACATATATATGAGCTTAGCTACCAGCAGTAAGTGGTAGAAACATATATATAAGCTTAGCTACCAGCAGTAAAAAGATATATAAGCTTAGCTACCAGCGGTAGAAACATATATATGAGCTTATCTACCAGCAGTAAAAACATATATGAGCTTAGCTACCAGCAGTAAAAACATATATATGAGCTTAGCTACCAGCAGTAAAAACATAAATGCCCTCTGCCTGCCAAGTCTGGTCCCCAGACTTAGACAACTATAGATAATATAAAAACATAGATGAGAAAAAGAAACAACTAACATTCACTACTTATCCCAAAACTCAAACCATTTAAACTGTGATCACCAAACACAACTGATTATTGCCTATGCATGTATGAGCTTAGCTACCAGCAGTAAAAACATATATATATATGAGCTTAGCTACCAGCAGTAGAAACATATATATGAGCTTAACTACCAGCAGTAAAAACATATATATATATGAGCTTAGCTACCAGCAGTAGAAACATATATATGAGCTTAACTGCCAGCAGTAAAAACATATATATGAGCTTAGCTACCAGCGGTAGAAACATATATATGAGCTTAGCTACCAGCGGTAGAAACATATATATGAGCTTAGCTACCAGCGGTAGAAACATATATATGAGCTTAGCTACCAGCAGTAGAAACATATATATACATGTATGAGCTTAGCTACCAGCGGTAGAAACTTATATATGAGCTTAGCTACCAGTGGTTTAGTGGTAGAAACATATATATGAGCTTAGCTACTAGTGGTCCAGTGGTAGAAACATATATATGAGCTTAGCTACCAGTGGTCCAGTGGTAGAAACATATATATGAGCTTAGCTACCAAAGGTAAAAACATACATATGAGCTACCTGCTGTGCTATGTACAGTTTGTACAGGAAAATTCAGAATATTCAGAACTGCTATGATAGTTTGTAAAGGAGATTTAGGTGGTATATTATTTATTTCGTGATGTAATGGAGGGTGGAAGAAGGTATTAAATTATAAATAATGTATTTTTTTTGTTAATAGTATCAAACCTCCAGACCCCTAGCTTGATTTAAAAAGGGGCAGGGTGCTAGACTTGTTGAGGGGCACATTAATGCACGCACCAAGCGCTGCGTATTTTGGGTGTGGAGTGACGGGGCCCTATTAAGGCTCAATTTCCTGGTGAAGAAGCTCTGGGATTTTAGCTACAGTCATGCATCTCAGAGTGAAGCTATTCTGAATGATAAGGACCAGTCATTAGCCAAACAGTACAATTGTTTACTATGCTATCATTCTGTCTTGTGTATTCATGTAAGGTATTTTATTTATGAGGCTAATTAAGATCATTAAATTGAAGAAAGAAAAAAAAGTCTAAAAAAGAAATCTAAAAATAAAACAAACAAAATGATTTATTTTTCTCATGAGGGATAGGGCGAACCCCAGGGGGCAGGGCGAACCCCCAGTTGGCAGGTTGGGCCCCCAGGGGGCAGGATGGACTTCAAGGAGCAGGGCGAACCCCAGGGTCAGGGCAGACTCCAGGGGCAGGGTGGACCCCAGGGGGCAGGGCAGACCCCCAGGGGGTAGGGCAGACCCCCAGGGGCAGGGCAGACCCATGGAGGGGCAGGGCGGGCCATCCCTGTGAACAGCAAAGCTAGGGTTCTAACCTCTATTGAGGAATAGGTGACATTTTAATTTTTAGGTCTCAATATGAAAATGTCAATGTTAACATATGATTGGGTGACGGTATTGTAACCAAATGTTATTGAATCAACATATCCTCTAAAAGTTTGTAACCTTTTTCAAAGTACTAAAATGATTTCATTTCAATGTTTTTATTGTGCATCTATGATCCTTTTTGCCAAGAATGAAATATACCAAGTGTCTTAAATATTGTTGTTCGAACTCCCAGAAGTTGCAATTTTTTGATGAAAATAGCTATGAACATAGGGCCCTCGCTATGTCACTTTGCAATTTTCTTTATTTTATTTCCGTACTTTTATGAGATGACTTTTAAAACTAACTACTTATTTGATGATAAAAATTCTTGTCTATTCAATTTGAAAAAAAAAAAGAAAAGAAAGAATAATTACTTCTGAAGAGGCTTTTTTAGTAGATATTATCTAGTAAACAATCGTTTGAATGTAAACGTGTAAGATTGTTCTGGCCATCATGATGCTTGAGCCTGTTTAAGGGGCCCATAAGATTCAATATGGGATATCATTAGTGCTTCATAAGGTATTTTTATCGGATCGGGAGATCTGCTAAAAGTAGGAGATGAAATATCTCCAAGAAGTAGGAGATAGAAAAACTATGGGAAGCCCCCATGACGCGATATTATCCATAATGCATGATATTACCCATAATTTCCCTGTGTACTTGTTCATGCTTAGTGTGTGGGTCAAACTAAAAACAGTTTGGAAATTTGTTCAAAGCTTTGGTACTCTATGGGATATGAGTAATCAATCGTTTTATGAGCAAATGAGCACAAAATGTGTTGCTTTGTCAAATTTCACTGTTTAAAGTTTTAAAAAATTGGCTCGGAAAAATCCTGACCTTAACTTGAATTCTTTGATTACTTTCGGTCAAGTGGCTAAGATGCATAGAACCACTTACTAAGTCCATGAGGTATCTTTACACGAAGATTGTATGGAAATTATGTTGATTGGGTAATTCAAGTACTTGGAACACAAAAATGTAATCTCCTAATATTAGGAGATCTCCCGGACTGTTTATGGGATAAAATTTGTTGTGAAGGAAATGTTTTAGCTGAAATGTTTCTTGTTTTATTTGAACACATATTTCTTTTCAATAAGCAAAGGTTAGGGGTGGGTAACACTGCAAAGGTGAGAAGGGGTGGGGTAACACTGCAAAGGTGAGAAGGGGTGGGGTAACACTGCAAACTTCTTGTTGGCATTATATTGATTTAGAGGGCCTTATTTAACCAACCAATTTTGGAAGGCAAATGCCCACACAGCCCATATATGCCCCCTGGCTAGCTGTAGATCCTGGAGTGATGGTGCGATAGGGTGTATATCCTCTTTTATTTGGTGAACCCCTGATACCTATCGTTTCACACAGTAAAATGTTTTTTAAATGTAATTACCTCTCCTCACAATTTTAGGAAAAATTTATGCAAACTTTCAACAAACAAACCCCCTGAGATTAAAGGAAAATTCCATGTTTTGTTAACCTTTCATAAGAAAGAGGAAATTTTTAGAAACAATTTAGTACAAAAATTATGTTGATTTGTTATTCATACCAGGAGATATTCAAATCATATTGTTCATAAAAAATGCCAATAAAGGAATAGGAAAAGGCTCAGTATGACAACACAGCAACACATTCTCCCACAAAGTTGATATATTTCATTAAAATCTATCATCCTTTTTATCAGTAAAACTTGCTAGAAAAATAAATTGATGAAAGTTTAAATAAATATTTATGTACATGCCAAATATACCTTACTTCAATAACTTTTGGAAATTTGTTTATATTATATAGAAACAACCATTCAACGGTTCAAAGAAATACATAAACATTTGCAATGGAATTGCCTCTATGACATGTAGAAACAACCATTTAACTTCTAAGAAATACATGAACATTTGCGACGGAATTGCCTCTATGACATCATCAAACACGAATTCATCATAATGTACAAAGACATTAAAATGCAATTGGGAAATCTTTAAAAATCCATATCTCTGAATGGATTATGATATCAACCTGATTTTTGTACCAAATTGGCTCTAATAATATGCTCTTTTAAATATAATTTTACAAAAAACCATGGGAATATTCCTTTAAAACAGGGTTATTTGTTCTTGTGCTGAAATCAAGTGAAAAACTTGCTTAGAGGCATCATGAAAGGAGGAGTCCAAATAGAATCCAAGAATTTATTGAAGCATTCAAAACCAAACATAGTAATAACCTGGGGCATTTTACATATGTCTTTTATATCTGGAATTCTAAACAGAAATGTAAAGTATAACATAAATATTGTGAGTTTAACAGAAAGGAATTTAAATTTCATAAAAGGGGGTGCAACCCTCACATGTTTAGGTCTAATCCTTATTCAAAAGGAACAAAAGACCCCTGATTCCCCAAAAGACCCCCTGATCTGCTGATGCAATCTGCCCCTCATACACCACAAGTTCCCATGTGCTGCACATTTTTCAAAGTGTGCTTATTTCGCTTACTTGCTGTGTGTAGACCTTGCAAAGGAGAAGAGGATCCATACCCTATGAAATGACAATATCAACCAGTACCAGGGAGATAGTTCCAGATTTGTTAGGTCTCCAGAAAGAAAAGGAGGGAGGGAAAAGAATTAAAAGGGAAAGAGAAAACAAAAATAGAAAGGAAAGGTGTGAAAGAAAGAAAGAAAAGACATAAATACAATGTAATTTGACATGTGTATAATATATATATATATATATATATATATATATATATATATATATATATATATATATATATATATATATATATATATATATATATATATATATATACATATATATATATATATATATATATATATATATATATATATATATATATATATATATAAATCACTGCATTATTTTTAATTTGCAACTTTCTTTTCAATCAATTACACAAAATTATTAAACACTTTAAAAGTTAGTGTTTCATAATACAAAGAAGATTTTGATCTTTTAGAATTGAATTGTTAGATTTGACTTAAGCCCAGTGATCTATTGGGGTAACATTTGTCATTCGTATGGTGCTACGTATAGACAAATAATGAAACCAGGATGGATTGATTTTAAAACTGTCATGCCGCCCTCATTTTGTCTATTTTGGAAACAGGCATGAACAATCTTCAAATTAGAGCAAGGACATGTATGGCCAAAATCGTTTAGGCGAAGATAAAGCGTTTTATTTTGGGTTTGTCAAGTGAAGAATTAGTTCATTGGTCAGACATGCATATAATGTATATAGATAGCAAAAAGATGCACAGAACTGTGAAGAATCTTCTCGATATCTTTGTTTACCTCCACATGCTCCATTCAAGAGATGTGTAGTGGCACATCCAGGCATAAATTTGCATATTTTATGCAAATTATGTGATGTTTTACAAGATGATGTAGAATTTTTGTTGGCCTTTTGTTTTTTAAATGTCTATCA
>JAIGNY010002032.1:220000-335000 GCA_020152595.1 Chiridota heheva
GTTGTGCGAAATTATGACCAAACACAGCATTTCATACATTTCTACAGTATATAATAGAGTATATTTTACCTATTTTACAAATAAATCCACCATCTTGGGTGAGAATATATATATTTTTTTAGAATGAAAAGTTTATCTGGGTCACGAAACTCCTCTTAAAGAAAATGAGCAAAAGTTGGGATATTGACATTTTCCCAATCATAAAATCATTCTCATTTCTGATTTCATTCTTTATTTTGAGGTTATTTGCATATTAATTAGTATGCAAAATATAATAAACCTTATGAATATCATACAATTGATTTTCATTATTTTCAAGAGCCTACAAAAAGAAAACTTCATTTTCAGGTTATAGCTTTCACACAATATTGTAAAAATTGATAATAGTGGGTTATGATACAGGTCAAAATGTGACATGAACTAATTTGTACATTCCAATTGTTCCTACTTCCAAAACAATTGTGAGTGGTATCGTTGAGAAGAATGTCATCAACATTTCATCAATTCTATCAAAAATGCCACTACTGTACTTGCCACAGTAGAAAGAGTACATAAACACAAAGTTAGGCAGTTTTAATAACTGGGCATGCATATAAGGAGCTAATTTGCATCAATTTGCATATTCCAGTGTACAATAATGTTGGCCATCATGAAGTTACCTTCAGTTAACACATACTTGTAGTGATAGCAAAGAAAAGAATAATAATAATAATAATAATGATAATAATAATAATAATAATAATGATAATACATAAATTTATATAGTGCTAATTTTGTAAAAACATTCAAAATCGCTTTACATACAAGGAAATTAAATACGAAATCAAAAATTTTACATACACGGAAATTAGATACGAAAACAAAAATAAGAATACAGAAATGACAACATAAATAGAAATACAATGGATCAAGCTGCACATTAGATTAATGAAATGATAATGAAATAATGTGGAGAAAAAAAGCATTATCTAAAACGTTTCCCAAAAATACAGATTCTAAATGGGAGGCTCAGCTAGGCATTTGAGGGTTAAGAGTAGAAGGTACATACACAGATGAGCAAAGCATGTTCTTGTGCATGTTATATGTACCCTCAATATCTATCTCATATACTTCCAATAATTCAAAAAGAGCTAACAAAACAAAAAACTAAAATGTTTAGTGGTCCGATGCATTCTTTCATTGTTGGTTGATTTTCAAATTTTATACTAACTGGCATTTCATAGCATGAAATATGCTAATAACATCTATTTACCATGCATATTGATAAAATACAACCAGTTGACAACACTTGTATGATGCAAATCATGTATACGGTTAGATATTTATCATTTAAAGAATTTTACATAAAGCCCCACCCATATGACATCACTACCAAACCAATAGGTCACATATAGGGACCATAACTCATCTGTGTACCACATATTACACGTGTGCGATGTGTTTACAAGTTTTTGGAGCATTTTCACATTAAGGCATGCATATTAGTAATATTTTTTGACAACATAAGCTTATACACAATAACTGACAAATAACATGCAAGTATGATGCAAACAGATATATGGTTGTTATAAATTTATCACTTTTCCAATATCTTTTATTTTATTTTAAGCCCTCCCCTCCCCCCCCTCCCCCTCCCCTCCCCCTTTCTCCCTCCCCCCCCCCCCCTTCCTCCCTCCCCCATTCCCCTATGGACAGCCGTTTGGGGAAAAATTAAAAAGAAAAAAAAGTAAGAAACATAGATATAAGAATGAAATAAACAAAAAGAAACTAATTAAAAAAATGGTGTTCTAAGAAAAATATAAATTGAATATGAAATAAATGAGAAGAATTCAATACAAAAGAAATTAAGAAAAATTATTAATAAGAAACGTAAACTAAAAATGAAATGATTGAAAAGAAACCTATAAAAAAAGGATGTCATAAAAAAATATAAATTGAATATGCAATAAATAAAGAAGAAATAAATACAAAAGAAAATAAGAAAAATATACACTAAAAATGAAACAAATGAAAAGAAACAAATAAAAATTTAAGTATATAGTAATGAGAAAACAACAAGTTAGATATGAAATAAATTAAAAGAAAACAAAATCCAAGTAATATACAAACAGAAAATATATCTCCAAATATATTTACTTATATATAAACATTAATATATCTAGTGAAAATGCTTCTATAAGCAGTTTATCTTTAAATTTGTCTTTAAATCTTTATCTTTAATTCAATATATCTTTAAATCAATGTATCTTTAAATCAATGTATCTTTAAATCAATTTATCTTTAAACAGAGATGTAAGTATAGTCTCAGCCTGTACAAAAAAAATATATACGTACAAAAAATATATACGTACAAAAAAATGTATATACAAAAAATATATACGTACAAAAAAAATATATACATTACAAAAATATATATACGTACAAAATATATACGACATAAAAAAATTATCGTACAAAAATATATATACGTAAAAAAAAATGTATACGCATACAAAAATGTATGGGTGCAAAAAATATATACGTACAAAAATATATACGTACAAAAAATATATACGTACAAAAAAAAATATATACGTACAAAAAATATATGCGTACAAAAAATATATACGTACAAAAATATATACGTACAAAAAAAAAATGTACAAAAGGATACATATGCGCAGCACTTTGCACACCACAATGCAATGTAACATGTGTTGCATACACTTGCAATCTATTACCGATTGTACTCGGCAGCAATTTCACTGCGCACCACAGATATTATATATGCATATCGGTTTCGTTAACGTACGACTCGAACACTTACATCAGGCCTGCAGGCAGTAGGTATGGTAGGTACAGCTGTCTGAGCCACGGTATCGAAGGGTACTGGTACTGTTATCCAGGGCACTCCCTTCTATTGCTTCCGACAAAAGTTATGTTGCCCTTCTAATTAGGCATATAGCATCTACAAATATTGGGTTGGAATTTGTTTCCGTATATTGTTTTTCCACATGAGCTTCCTAAATACCCAGACCAAGTGTTTCACGCTCGATTGGGGACATACTTTTTATCAAATAGGCCCACAGCAGTGATCTTGGTATCATTTAAAAGAGATTAAATAGTTCTTTCAGAAAAAATAAGTTTTTGATGGGGGTTGTTGTTGAAGAATTTTGCGAAAGATTGGAATGAAAAAGAGAGAATTAAAAAAATGCACAAAATTTGAGGAAAAAACTTGTTTTCTTCAAAAGCTTCCTTGCCATACTTCCAGATCTAGCGTTTGCTTGAAAAGCCATGAACAACTGTCAAAGACATAAAAGTATCCAATTCTGGTTGAATTTTGACTGTCCCTACCATCAATATCTTTTTTGGGAAAATTTGTGCCAAATTTGATGATTTTTAGCCTTTTTAAGACCAAAATTGTGAAAAAACATAAATTCTGATCGCAATACACCTACCATATGTGAAATGTATCGTAAGAAAGGCCAAGCCATGTACTTTTAATTGATATCAGAAAGAGCAAGTACCCCCTCTCTAATCACATTTAATGTTAGTTATTATCAAGCACTTTTATTTATACTTAGACACTTTGGTCTAGTGGCAAATCTCAGTGCACAGCACGCGATGGCCCGAGTTCAATCCCCGCGCTGGAAATGTGGCTTTCATTTTTCCGCTAGTAATTACAGCGGTGATTATCTTTGGGGTTAATTTTTATTGTTTTTGCATGTTTTGCTTCGAGGACAAAATTTAGACTGGTATCAACGGAAAGGAAATCTCACAAACAATCTCACAAACAATCTTAATATGTAAAAAGGAATCCTCACTTTTCATTATCACAAGAAAAATACAAGCTCAAAACAATTGGCCCAATTTGGCCTAAAATGTGCAAACTTGCATACTTTTTATCAATAATTTTATTATTTTGACTATTTCATTGAAAAGTTTATTGTCTCAACATTCATATAAACTAAACTTGTAGTTGTAGAAAATGAAAGGAAAGTTGTGAAAATTAATTTTGAAAACAAAATTCTGGTAATTGTTTTTTCACGTTTTGAACCCCTGGGTCTTCAAGGGTTTAAGTTGGCTTCATGCTGAGCATAGCATGCATTGCACAAACATAATGCATTCGAGAGCTAGTGTCAGCTTGTAGGCCCATACTCACCACACCTGGGCGCAAATCCTGGTGAAGTGCATTGTGGTGCGCAAAGTGCTGCGCATATTTCTCTTTTTATATATTCAGTTTTTTTCTTCTTTTAATTTGTTTTTAATTCATATATTTTTTTTGTACTTATACATGTATTTCTGTTTCTATGATAAACAGATAAAAGGCTGTGTGCACTTATATTTCTGTTTAAAGATATATCACTGTTTTATAGATATAGAGATATATCACTGTTTTATAGATATAGTAATGTTTGTATAATTAGAGAAAAATAAAAAATCTATTTGGAGATAAATCATCTGTTTGTATAGTATTTTTATAATCTTTGTTATTGTAGTGGAATATTGTGTGTTATAAGATCTTACCGATTTTTAATTGTAGTTGTGTTTCTTTTCTATCAATTATTTTTTTATTTCTTTCTCTTCATTGTTCTCTAAAATTCCATTTCATATCTTTCGTATTATTTATTTTCTTTTGTATTGTTTTCTTTTATCTATTTCATATTCAATTTATATTTTCCTTAGTTAGATACTTTTCTTTTTATTGCTTTTTAAAAATTTATTTCATTTTTTGATTTATATTATTACTGTTTATTTATTTTTACTTTTAATTTACTTTGTATTGAATTCTTTTTATTTATTTTCTATTCAAAGTTATATATTTTTATTAGATACTTTTCTTTTTTAATCATTCCTTTTTTTTCTCCATTTTTAATTCATGTTTCTTAGTATTTTTCTGTCATTTTCATGTTTGCCCAAATGGCCGCCCATACCTCACTTAGAAATATGCATGACATCACCAAAAACAATAGGGTACAAAAACAGACAATGGGTTCTCTGTGTACCACATATGACATGTATCCAATGTATTGTCCTTGAGTTATACTGTGATGACTATTTTTTTCAGAAAAACCATATTTATCCCCGCCCACTATGTATATTAATGATATTCAACAATTTTATACCATGAATATATATATATATATATATATATATATATATATATATATATATATATATATATATATGTATATACACACTAGCTAACAACATAAATATACCAAGTATGAATCATAACAGACATATAGTTGTTAAAACATGAGCATTTGAAGATTTTTACAATAAGCCCTGCCTACTCATTGATATTCATTGCATCACCACCAAAAGCAATTGGGCACATACAAAGACCATGGGCTATCTGTGTACTACAGTACATATGATTTTAATCCAGTGTACTGCACTTGAGATATCAGGTTTACGAGCTGGCCTTCACAAACACACACGCACACACACACACACACATAACACAGTGTATGCACTATGCAAACAAACTGGGATATTGTGCATTCTACAACCGGAAGTGATGTAAAAGTTCTCATACAGTATCACACAGTTTTACTGAGACAAGCCTCACTCTTTAAAGGATTAGTTCAGGGGTCAAGCAAGTCTATCTTATGTGAAAGAGGATTCAAAAGAAACAAAATGGTGAAAAAGCTTTCAAAAATCTTGTTCCATTAAGGAGATATCCAAGTTTAAAATTTGGTATCATTTGTCTAGAAATGACTGATATCAGACTACTTGTGTTTTCATAGCCTCAGATTCCTCAAGTCTTTATGTATTCTATCATATTTTGTCCTGCGATTTTGTGGCTTATAAACCATGGGATAAGTCAAAAAAGTATTAAAACTGAATCTAGGGTATTTATAATATACTACCTGAAGAAAGTTTGAGGAAAAATAAGTTAGATAATGCAAAAATTGAATTAACTTTCTTTAAAATACATAAAGACTGAGGAATCTGAGGCTGTAACATCACAACTAGTCTGATTTCAGTCGTTTCTACAAAAATGATACGAAACTTAAACTTGAATATCTCCTTAGCGGAAAAACATTTTGCAATGCTTTCTTCACTAGTTTGTTGCATGTAAGATGGACATGCTTGACCACTGAACTAATCCTTTAATTTCTAAAAAGATAGCCAACAGCAGACTAGCAACCTTACAGAACTGTTTTAACATATGTTCCTCAATGTCATCATTAGTCTAAAACAGCATAATTCACTTGAGCAGTTCTTCAAAAGCAAATTTTCAGTCATGCAATGAATATATTTGAATCCACACGGCTTTAAACGAAATATGTCTACTTTGCCAAAAAGAAAAATCTATATTCCCCTAAATAAACACATTAGTCTCTTTCTGCAAAGATTCAGAGGCAATCTGTCAATTCCAGTCAAACTTGCTACATATCAATCAGCGGAGCTTTATTTGAGCAAACATCTCGTAATGCATATATGTAATTTATACAGCAAAGTCAATTATCAAACCTCTCCACCCCTAAATATATATATATATTATATATATATATATATATATATATATAAACTTGGCAAAAGAGTGATATTAGACAGGGTTTTAGAAAACGAGAAGCTCAAAATTTGGGTCAAGAAAGGTCAGTAAGGTCTCTGAAAATGACTTTTCTGATCATAAATCAAGCATACTTACTTATTTGTTCAAGCATTCTTATTTGTTCAAAGATGTCATGGACACAAAAGGGAAGAAATCTCCAAGAAACCCTTAATTTTGTTCTCTGTTTCTGATAGGATAAATGACAGGTTTATTAGGGTGCAAATTGAGAGTTTTAGAATGGAAGTTCAAATTACAATTTTAATGCTAGATGATTTGGACTCGGGAAGAAGATTGAGAAGGAATGGAGAAAGTGTTCAACAACTTGCGTGATTGAATGTGATTTCTTGAAGTGTGAGAGATGTGGTAGTGGCTTTCTTAAAGTGTGAGAGACATGTTAGTGGTTTTCTTAAAGGTGTATGGACATTTTCAGAGTTCCAGAGTTTGCGAACCTCCTTGAATTTCATTCAATATTGAGTTACTTTGATTTGGATCCCCCTTGTACAAATGATAAAAAGAAATTTTGGCTCTGTTCATCTAATATTTCCAAATCTAGTTGTATTTAATCTAGAAAATTCTATACGCACGTTTCTGAGTACCAGTGGCGCGGTGGCCGGTGGAGATTTCTTAGAGGGCGCCAAAGGCTCACAGGGGCACAAAAATTGTCCAGAGAATATATTTTGTATACTTTTTATCTCAACTTGTGCAATTTGTATCATTACAAAACATACGTTGTAAATGCTTCTCTCAAACCTTTATTCTTAATCAAAACATGGAAATCATTCCTGCATGATGAACCCCAACTAAAGACACATATTGTAGTCAATGGGATCCTGCATTTGAACATTCGTTTTCAAAATGTATATTACTTTTAACTAACTACAGTAAGTGTGGATTTGCCATTTGATTTAAAGCAAGTTTCTGATACCAAAATCATGCCAAAAAATGCTAAGCTTGCGGGGTTCCGCCCCCTGGGTGCCTACCAGGTCTTTGACCTGGATTTGACACAATATTAAGCAGTTTTTGCTATCAAAATCACGAGAAACGTTGGGCTTCCGGTCTCTTCGTCCCCTGTGTCTCTACCAGGGCTTCGCCCCTAGATTTCACACAATTTTAAGCAATTTTTTGCTACAGGCCAAAATCATGAGGAGCGCAGGGCTGCTGTAGACAAAAGACAGAAAATGTTTCAAGCCATACTGTATGTGATTTTATGCATGTTTTTTATTTAGGGGTACAGATGATTTAAGGGGCAAGCTTGTGGAAGCTTTAAAGATTTTGTTTTCTTAGGTTGATGACCCAAAATGGCTTAAAATGAAGGAACATTTTTAAATTTTGAGACAGTTTTAACAGTTATTAGAACCCCCCTCCCCCCCCCCCCCTTCTACCCCCCTATTTTTGTAACCACTTTTAGCCACGCCACATGTGTACATGTGTTTATTGATATCTTTTATCAAGGTAATTAGTTCTCTCAAGGTTAACAAACTATTGTGTTCTCTGACAGTTTTTCAACATCTAAACTGTGAATCAATTTTTATTACTTGAACATCCCACATGCATGTCAGATGGATTGTAAATTAAGGGACTACGTAGGCAGGTAGAACAATACATGGACCCATGGATTAATACAACCCTGGGTTTCCTTCTCGCTATTTAAACAAAGCATATTTATATTTTGAATAAACATATCACTTTTGTTTTTAGACAATCCTTAAAGTATGAATGAGGATGAAGTTAGTTCTGCCTTGTTAATACCAGCATGGTTTAGTGCTTATTGCATGCCAAGCCCACTGAAACTTTAATAAAATTTAAAATAGTTGATTATTTTTTCATTGTTATTAATATTGTCCCCACTCACTGCAAAAACGTTTTTATCATCAGTTTTAAAACATTTTTGCATTAGCCCCTTCGGGCCTCAACTGGGTGGGCCCTGCATAAGCCTGAGCCCACCTAAGCCTACTTCAACCATGCAGGCAAACCCAATTGGGCATGCATGTTGGCTAGCTTGCTGCCAATTTTCATATATTCGAAAATGTAATGAAAAGTCATTGAATTTCAGCGAAAATCATATAGGTTTATTATTGGAAAAAAGTGAAATTAAATAGATATGAAGTCACGTAATGAACAACACCAAAATATGTGCATTCAAATTTGTAATTATAACATTCTGGACCATTTCTCATGCATTCGATACATTCTCTGTCATGAAACATTTTAAAGTATCTACCAAAAAACTTTCAAAATTTCAGTTTCCATTAATTTTCATTTTTAAACAGCGCCGCCTCAGCTTACAGTCCGCCTAAAATGTCCGATGTACTATTTTACCGTTGGCCTAAAATGTCTGACGTACTAATTTTACCGTTCGCCTAAAATGTCTAACTTACTAATTTTACCGTCCACCTAAATTGTCCGACGTACTAATTTTATCTATTTATTTTTTAAATTTGCCAATGTTGTCTGAATTTAATTGCAGTTAGACTACTATTTGGCTGTAGAAAATGAAAATCTTTAGATTTCAAGCAAATCTTAAGCTGTTATTTGACTTTCAAACGATTAAAATCGTAGCCCTTCCGAGGGCTTTGCCCACCAGGTAGGAATTTTGAATTACTTTCAGTATTTTGCTTAAACGGCAATTCATTTAATTTTCTTAAATTTCCAACTGGACCCAATGCCTCTGGAAAAAATACACAGGGCTTATTCTAATTGATACCTGTGGATTAGCCACATGATCAATATTCATTGATAAGGACCAAACCAACATGTATACAATTGCATACTTGTATAGGGAGTTGGTACTTGAAAATGCCCATTTTAGCAGAATTATCATTTTACATCAAGTTTGTGTAAAAAAATTAACACTTTAACATCCCCATTCAAAATCTTTTGGTGACCCACCTCTATATGTACAAACCATATGGGCCTACAAAATCCTGAGGATTCATAGTATATACTAATATAAATTGGGACAAAACCCTTGGAAGTGAAAGCAAATTATAAGAAGTTAAATTGTTACTATTCCCCAGCATGTTTAGTCACCTCGAGGCCTGGACCAGGTTTTGACGGGCAGTTTTCCTGGAATCCAACATCTCCGCCCCAACCCCCATTTAAAAAAGAAATCTGCGCCCGCCCCTGACCACTGGCTTCTAGGGATGTTGGAAGGAAATCAGGGCAAGGGGCAGAAAATCCAGTGAGGGCACTATATTTACTTAAGAACTGTCTAATGAGAATTTGAAACAAGAAAAAAGAGTCTTTATAGTCCCAGTCACGGTTGACATAAGATGTTTGTATCTGGGTAAATATATTTTCTTAACATTTTTTTTTTTTAAGGCATTAAGGAGAAAAATGAATTCATGGGGATGTTTGAACATAAAAATATGCTTCTAACAAAAGTTATGAGCTGTTTTGTATACATTATAATGTGTAGATCAATGGGTAATTTTAACCTCTTCTGGCCGGCCGATTATGGAGGTTATACGAGTGACACGGTCAATTTGACCACACCTCGTGGTGAGAACTTACATTTTGTCAAGAGAAAAGAAAATGGGGTCACACACAAAGTTCATCTTAATGAGGTCTTGCATCCCACATTATTTCTCGGAATTATCATGCACACATATCATTGTTTCTAATTATTCATTCTATATATGGAGCACTTTTCAAGCAGATATATTCTCTGTTAGTAAATAAATCGCCAATTAAGCTTAGCCCAGGGTCCTGGGAGCTGTTATTTCGACATCTCTGTGGTAAGCCTGAGAAGGAAACTGCCCAGGGAAACTGTTCCCTAAGTAGTACATACTGAAATGCTTTCCACGTGGAATGTGTCAGTACTGACATACTTTTAGAGCGGTGAACGTTTGAAGATTTTAGTAAACGTGTACATGGCAAAAAAGCGAGCGTGTATTGTACAGTATATACGCATTTAGTACCGTGATGTTCGGAAGTTCACCAAAATTGCTCCAAATTTACGATGATAAGTAAAAAATTGTGCAACCAGTATGGCAAAAGTATTGACCCCAATGCCCAGTTAGATGCTGGAATTTTGCTTTCCAAATTGTGGAAAGTGCATTTCTACAATATAAATTATCATTTTTATGGAAAATGTGCATGGAAATTTGGTTAAGAAAGAACAGAAAAGTTCCCTTCAATGTCATTTAATCTTAAACATCGTGTAACTTTTTTGCCATACTTGCTAGGGCTTTCAGTGCAAAACCTTGGATACTGTGATACCTCAGCGCCTCGCTGTAATCAATTTCGAAACTATGCCATCACCCCGAAATAGGCTCAGTCCTCTTATAAAATGGCTGCGATCTTTGCGAAGCAATGCAGAATTTCAGCTCTTTTGAAACCCTTTTTTAATTGTTTAATTTGCCATATTTTTTCTTTCTTGCAAAATTGATTTGACTCATCAGGTAATGTTAACATGTAAATGTACTGAAAGCAGCGATTAAATCATTTTCACTATGTATTTTGTGGTCAATTTTACAGCTTGTAAAACGGGTTTTGACAAGGTGAGATCAAAACCTAACGTTATGTTATTGTTAGTTTCAGCGGTCCATCTATGATCGATTGCGCCAGTAAATGCAGGAGGAGAAAGGTTTTTCATATTTTAAAAAATATTTGTTACGAGGGATTTTACCCTCAGAACACGTTTTATGAGCAGAAAACAATATAATGCAGGATGTTGATGTTATATGTTTGATAAGAAATATATTTCAAAATTCACTGTTCCTGCTTAAAGAGCACTGTTCGCAGAACTGGGAATTTTGACCCTTGAAAAAATATTTGTTAATTTGTTAACAAAAATAAATATGAGTTATAATAAGGGGACTTGATTTGAATATTTGAAAGTACACTTACTCAAGTATCTCTGTAAACTGGCACTCTTTGAATGTAGAAAAGAATTAAGGTAGAGGAGGGCACGTCAATTAGTCTTATATGACAAGGAGCTGGGTATACATTGTAAGCTTTGCTCTGCACCAGCCCACCTCCTCTGTAAACTCCTTCCCCCTTCACCCCCACTCCTCTGCAGGAACAGTATTCTGTTCTTTTCTTTTGAATACACCATGTTGGCATCCCTGGCAATGACAGAGCTGATGCAGCCGCTAAGCTTGCCCTCAACCTCCCCCTACCCCCTTTCCCAAAATCCTTTTTGACATCAAACAGCTTATCGCTCTTCCCTTGTTTGTGACCGCTGGCAAAACTCATGGGACTTCCAAATTGATAACAAACTCCACGTCATCCATCCCACCATTCTGATCAAACCCACCATCTGCAACCTCTCCCGTGCCGACAACATTCACATTACCTGCCTTAGAATAGGTCACACCCACCTCACTCACTCTCACTTTCTCACTCTTATTGGCTCCCCCACCCCTCTGCAACAATTGCCACTGCATGCTCACAGTCCACCATACCCTTCTTGCTTGCCCCCTGTACAACCTTCCCAGAGCTGCCCACGCTCCCCACAACTCAATAGCCGAGCTCTTCCAGAAAAACCCTTTAGATAAAATTACCTCCTTCCTTCATCATGCCTCCCTCCACAACCATTTTTAGTCCTCTCCCACCCCCCTCTCTCTCTATTTTTTTTTTTTCACCCTTGCACTTCCTCTCTCGACCCCAGCTTTCCATCTTATGGTCCCCGTGTTTCTCTCAATTTCCCTTCTTCTTTTCTTTTCTTCCTACCTCTGAATGATTTAACTTCTCAGACACAATTTGACCCTTGCTGTTGTGGTGCCATTAAGCCCTCATCAAACAAACAAACAAACAAACATTTTAGAGAGGCTCCACTAAGGTAATTTGGGGTGGCTCGCACACTCTATAGCATAGAATCTATTTTACAAATCATAAGCGGAATAAATGAAGGAAGATGTTAATGTTTTTCTTCATCACTAGGAAAACAATCCAAATGTATAGGGCTGTTTTGCCCCAATGTTTCTTTTGAGAAAAGTGGGGGAGGGGGCACATTCTTCCAGTTCCCCGGTATCTCCGTGTCTGGGAAAGTGTTACTGCCCTAAGGTAGCTTAACTATCAACAATATTTTCTTAAGAATAGGGTTTCATATAACTTGTAAATTGGCATACACCACCTATCCCCCATCTGCCCATTACTCTAGGGCACAGGGGAAGGTTGTTCTCGTGGTGCCATCATCCCTGCTGGACCTTTATACACCATACCAGCATTATTTGTAAAAACTATTTCCAAAAAACACAACATGATCTGAACGAGTCGGGGAAACTTACATAGTGGATTAAAAAATTAATACAAAATGTTATTAACAATACACTTTAAAGGAGTATTCCCATGTTGTTGTTTTTTATAATCTTTCATAAGAAAGAGAAACTATTTAGAAACAATTTAGTACAAAAGTCATGTTGATATGTTATTCCTACCAGGAGATATTCCAATTTTAAGGTTCACAAAAAAAAACAATAAATGAATAGGAAAATGCTCAGTATGACATCACAGCAACACATTCGAACCACATAGTTAATGTATTTCAATAAAATCTATCATCCTTTTTTATTATTTTAAAACCTGCTAGAAAAATAAATTGATGAAAGCTAGGTATTTATATACATTGCCAAAAATAGGCTTACCCCACTTCAATAACTTTTGGAAAATTGTTTCTAATCATATTTACAGAAACAACCAAATAACATTCAAAGAAGTACATCAATATTTGCAATGTAATTGTCTCTATGACATCATCAAACATGTATTCATCATCATTTTGTACAAAAACTTTAAAATGCATTGAAGAAATCTTTAAAAATGCATAAAATCTACTGAACGGAATATGATATCAACTTAATTTGTGTACCAAATTGGCTTTAAAAGTATGTTCTTCCAATTCAAATTGTACAAAAACCATGGGATTATTCCTTGAACAAGCTGTGTTCGTGATTATACCTCATACTGTATTCTCAGAAATAATTCCAATATCTTCTGACCATTTGATCTCACTCCAGTTAAAAACACTCTCCTTTTTTTTTCTCTGCGGCTCCGCAGTCAGAGTGCCGGACAATTAGGAATCTATAAGGTACTTCCCGCTTTTTTACTTTCTGAGTTTTTCAATTACAAAATGGCGCCCCGTTTAGATTTACCGTTCGACTAAATACTTAGTGAGTTTTTCAATTACGAAATAGCGCCCCGCAAAGATTTACCATCTGACTCAAATTACCACCTTTTGTAACTGTCTTCCTAATTTTACATCCCCCTGATTTCATTGACCAAGGTACCAATTTTACCTCCTATTATTTGCCCTGATGTGTTCCATAGTCCTGAGCTGACCTAAGTGCATTGCTCTTATTTATTTATTGTTTTTATCAGAGCATGTTGCAACCTATGATAATCCTTTTGTTACTTTAAAGGAGCATTTAAACGAAAAGTGAGGGTGTAATTAAAGGGGGTCACCCAAAAATCAAATGCTTATCTAGCATGCAACAGCAGTTTTCTGGTTTATATGAATATTCGAGTGACCTTTGCCCTCATGTTGTCTGTGGGCTGTGGAGACATGAAGTTTATTGATCTGATGTAGATATTATATCTGTGAAGTATGCACAAACGAGTACCCTTACTAGTCAGTCTAGTGCTCCTTTAACAGTTGTTGTTGAATTATTTCTTTTTTAGTGAACACCTCAGACTAAGGACCGCACCCCCTGTGCTCTCCTCTGCACATTATATAGCTTGTAATCCCAACTCCTTTTCCTTGAAATCCTAACTCCTTTTTCTTGAAGCTTTACTAACCATTGAATCTCTGGATGCGTTCTCACTAGCTCTATATCATGATCCAATGACCTTGCTCAATGAAGTAAAAAAAACATTCTTACTAGAGTGTGAGTTATCAGACCCACTGCAGGCGATCTGATCGCAGGTCATGACAACCGAAAACAAGATGAACATTTTACAGGCCCCTAATAGGATATTGCATAACTAACTTGATCCAGAGTCATGGTCTGCGTTCAGACTTTTATTTTGAGATTTCCACTGGTGGATCTGATCACCTGCTCTGGATCATGATCTACCCTGGAGTAGGATTAAGCAATTGTAATCTGATCCCGTCAGTGTTCTCATGGTAAAAAACATAGAATCTGATTGGCTGCAGTAGATCTGATCACGAGCTTGCATTCAAAGTGAGAACACACTCTCTGAATAATTCAATGAATAACTCAAATGATTTAAAATCCCCCTCCCCCTCCTCCCCCCCTCCCCCCCCCAAAAAAAAAAAAAAAAATCTCTGGTGACAGTGCTGTTCTAATCAAAACACTACACACCTTTAAAATAGTCCAAACTTTAGTTTTTCCTTGATCTATGGTGATGACATTTCACCCACAGGTGGTTCCCAACCAGCTAAACTTTGACAAATAATGATAAAGAAAGACCTCCAGGGATTACCAGGGGTCACGTATGATATTCTTAACTGCCATCTCCAATATACAAAATGACACAGAGACAGAAAAGGGAAACATGTCTCTATATTTTATGAGGATATAAAAAATATCATTGTATGAGAGAGAGTTTTTGATGTTAGTGTTAAAGATTTTTGCCTTCATAATTACCAAAAGAAAAAAGAAGCTGGGAGAGGCTTTTAAATATTCAGCTATATCTGTGCTTTCCATCAGTTGACGGTAAACCGGCACATGTGCCCTCTCTTGGAGCAAATTGTTGTAAATCAGGAAATTGAAGAAACGTCAGCAATACAGATGTAACTTTTAAATCTCTCAGTAGAAACATGAAGATATGACCATGATTTTAGTTCTGATGTGATAGCATTAGGAAACTATGTGGTCATGATGATGTGTGTGTGTGTATGTATGTATGTATGTATGTATGTATGTATGTATGTATGTATGTATGTATGTATGTATGTATGTATGATTTAGGTTTGTTATGGCCAGCTTATAAATACAATATCTCAAGAACCATACACTAGATTCATGTCATATTTGGTACACAGATAGCCCATGGTCCGTAGATGTGGCCTATTTTGGTGGTGATACCATGCATATTAGTGAGTAGGCTGGACAATGTAAAAATCTTGAAATGTTCATATTTTAACAACCACATGTCTGTTTTATTCCATATTTGGTATAAATATGATTTTAGCTGGTGTGTACATATTCATGATGTAAAAACATTGAATTTCAAATAATCATTACAGATCAAAACTTGAGGATTAATTTTGGTGGGCCTAGGATTTCTGAGATATTGGGTATGGGGATCAAATGAACTCTAAAATTATTCTAGGCATTTTGGAATTGCAACATAAGGCGGAGTTATGTACGCTAGAGAATGCTAATATTCTGTTTCTGTAATCATAGGGGCTCTATAATTTGTTACACATTTTGTTTTTAAGTTCACATATAGTCTCTTCAACTTTATATACGTAGTTTCTCATTGTATGTGAAAGTATCTGTGCTTGAAAATTTGTTTGAAAAAAAATATTTGACTCTGACTTGTCGCACATCAACAAACCAAAACCAAAAATATCAAATGACAAATTCTTGACGATCTTATGCAGGCTGCAATTCAACAGCTGCAACATAAGTTTTACATTTACATTTATAAAGCAATCAATAACATTATATTTCAGCTGAACATGCTTTTCATCTAAACTCACAAACTCTAATCAGAATGAAGTTTCTTTAAAAAATTGGAGCAACTTGTCTTTTAATTTTTGAAAAGACAATCACTGCTTAAATTTTTTTTTGGCAATTCAAATAATTTTCAAAACTGTTGTGCATTTTATCTTGTCATATATTAGTTCCACAAGTCCCTTTATTATAGATCTATATGTTTACTTCAAGAACATTGTGAAATCCTGTGTATGCCATGAATCTTAAGATTTTTACCAAGAATATTTTTTACCAAGGAATATTGCCAAGAATTTTCATTTCATATATATGATAGAGTACTATTATAAAGAAACAAAATGGTGTCTCAACGATATGTCAAGTGGTTTAAAAAGTCACCTTGCTGTGTGATGTCATAATTGCAGATCCAACACAATTATTACTGTGCATACTTCTTTGCAAATTAATTGCCTCTTTCTAAATTATTTGGAAACCTTTTTGTTTAATTATTCAGATGGGGTATACCATGCATTAATTGCACTTTGCAAGAATGATGCTTTACCTGTTTGTTTGCTGATGTATCTTATAATAGATATATATATACATATATATATATATATATATATATATATATATATATATATATATATATATATATATATATATATATATATATATATATATATATATATATATATATATATATATATATATATATATATATATATATATATATATATTATATATATATATATATATATATATATATATATATATATATATATTTATATATATATATATATATATACATACATACATACATACATACATACATACATACATACATACATACATACATACATATACATACATACATACATACATATATGTTATATGATATAAAAACCTCACACTGTAAGGTCACACTTCAAACACACTAGTAAAATCTTTGAAATGTAATCACTCATAAATGGAATCAGATATCAACATGTTTTGTTCTCACCAGTTTGTTTCTTTAATAGTAGTCCCATATTATATAAATGAAACTGGAAATTCATGGAAATATTCCTTTAAGAAATAATTACATTTTAAAAGGAATTGATGAAATTGGACTTGTTCTATGTTTATCACATTACAGTAGATACAGGACAGCTCCCCTCTCTGTTTGAACATGTTTACTGTTTAAATGTGTTTTTGCTACTGTTCCAGTTCCACTTTTTCCAAATAAAAAGCTGTTTTGTATGACATAATAAAAGATTGAGTGCCCTATTTAATTAGACAAGATCGAAAAACTTGACAAAAAACTGATAAAAGAAAAAGGAGACCTATGTCAGTACATGACACCCAGATTTCTGATATTAATTGAGTTGTGTTGTTAGTTGTATACAAAGCTAACTCAATAGAGTGCCACAGAATTCACAAATTATATGATCTGGAACAGGATAGCTATCTTCAGAGAAAAAAAGGACAAAAAAAATTAGGCAAGGGAGAAAATGTGGCAAAAACACCTGAAAAGTTGACATCAATTTTCGCTTTCATTTGCTAGTGGTGTAATTTGTGTGATTGGGTCGCGCTTGTCTGATTACATTGAGGCGACCTGTAATTGTTTGATCACCGCAGGGTAAGCAAATTTGATTTTTAACAAATACAAGGTAGATTTAATCAATTTTGTTTGATAGTGTCATGTTGGGTATTAAGTTTATAGAGACCCCATTTTACATCGTTTCTTTACAGAAGGCCCAGATTCGTATTGAAAAAGAGAGTGTTAGTTTTGTTATTTTTTTTATCTTTATGTGTGGAGTGCTTTTCCCTTCTTTTTATTTATATGGCTATTGGTGATTGATTAGGAAAGAATGAGAGAATCTATTTTAAAGCTTGACATTGTAATTGTCTAAAACTTGTATTTGTAAGAACTCCCTTAAAAGAGCTCCTAGCCACAAAGCAAGGGAATAACACAGGTCTAATCTTTGATGCTCCACATGTCTCAGCTTCCATGCTCCACAGGTCTAACCTTCCATGCTCCACAGGTCTTATCTTTGATGCTAATGTATTTGTAAGATATAATTAGGATTAATTTTAACATTTGTACAAGTTTTCAGTAACCACCACATGCACGAAAAGAGTGCTCAAATATTCTTGAGACTCGAGAAAAATATGTCTAAACATTTCGATTGCCAGCTTCTTCAACAATTGAATAGAATATACTTCAGAGATGAAATATGCTTCCATCTAAGCTTCATTCCATTTCAGAGATTTTTCCATGTAGGGTAGGTGAAGTTTTAGAACTCACACGTGATACAGAACAATTTGTAAGGGAAAGATTTTCACAGCTTAAGGAGTTGGGTAAAAGGGGGAATCTTACGATTTTGAAATGTACCCAGCTCTATTAGCAGTTATCTTCAATGGTAATGGTGGGGTGCTAACCTGTCTTAGCCAATCATCTTGCTATGTTAGGTTATTTATTCACATGTTTGTATACAAAGGTCACAAATTTGCATAAAGGTATGAATATTCAGCAAAAATCAATTTTGGATATATTTTTTATCATTTCTTAATATTAAATGATACTGAAAACAGCTGACTAGCAAGTGAGATTGTCATATTCATTCATTTATGTTTTTTGCAAATAACTTGCAGAAATTGCTTTTTAAAAGTCAAAAGGCCATGTTTCCACTTGTTTCCAGATCATAATCTTGATCACGACGATAACCTTGCTCGATGATTGTACCAAAGACAATGTCATGTTTTTTCACTTAACTACAATCGCGCGATCAGATCCACTGCAAAAAAATCTGATCATTAACTGTTCACGTTATAAATCCTAACTTGATTGCAGATCACTGATTTGCATTCGCACATGTTTTTTGAGAATCTCATTGGTGGGTCTGATCTGATCACCAGCTGCTCTGGATCATGATCTGATCACCAGCTGCTCTGGATCATGATCTGATCACCAGCTGCTCTGGATCATGATCCTACCATCGCCGCCTAGAATCAATATGAAGCGACACTGCGATCTGGTCCGGTGAGATGACTCTCACAGTAAAAATAATCATGGAATCTGATCTCTTACATATCTGTGGGTCTGATTGCATGCTTGTACTCAAATGGGAACACCCCCAAAGGAAAACTCTATCCTAGATATACGTACATTTATTGTGTAACCGCATGATTTTGCTTCGGGTGACCATCAAAAGGGCTAGGGAAAGGAGCGCGATTTATGTTCCAGTTATTTCGCTTTTGCCCTGAGGAATAAGCCAATCTGCAGTCCCAGATTTGTTTGGATTGGAACTTGCGTGCCTTCTGACATGTCATCAGCGAAATCATTACCTTTTGTCACAACTTGCGAGAAAGTTTATTTAAAATATTTAAAAATCTGAAATTGAAACCAGCAGTTAAGTAATTCCCTTTCCTACATTGTCAATTTGGGTTTTTGTTTTTTTAATGTTTTCTTTGTGGATTATAAAAGAATTCTGTTTTTGCAAAAAACACTCCACATCAAACCACACTCTTCCGCCTGATTTACGGCAAATTCAAAAATTTATAGTTCGCAAATTGGATTTCACACAATTCGCAGATCTCGCACCAAAAGAGGACAAATGGCTTAAAATGTTCATTGACTTTAGCAAGTTGCAAGTAGGGAGGGGTTAAGCTAACCAAAGCTGCTCCAAATATTTCAATGTGAAATTGTGCAATTCCCTTTTAACTTTCCAATATTGTTGGGAATGAACTTTGTAAGTTTTAGTCATCAATGGATATGAAGTTATCCATCAGCTAGCTGCTTCTATCAGCTTTTCTTTTTAAGACGTACCTAGAATTCAAACTGTATAGGATTTTGGACGGGGGAACAACAGTCCCCCCTCCCACTATTGGCTGATCCAGGATTCTTTCATAGGGGAGGCACTGAACAAAATATAAAATCCAGCTGCATGCCATTGTATAGCCATTTATTTGTCTTTATTATTTTATACATAGGTATATATATATTTTTTGTTTTCGACAGCTCCTAACACTAAACACATGTTGCTTGTGTTGCGGGACAGGATTCACTCCATGCTCTGTGTTAGGCCTAGTAGTTCATTTCAGAAAAGGAAACAAACAAAGAAACATTTACATGAATTTATGCATGAAAATTAGCGTGGCGGTATATGTTAATCCTTTAAGGTCGTGATGCCTAGTCTTTTTGGTTCCGATGTGATAGCATAAGGAACCTATGCAGTCATGCTGGCGTGTGTATGGGTGTATGTATGTATGTGTGTGTATGTGTGTCTGTGACAGCAAACTTGTAAGCACGAATCTCAAGAACGATACACAGGATTCATGTCATATGCTGTATACACATAGCCTATGGTTCATAGATGTGCCCTATTGTTTTTGGTGGTGATGATCAGGCGGGGCTTAATGTAGATATCTTGAAATGCTCATATTTTAACAATTGCATGTCTGCTGTGTTTCATATTTGATGTAATTATGTTGTAAGCTCTTGTGTACATGTACAATTTTTGTTAAATTTGCATAGTGGGTGGGGCTTAACATGATTTTGTTGAAAAGAGCTTGTAAGCACGATATCTCAAGAACAGTAAACTGGATTCATGTCATATTTGGCACATACGTAATCCATCATCTGTAGATATCCCTTGTGTTTGGTGGGGATGTCATGGAGATTAATGAGTAGGTTGGGCTTAATGTAAAGATCTTGAAATGCTCATATTTTGATAATCATGTGTCTGTTTTGTTTCATATTCAATATAATTTATGTTGTTAGCTAGTGTATATGTGCTCATTGTATAAAAATGTTGAGTTTTATTAATATGCATAGTAGGCGAGGCTTAATATGATTTTGCTAAAAAGATCTTGCAAAAACAATATCTCAAGAACAATGAATTGAATTTATGTCATGCGTGGTACACAGGTACACAAAAAAAATTGAATATCATTAATATGTGTAGTGGGAGGGACTTAATATGATTTTGCTGAATAGAGCTGGTAAATACGATGTCTCAAGAACGAGTCATGTCATGTCAAATATTTCAATGACATTAACAGTTAATACAAAATCAATCAGCATAAGATAGAAAAAAAGCATTGGAACCACAAAACCGTTTGATTCTTTTTCTAAATATGATATTGTATTCTTCAGAGGTACCCGTGTGCTCCCCCCCCCCCACCCCCACCTACAGCTGTCACTGTCCCCCACTCACTAATCTTTGAGTACTACTTGAAACATAATCTTCAATTTCCTGTATTTGATTGAGACAAGTGGATCCGGGGGCCCTTTGGATATTTTGGCTCTTTCATCGGTATCATCCTCTTAACTTTCATCAAAGTATAATTTGAATTTCTGATATCGAACTTACTTTTAATTTGCTTAAAAAGAAACTTGTTTGTTTTCCCTTTCTTCTGGAAAATTGTAAGTGTGGGGTAGGCAGTTTTTTCCCAATTTGGACCTTTGTAAGGCTATCCTCTTCATCATTTTAGGAGAGCAATTTTTTTAGGCCTACTTATATCATATGTGTCAAGTCAGTGAAGATAATGTAAACAAAACAAATTGTTGTTGAATGGTTTATCAGAGCTTTTTAGTACCATTTGGCTGAAAGTGATCACTCTGAGGTCCTTAGAATATGATATCTTGTACATGTGTGATGGCACAAATGATCTTTAAAGGAGACGAAGTCAAATATTCTAGCTTGATACATAATAGAGAATTAATAAATAAACCAACTAGCAAAAACCCCATCATTAAATCTTATTCCATTCTCAAGTTATCTAAGTTGAAAGTTGTAACCTGGACGCTGCCATTCTGTCTCGTTTTGTGTTGAAATCATGCCAATGATGACATAATTTGCCCTGTGTGCTAGCACACATAATGTATTTCTTTAGAATTCTTTTTGAAATATTCTTTCCAAAGACATGAAGTGCTAGTTCTTGAAACATTAATATCATACACAAATAAAAATTCATAGACCAAAGGCATATAAAGGAAAAATTATTTCTTAGAAGTTAGACAATTTGAAACAGATTATAAAGAAATACATTAATATTCTAATCTGTACTGGGTATATGTCATCATATTTTAGAGGGCGTATGAACAAAATGGCCACTCCCGTGTAAGTTAATATTTACAGAATTAATGTTTTATTAATTAGAAAATATATGCTAAATTGTTTTGTACGTTGTGAAATTTCTTCAGATGACTAATTACAATTATTATTTCTCTCATATTAATGAAGAAAAAGCCAGACTTGATGTTCCCTTTAAATATGAATATCTAAATCAACTGTAAGTCTGGAATATTCAATTAATTTTTTAACGATGCAACTAATTGTCTAACAGAAGAGAAATAGTGGAAACCATTTTCATAATTTTTAGAAATAAAAACAAAATTTCACTTGTCAAACCAGTTTTCTGGGACTGCGATTCGCTAATTATGGTCACAGGACCCGCGGCCCAACTTCCCACAGGCTCATATAGGTGGGGGTCACGAACCTGGACCTCTCTTAAATGTTGACAGTCTGGACTTATCTATGGTAAAATACCCTGAGTCAACATTTAGTCGGAATAGCTACAATCTTGAACAAAACTTGTCTGAGTACTTAATGAAAATTTGTACTGCTTTTGGGAACATTATTTTCTTTTCTATTTTATCACATGATCATAAATGTTGGCAATTTGTTTTAGAGGTTCTTCAATCTGTATCCTTTCATGATTTATTCTTAGGACATTTGCATATAGCGGCCAAATTGAAAAGTTGTCCAATTTAGGGGTATACCTGATGCATGCCTCAACCAGCTGCAAGTCTGGTGCAACAATAATGGTTTTAAATTCTCCAAAGACAATTAAGACAGTCTGCATGCACTTCTGTCATTTCAACAACCTCCACCCCAACCCGAAGCTTGTGCTCAATGGTATTCGCATCCCTAAAGTTGAACACACGAAGTTCCTGGGTTTAAGTCTAGACCCCAAGCCTCCTACAAGCAACACATCACCAACCTGAAACTAAAATGCAACAGCTCCCTCAACATCCTCCACCTCCTCTCCAACACCACTTGGGGTGCGAACCGCCATGCTCTCCTCAAAATCTTTAGGCTCACCATTCGTGCCAAACTTGACTACGGCAATATTGTCTACTGTGTCACTCACAACTCGTACCTCAACCACATCAACACTATCCAAAGTAAAGCCCTCAGGCTTTGCCTGGGTGCCTACAGGACCTTCCCCAATCACCAGCCTTTATGTTGAAGTCAACTAACCCCGTTTCTACTTAAGATGTAGAAAGCTTAGCCTCTCCTATGCTTTTATAGTCCTCACCAACACCCAGAACCCTGTTTACAACCTCATTAGGTACTCAATTTCTCCAACCTCTTTGATAAGACTAATACCCTATCCCCTTCCTTTAGCTTACATATTAAATCAGACCTCCATTTTGGCATCAACTTCTCCTGGCCCACTTTTCCTCCTTGGACCACCCCCCTCCCTTCTATCCACCTGGGCCTCTCCTTTCATCACAAAACCCAAACCCACCCTAGCCTCTTCATCCATCTCCACAACCAAATCAAAGACCAACTCTCGAACTACACCTCCATCTATACTGATGGCTTCAAGGAAGGCATCAAGACAGCTGCTGCTGCCATCATCTAAGACATAACCCTCAGTAGCAGACTTTGACTACTCGTCCATCTTTTCAGCAGAAGCAAAGGCCATCCTCCTCGCCCTCAACTTTATCGACTACTCTCTGCTCAGCCACTTTGCCATCTTCTCCGACCCCAAGGCTGTTCTTACTTCTTTACTGAATCTTAAATGTGATAACTGTCACACGCCACCTCCTCCTCGGAAAACTCCTTTCACCCACCCTCTGCAGGAAAAGTGTTCTTTTTTTCTGGATACCCAGCCACGTTGGCATCCCTGGCAATGACAGGGCTGATGCAGCCACTAAGCTTGCCCTCAACCTTCCCCTACCCTTTTTCCCAAAACCCTTTCTGACATCAGACCGCTTATCGCTTCCCTTGTTCGTGACCACTGGCAAACCTCATGGGATTCCCAAATTGATAACAGACTCCACGTCATCCAGCCCACCATTCCGATCAAACCCACCATCAACAACCTCTCTCATGTCGACAACGTTCATATTACCTATCTTAGAATTGGTCACACCCACCTCACTCACTCCCACCTCCTTATTGGCTCCCCCCAACCCCTCTGCAACAATTGCCATTGCACCCTCACAGTCCATCACGTTCTCCTTGCTTGCCCCTTGTACAGCTTTCCTAGAGCTTCCCTGGCTCCCCACATGTCAATTGCTGAGTTCTTCTAGAAAAACCCTCCGGATAAAATTATCTCCTTCCTTTGTCATGCTTTCCTCTACAACCATATTTAGTCCTCCTTCCCCCCCCCCCTCCCTCTCCTCTCTCTACTTTTTTCTTTCTTTCACCCATGCACCTCTTCTCTCGATCCCAGCTTTCTGACTTTAGTTCTTGTATTTTTATCATTCTCCCCCTGTTTTCTTTCCTTCCTACCTATAGAATGATCTAACCTCTCAGGCTCAATTTGACCCTCGTTGTCATGGTGCCGTTAAGCCCTCATCAAACAAACAAACAAACAAACAGAAAATATATTTAAGGAAATAGATAACCTAAAAGGTGTTACCATTGATGGCCGAAACATAACTAACTTGAGGTATGCAGATGACACAGCTTTACTAGCAGAGAGTGAAACATAACTAACTTGGGGTATGCAGATGACACAGCTTAACTAGCAGATAGTGAAACATAACTAACTTGAGGTATGCAGATGACACAGCTTAACTAGCATAGAGTGAAACATAACTAACTTGAGGTATGCAGATGACACAGCTTAACTAGCAGAAAGTGAAACATAACTAACTTGGGGTATGCAGATGACACAGCTTTATTAGCAGAGAGTGAAACATTACTAACTTGAGGTATGCAGATGACACAGCTTAACTAGCAGAGAGTGAAACATTACTAACTTGAGGTATGCAGATGACAAAGCTTTTGCAGAGAGTGAAACAACTAACTTGAGGTATGCAGATGACACAGCTTTACTAGCAGAGAGTGAAACATAACTAACTTGAGGTATGCAGATGACACAGCTTTACTAGCAGAGAGTGAAACATAACTAACTTGAGGTATGCAGATTAGACAGCTTTACTAGCAGAGAGTGAAACATAATTAACTTGAGGTATGCAGATGACACAGCTTTACTAGCAGAGAGTGAAACATAACTAACTTGAGGTATGCAGATTAGACAGCTTTACTAGCAGAGAGTGAAACATAATTAACTTGAGGTATGCAGATGACACAGCTTTACTAGCAGAGAGTGAAACATAACTAACTTGAGGTATGCAGATGACACAGCTTAACTAGCAGAGAGTGAAACATAACTAACTTGAGGTATGCAGATGACACAGCTTTACTAGCAGAGAGTGAAACATAACTAACTTGAGGTATGCAGATTAGACAGCTTTACTAGCAGAGAGTGAAACATAACTAACTTGAGGTATGCAGATGACACAGCTTTATTAGCAGAGAGTGAAACATAACTAACTTGAGGTATGCAGATGACACAGCTTTACTAGCAGAGAGTGAAACATAACTAACTTGGGGTATGCAGATGACACAGCTTAACTAGCAGATAGTGAAACATAACTAACTTGAGGTATGCAGATGACACAGCTTAACTAGCATAGAGTGAAACATAACTAACTTGAGGTATGCAGATGACACAGCTTAACTAGCAGAAAGTGAAACATAACTAACTTGGGGTATGCAGATGACACAGCCTAACTAGCAGAGAGTGAAACATTACTAACTTGAGGTATGCAGATGACACAGCTTTACTAGCAGAGAGTGAAACATAACAAATTGAGGTATGCAGATGACAAAGCTTTTGCAGAGAGTGAAACAACTAACTTGAGGTATGCAGATGACACAGCTTTACTAGCAGAGAGTGAAACATAACTAACTTGAGGTATGCAGATGACACAGCTTTACTAGCAGAGAGTGAAACATAACTAACTTGAGGTATGCAGATTAGACAGCTTTACTAGCAGAGAGTGAAACATAACTAACTTGAGGTATGCAGATGACACAGCTTTACTAGCAGAGAGTGAAACATAACTAACTTGAGGTATGCAGATTAGACAGCTTTAACTAGCAGAGAGTGAAACATAATTAACTTGAGGTATGCAGATGACAGCTTTACTGCAGAGAGTGAAACAACTAACTTGAGGTATGCAGATGACACAGCTTAACTAGCAGAGAGTGAAACATAACTAACTTGAGGTATGCAGATGACACAGCTTTACTAGCAGAGAGTGAAACATAACTAACTTGAGGTATGCAGATTAGACAGCTTTACTAGCAGAGAGTGAAACATAACTAACTTGAGGTATGCAGATGACACAGCTTTATTAGCAGAGAGTGAAACATAACTAACTTGAGGTATGCAGATGACACAGCTTTACTAGCAGAGAGTGAAACATAACAAATTGAGGTATGCAGATGACAGCTTTACTAGCAGAGAGTGAAGAGCACCTGCAAAATATAGTTGATGAGGTCAAGTAGCAAAGGTTGGTGCTAAAAAGGAATGTGAAGAAAAGCAAAGTTATGTTAGTGAATAGGTCAACTGAAGAAAAAGGGGTAAACATATACATAGATGGGCAGAAATTAGAGCAAGTGGAATTTTTACATATCTGGGACAGCAGATTACCGAAACGATGGGAAATGTGACACTGAGATCAGAGCGAGAATCGAGATAGCAAGAAGCGCTTAAGATGTAAACTACCCACAAGGAAGAGAATGTTATGAGATGCCACAAGGAAGAGAATGGTCAGGTGTTATGTCCTCTCCAAACTACCCACAAGGAAGAGAATGGTCAGGTGTTATGTCCTCTCCACCCTACTGTAGCTTACACTAGCCACAAGGAAGAGAATGGTCAGGTGTTATGTCCTCTCCACCCTACTGTATGCCTCTGAAACTTGGACTGTATCTCAAGAAATGGAAGATAAGCTGCAGGTTTTTTAAATGTGGGTGTTCAGAAAGATGCTAAGGGTTTCTTACAGTATGTAGATAAGATCAGTAATGTTCAGGTTCTTGAGAGAGTGGATGAGAGGAGAGCCTTCCTTAGTGTCTAAAATCAAGAGCAGGAAGATGCAGTTCATGGGTCACATGATCCGAGGAAAGGGGTTCCAAAAGCTGTTAGATGGTATGACAGAAAGAAGGAGATAAAGAGCTATACCAAGAAGAACATGGTATGGAGAGATCAAGTGAGGATGAGTACATCATTTTATTACGGGCAGCTGAAGATAGAGCTAGTTGGAGGACCATGACATCCAGAGCCTCAACAGGACATGGCAGCAGATAGGTATAGGCATAGATATGTGCTCTAAAAATGTCCCCCATGTAAGTTGTGCGATGAAAAGTACATGAAATTGCGAAAAAGGGAAAGATGTATTTGATTTTTTTTAATTCTCCAAATTATTAGGCCTATATTACAATGTAGCAGTTTTCATGAAAGAAGAATGAAATAATTGGGATGGTCATAATGTTGTTACACTACCCTTGAACTTTGAAGGTTGAAGTCCTGAATATTCAGTAAATGTGCTTTATTGAGGAGTTCCTACTTTTCTCCCCACCCCACCCCTTTTTTTCTCCTCTAATTTCTGGGTATGCCCCTTCTTGTGGAAGTAAGTAAACATTGAATTGTTTCTTGAAAGTAGAAAGAGAAGCAGTACAGTACCTGTAATCTACTTCTTTGTCAGATTTTACATACAATTTAAAAACTTGAGACTTTGTTCAGCCATTATGACTCAACAAGCATCCCACAGATCTGATTTTGTTTTGTTGAAAATGTGATTTTACAAAATAATTAATTTCTTTGCCAATAGTTCTACTTCGGAAGGAGGATTACATACAGCTCAAAGCAGCTAATGTTTTTTCTTGATATATCACTGTGGTAGCACTACACTTTGTCAAGCTGTTTTGTGGTTTTTCTCTCTTTCCTCCAGTGCCACCCTTCCAACACATTTTAGTCTACTAGCCCCTGGGCAGAAGTATTTTACTGTCTCAGTCACTAAAACTACAATTTGTTTTACATAAACTTTGGTCTAAAATCTTTCTTCTGCTGTTATTTTTTCTCTTCTGTCATTAAAACAACGTTTACTTTTTTTTGCTTTTCCTAAAGTTTTATTACAAAGATTATTGAATGCAGCAGATGGAATCGTAGGAGCGATCACAAAAAAAAATAACACCCAGGGCCATTTATGCAAATTTCGTATAGAGATCAGAAAATTATATCTTGGTGTAGAAATGAAAGCACCCAATGGCATAGAGAGTTTTCTTTTTTGCTTTAGATGACCTTCAGAATCATATCCCTGTGAGACGCACAAGGGAGGTGGTTTTAGCACGCGTGACATTTTTGATGCCATAAGGCATTTGTAACATTTGATAATCATTCATCATTTGTGTTTCTAAAAAAGAAGTTTACGACAAAATTACTTGAGGAGTTGGTTGCGTGTACTTTTCTCTCTTGATTAAAGAAGATATTGCCGCTTCATTCCATATTTGCTCAAAGTTCCCTGACCCGTGCAGCTGGTTTCATTGCTCTCTTGCGCTCATCTAGAAAAACAAGTTTTCTTCGACATCATTTGCATATTCGTGATGGCGCTAGGCTGTAAGATAGAAATCGTGCATCGCATTTGTCTTTAAAAGAGATTGTGGTCTAATGCAAAAGATTACTTTTTAATCGATTTGCAGCGATGGTGTTGTGACATTTTCTATTCTTAACATGCCGGGTCAAAAACCTGTGAACCCAGCAAAGTGTAACACAATAACGAGAAGGGGTAGTTGCTTCCAGAGCGCTACTATTCAACAAAACTAAGGCGGAAAAAATGCACATTAAAGATTTACCTTGCTCCTGCTGAGCAATTATTCAGCTCAGTAGCTTTTGTGAATCTTTTCATCAAGGTGCTTGGCACTTATCGCTAGTGTTGTTTGTCAGTAATAAACTAATGATTATCTGTTTAACCTCGGGAATGGGGCGAACAAAAAAGTTCAACAAAACGTTATTGTAGTGCAGGGAGAAGGTTATCTTCCGTAATAGTACAGACAATGACCTTTTTGTAAGCGGGGGAAGCTTACTTACTAGCTGTTTGAAAAGGAACACCTTGCTTGGGTTTACAGTCGAATAATAATTCACAATAAAAAAGTGTTTCTGCCTTTTAGAGAGTGTTTTTTTCTATAAGACTCAGCAGTATTTATTAAATTCCTTTCTTTCTTAGTATTACTATTTTTGTTAATCGTTGATGAAGATTTTTTTAGACATGCAAAAATTATTTTAAAATATTAATGTGCGGTCAGGTACAAAAGAGAGCCACTTTAATGGATTGTTGAGGGAAAAAAATTGAAATCATTTTGCATTTGCCATTTTTAAATATCTTTAATCATATATGCCATATAGCATTTAACAAATAACATTTTGCATAAATATATATAAGTAAAGAATATATTATATTGTTTTGAAAAGGGAATCAGACTGGCACAAATAAAGAAATAATTATTTAGATAAAATATGCTCTTTAGAGTAATTTACGGAGTTCACTACTGAACTTGTTTTAAGAGAAGAGGTCACATGTACTCTTGTATATAATGGCTCACATGAACTCTTGTATATAAGGGCAAGTACATCAGAAAATCATTTTTCTAATGGATGCAAATTTGTGAAAGTTTGTACATAGAGGAACAATTGTTTTGTCACAAGGAGATAATTATTCATCTGAGTAGAGAAGGTATTACAAGAGTTCTATTATAGATCAAAATGATCATATATTTCATCATGATGGAGATCTTTGCTCTAAAGATGATGAGGTAACATTGTTCTGTTGCAAAGATAACTTCGCAAAATTGTTTCATTTTGAAAGCTGGAGTAAGGGTATATAACAGCGTTTATATTTTTAAAGCGCAATTTTTTTTTAACTGATAATAAATATTCTATTGTGAAAATTTTAATATTCAAATAATTACAAGACATTATGTGGACAAAATCATCACTGTTTAAGGTTTACTTTACAGTATTATTTTCCATTTCAGGAAAATTAGAAAAGAAATACTCATGCTAGCTTTTTTTATTAAAATTATAAATATGGAATATGGCAGATGAGAAATTTTGAGTCCTATGTCTTAATTCCTATTGCTGCAAATGATGGAGAACATGCAATATGGCATGAGTGTAGCCTGCAAGGAGGGAGGGGTAAACCTGGGGTTGTTAACTGCCAACAACTCCCTAAAAGATAAAATGTCCAGAAATTTTGCTAAAAGGTCTAGAAAATTGGCTATTTTGACACAATTTTGGAGAGCAAAATTTATGCCATCAGCAATTTCTTTTGTTATATATGACCCCCCCTTCCAATTCAAAAGGGTGGCTACAGGCACTCCCTGTATGACAATGTGAAACATCCCATGCAGTTCCATAGCCAGAACTTTTCACAAGGGGGCGGGGGTACAGGCACTTAACGAGGGGGCATTTGGACAGATTCTCCATATACCCTTGTGTTATGTTTTTTTTTCATTTGTTTTTTTATAAGGAAGGGCATATACCTTCACAAAGGACAACCCCTTCCCCCACCCCCATTTCTCCCACACACACACCCTGTGCCCCCATACTGGCTATGGACCTGATCCTATGATTAGATGAATTCAGCATTTTTTTAATGTTTATGTGCTTCTAAAAGCAGCTCATTTCTAAAGTTCATACTTTTGTATAGAGAAAAGATGGCTATTTAACTATACTTGTTCTAAATTGTATTAAAATGACCCCTCACTAATTCAGTTTTTGATAGTATATGATAGTATATAAAATCAAAAAAAAAAAAAAAGGTTGACAATGAACTGATAGATTACTTCCCAATGATATAAAACTGATATCAAAACTATTGCTGATTTTGAGTGCTAAATGTTTGTTAGTTCTTTCTTATATAGACTTTAAAACAAATTATATGAAAAAAGTTTCCTTTAATTAGTACCGTGAATTGCATGGATTATGTTTCAGTATAATTCTCAGACTTGAAATAATTATGCAATTCAGTATCAATGAGTTTTCGAATCTTATTCTTGTTTTTGGTTCCAATGCGATAGCATCAGGAACCTATGTGGTCATGATGGCATATGTGTGTGGGTATATGTATGTGTGTGTGTTTGTGGATGTGTGTGTATGTTTGTGACAGCCAGTTCATAAACGCGATATCTTAAGAACGTACTCTGGATTAATGTCATATGTGGTACACAGACAGCCAATGGTCTGTTGATGTGCCCTTTTTGTTTTTTGTCGTGATGTCATGTATATTAATAAGTAGGCGGGGATCAATGTAAATATCTTGGAAATGTTCATATTTTAACAACCGCATGTCTGCTTTGTTTCATATGTAGTATAATTGTGACGTTAGCTGGTGTGTACATGTTCATATGTAAAAATATTGAATTTTTTTAATATGCGTAGTGGGTGGGGCTTAATATGATTTTGCTGAAAAGGGCTTGTAAGCACAACATCTCGAGAACGGTAAACTGAATTCATGTCATATTTAGTACACAGATTGCCCATAGTCCTTAGATGTGCCCTACTGTTTTTGGTGGTGATGCATGTCATGCATATTAATGAGTAGGGAGGGCTTAATGTAAAAATCCGGAAATGTTCATATGTATTTTAATCAACTGCATGTCTGTTTTGTTTCATGTATGGTCCAATAATGATATTAGCTAGTGTGTACATGTTCATGGTATAAAAACCTTGACTTTTATTAATGTGCATAGTGGGTGGGACTTAATATGATTCTGTAAACAAAAAGCTTATAAACATGATATCTCAAGAACTGTGAATTGGATTCAGGTAATGTGTGGTACACAGATAGCTCATGGTCTATAGATGTACCCTTTTGTTTTTGGTTGTAATGCTATGCATTTTAATAAGTGGGTGGGGCTTTAAGTGAAAATTTCAAAAAAGTGATAAGTGAACAACTGTATGTCCGTTTTGCATCATATTTGGCATGCTCCCCTCTCAATCACAGCTTTCTGACTTTTTATTCTTGAATTTCTCTCATTCTCCCCCTGTTTCCTTTCCTTCCTACCTCTAGAATGATCTGACCTCTCAGGCACAATTTGACCTTCGTTGTCGTGGTGCCGTTAAGATCAAACTTCAAACAAACAAACATGATAATATTGTTGGTTATTGTGTTCATGCTTATGTTGCCAACAGATGTCATTAAAATTCTTGAAATAGGATAAATGAGCAACTGTGTTTGCATCATACTTATTATGATAATGTTGTTAGTTATTGTGCAAATGCTAATGTTGTCAACCTTTTTATTGATCTGCATGGTGGGTGTGGCCATGAATAAATATCATGGAACAAATGATAAAAAAAATGTTGATATGCAATGACATGACAGTTGATACAAAACTTACAAATCAATCAGCATATGAAAAAAAGCATTGGAACCTCAAAACCTTTTGGTTCTGGTTTTGTTTATTAAATTTGACCTTTTATACTAGAAACTATAGATGTTCCGGGTTCAGTCACCTTTATTACCTTTTCGGAATCAGAGAAAACACATCAGGATTTTGATGTTGCTAGCTGGTAAATCTTGACAAGATTTTCCCTGTAGCATCTGGTGTTTATTCTTTGCTCCTCTCTTTGGCACCTCAGACGTACAGCTCATCCATCACTATTCCTCGGAGAGTTCACGGATGTGAATCAGACAACCTCCGCTCTCTAGAAAAACTATGAAGACACCTGCAAATGTGTAAAGACCAACCCACAATTTACTCGTAACTTTTTTTTCTTTTTATGTCTTAGAGTGCCCTTAAGTTATTGATCTCAATTTTTCTAAGAATTAATTTGCTTTTATCTGAAGCACATTTTGTAAAAAAATTGGAAGATTTGATGCAAAAAATAGAGCTAAGACCTAAAGAACTTGCGTTTTTGAACCCTGTGGATGTTTCTCAGTAATTACCTTTACTCCAAAGTTTAATGAACTGTGTTTCGTATTTAAAGATCAGCTGACCTCCACCTGATGTAAAGAACATTCAGTTAATAGGAAAACATTGCTCTTTTTTTTTAATTCTTGAGGGAATTCAGAAATGGAGGGTGAGGGTGGGGAGGCCCCAAATCTTTGTTCAAAGTGTAAAGTTCTTATACCTAAAGATTCCTTTTCAAATAATGAACAAGTTTTCTCTTTAAAAATATAATAGAGAAGCTTTACATCTGATTTGTTTGGTGGTAAAATGGTGTAAAAAGCAAATCTTAATTGTTTGCGAGTTAGACATCAAAGTAGTTTCAAGAATTTTCAAAAATTGTGACAAATGTTTGTAGGAATCTTTAGGATTCATTCTGGGGTTATGCAAGTTTATCTGCTATAAAGTAGGACTAAAAGAAACAAAATGGTGAAGAAAGCATTCAAAATATTCAATAATTTAGGGCCAAAACTTATATTTTGGACTATAGAACTGGAGGTGAATGTCTTAATAAAATGTCTCTTCAATCACATTTCATAGTTATTATCTTATTACCAATATAGCATATAAGATAGAAATGACTGATTTCTTAACCAATTCTTTCATTTGTTAGGGTACACATGATTTTATTTTATTGTTTAAACATTATTTTGTTGCACTTTTACTACACCCACTTTTAAGCTGTTTGATTGGTTGATTCCCTACCAATTAAAATTGTCCTTTTGACAGCATCTAACTCAGAGCTGTGTCAAGAATTATGACCTCATTATGAGGGCACAAATGGCGCTCAGTGGGAAACAAGATTGTTGTGTTGGCGTGGTCATTTCCTAGCTCTCTTGCTCTGATTTGAATGTTTAAATCCCCAGCCCCTCCCCCCCCCCTATCCATTTAGAAACTTATTTTGGGAAACTTATTAGATTGATGCTTATTTTTTTTACATTTTCCTATTAAATTCTTTCATTACAAGTATGCATTTAAATGAAAGCATTGACTCTGATCTTTACATTGATGTACACAATCTTTCATTTCTTTCATTTTTCACTGCAGTATTCAAATATATGCAAAGTACCTTATTAAATATGCAAAGTCAGTAGTAAAAAATGCTCATCTTTGTGCTTGTCTTTTTCTTGTGTGAATAGGCTGTAGAAATATTGGAAGTATTTTTGGATTGTCTTTGAATTTCCCTTTTCAATTCAATGATACACCTCATTCAGTGGAAAATGAAACTGATCAATTTCTGGAGAAAAAAAAAATAGTAAAAAAAATATTAATTAATATAAGCAATTAATCACAAAAACAAAGAAAGTTTGTTCAAATGATACAAAAAGCACTCCTACATATGAAAACCTTTTCTCCTGTTATGCCTGCATCTAAGAGATAAAATTCCCATGGTTAATGCTCATTTAGCGAAGGCTTAATCCATCCGAGTCATCAGGCTCATAGGGCCAGTGCTTATCCCCAGTTTTCATGGCAGAGGTGGATGAGAGTACATACATGACTACCCCTATATGGGATGCCAGTTCATTGCAGATTTACTCCCCGACAGCTGGTACTCATTTTACAGCTGAGCGGACTGGAGAGAGTAAAGCGTCTTGCTCAAGGACACTGCAATGCAGCGCTTACAATGAGGATCAAACCAGGTTCCTTTCGAATACAAGCAGGACTCCTTAACCACTAAGCCACTGCACCTCTAACGCTCATTATCCCCTCATGCAACGAAGTTGGTGAAGAGGAGATCCAGCATCTTACCGTTCATTTGTCCGTCCGCCCATTCATCTGTCCGTCCACATCTAATGTCCATCCGGCTTCATGCATTGTTCAGCTAACTGCCCTAGGAAAGCAATTCCAACTATTTTCATGAAAATAAATTTATATAAAGGGAGACCATAGGCATTCCAGACTTCAATAGCAGCAATTAAAGGATTTGTTCTGGGATGGAAAAAAAAGATTGAATAATAGATGTGATGACTGAATGGAATTTATAATAAAGTGTTTTGCAAATGAATAGCAAAAACAAAAGGTCTTCGCTTGAATAGAGTGGACACATAATAGACTTATGATAATCTGCCAATTAATCTGTGAAATTTCATTCTGATTCCGTAGATAGATCAGGGAGGTTATAGTGAAGGTTGGAATGATGAGTTGGTTAAGTGTATATTTGGTAGATGAGTGGATGGCAAAAGGTGGGTTGGGGTAGTAGGTGAATGGATGATGGTAGGTGAACAGGGAATGGTAGGTGAAAGGGACATGTTGGGGAATAGAGAATGGTTGGTGAATGGAGGATGGTAGATGAATTGGGGATGGTAGGTGAAGGAGGATGGTAGGTGAATGGGGTATGTTGGAGAATAGAGGACGGTAGGTGAATGGAGGATGGTAGATGAACAGGGGATGGCAGGTGAATGGGGCATGTTGAGTTGATAGAAGTGAGGGAATGGAACTTAGAGACAAAAATGTTTGGTGGAAGATGGTAGAATGATTGATGAGGGACAGGGTGGCATGTGGGATAGGGTGGCATGTGGGACAGGGTGGCATGTGGGACAGGGTGGCATGTGGGACAGGGTGGCATGTGGGAGAGGGTGGCATGTGGGACAGGGTGGCACATGGGACAGGGTGGCATGTGGGACGGTGGCATGTGGGACAGGGTGGCATGTGGGACAGGGTGGCATGTGTGACAGGGTGGCATGTGTGACAGTGGGACAGGTTGGCATGTGGGACAGGTTGGCATGTGGGACAGGGTGGCATGTGGGACAAGGTGGCATGTGGGACAGGGTGGCATATAGGACATGGTAGCATGTGGGACAGGGTGGCATGTGGGACAGGGTGGCATGTGGGACAGGGTGGCATATGGAACTGGGTGCCACAGAATGGGAGACAAAATGTAATGGAATTAAGGACAGGGTCGGATGGCATGGACGGGGTGGCATGTGGGACAGGGTGGCATGTGGGACAGGGAAACTACCTCAATATTTTGCTTCAATATGTATTATTTGTGTAGAAATGACTGGTGTAGTAAGTCTACTATGAAAGGCAGGCTCCCCCATCCTCACATTCTTAACAATTGTTAATGTATTTCAAAGAAAATCTAATTAACTTTTTTTTGTTCCTATATGAATCTTTTTTTCTCGAACTTTCTTCAGGTGGTAAATTTAGATTACCCATACTAGATGTTACATGAATGTACACCATTCATAACTTAACTTTTTACTACTTTTCTGACATTTCCAACATTTCCATGGACAAATATGATAAAATATTTGAAGAATTTGAGGAATCGGAGGATGTGACGTCACAACTAGAGTGATTTCAGTCGTTTCTACCCAAATCTTTCAGAACTTTGACTTTAAATTTCTTCTTAAAGGAATAAGATATTGAAGTAGTTTCTTCACCATTTTGTTAGCTCAACTATTCAAAGAATAGTAGAGCTATTCTACTACCCCAGCGTCGGCGTCCGGTAAAGTTTTGGTTGATGTTTTCATAACTAAAGTTATGAATGGTGTACATTCATGTGACGTGGCATAGGGGTAGAGGACATGGGTACTGATCAAATGAGCATAATTGGAGGGTTGTGTGTACATACTAATTAGCTTATTAATATTTGTCAGGTTAAAGTTTTGGTTAAAGTTTTTGGTTAAAGTTTTCATAACTTATGAATGGTGTACCTTCATGTGACTTGGCATAGGGGTAGAGGATATAGGTACTGTTCAAATAAGCATGATTGTGGGGTTGTGCGTGCATACTAATTAGCTTATTTGCATAACAATGAAAATATTTGTATCTATGATCTCCTAAATTAAAGTGGGAGTGGAGATTTTGTTTACTCAAATAATCATATATGTGAAGAGCATTGTCTACACTCAATGATGAGGTGTAGTGTGCATATTAAGTAGGTTATTTGCATAACAATAGCCTTAAATACAAAATATTTAACCTGAGATAATAACTTGCTATTTTTTTAGTGGTAGAGGGTATTGGTACTGTTCATTTGAGCATGATTCGGGGATTGTGGGTGCATAATAATTAACCTATTTGCATAGCAATGAGAATATTTGTATATGTGGTATCTCTTGAATTAAAGTGAGTATGATGATTTTGCTTAAACAAATGATCATACAGTATATTTGAAGAGCACTGTTCACACTTAATGGTGATTGTTCACACTTAATGGTGAGGTATAGTGTGCATTTGCTGCAATATGTTTGACCTGAGATTAAAATTATACTGCTTATGACTTACTAACTTCACATTTCTAGTTTTGTTATGATATTGATATTCCTGACATGAATAGCAATCAAAGTGTTTGTCTTGCCATGAATTAAAAAGCAAATAAAAGTGTCCTCGCTTCTAAAGAATGTTAGATTAAGGGTTTGAGAAATATAAACAATAAGCAGAATGTGGATTAGAAGATGACATGATAATAAAGTAGCTGAAGGAATTAGGATGAGGTCATGTTGGACAGGGTGGAATTGTATTTAGGGCAGGGTGCAGTGGGATGTGGTCAGGATGTGTTGGCATGTTAGACAGGGTGGATTGGCATGTACAACAGGGTTGGTTGGCATGTGGAACAGGGTGGGTTGGCATGTGGAACAGGATGGGTTGGCATGTGGAACAGGGTGGGTTGGCATGTGGAACAGGGTGGGTTGGCATGTGGAACAGGGTGGGTCGACATGTGGGACAGGGCAGAATGGCATGTGGTGGGATGTCATCTGGATTTCAGTTGTGATGGTATGTGGGTCATGCCAGTGGTGGAATGACATACAGTATCTGGTTTTCAGGTGTGATTGCAGGGAGTATAGACGTGGGATGACATTTGGGACAGGTTGGGATGGAATGTGGGACAGTCTGGAATATGCATTATTAGCAGTGAGGGGATTTGTATTATTTCCGATGTCTAGTTTGTCATATGTTAAGCAGTGTTGTTTCACATTATTTTGCTTTAATGTTATTGTACATTTTTCTTGCTGCTTGACTTTGCTTGACACACATATTTTCTGAAATTGGAACTTGTATTACAATCCAGGATGTAGTTCTGGGAATGTGTTGGGATTGGGGGAGGGTACAGGTTGGAAAAGGGGGTTGAATGGGATTCTTTCATTGACATTGGCAAGTCTGGGCCTCTCCTTTCTTTGTTATTCAATTGATAGAACTAAAAGAGGTGTTTTAGTTATAAGGACTGCTAGGTTTTACATGTTTGCTGAGTTACTGGGTGAAGTAATCTTGAGTTTTTTTGTCTTAAAATATCTTGAAAAACTTAAAGATATTTTTGAACTTGTAGTGCAAATGGAAATGTATGTGCATTTTTAAAAACTTAAGTAATTTGAAATCATCTGCCCCTGCTACCATATTTCTGTATATACTTACCTCTATAAGCCCATTCACTATACTAGCTCAAAATAGTCGAGCATGCTGTCCTTCAGACAGTTCTGGTTCAATTTAAAGTCCTCTTTTATATAAGATAAACTTGCTTGACCCCTAACCTAATCCTTTAAATTACATGAGCTCTCTCTTGGAAAGTGACAGCATGTTTTTGGCAGCTTCATGGGAATATAGAAATGACAGATGTCTTATTTTCAATACTCATATTACTTCAAAATAAATTGGGCAGTCATTAGAAATGATATATGGTTGATTTGATAATGATATATGGTTGATTAAATAATGATTTATGGTTGATTTGATAATGATATAGGGTTGATTTGATAATGATATATAGTTGATTTGATAATGGTATATGGTTGATTTGATAATGATATATGGTTGATTTGATAATGATATATGGTTGATTTGATAATGATATATGGTTGATTTGATAATGATATATGGTTGATTTGGTAATGATATGGTTGATTTGATAATGATATATGGTTGATTTGATAATGATGTGTGGTTGATTTGATAATGATGTTATTTGGTTGATTTGATAATGATAATATATGGTTGATTTGATAATAATATATGGTTGATTTGATAATGATATGTGGTTGATTTGAAAATGATATATGGTTAATTTGATGGTTGATTTGATAATGATATATGGTTGATTTGATGATGATATATGGGTGATTTGATAATGATATATGGGTGATTTGATAATGATATATGGGTGATTTGAACATTCATGTCAATGCTTTTCAGCACCTTCACATGCATAAAAAGTATATTTGAATATTCCAGAGACTCGAAAATAATCCCTCCTCACATTTCAGTCAAGTATTCTTTTGTAGTGTATATATTTCTTTGTTGTGTGACGTAATTGTTTCGAGTGAGTGGTATGACCATGCCCAATTTTTCAAGCACCTGACATTTGTCTTTCATTGGTGGCATTGTTTACGTGTTTCTCGCACGGTGGCCCTTTTGATTTTTCATGGAAGACCATCGTGGTGGTCAGTCTAGACACAGTAGGGCGCTGACAACCATTTTGTCCGGACCAAGTAAAATAAAAGAATTATATTAATTCATATCAATTTTTAGTGTGCGTAACAAAATATCTAATGGCTATTGTTAATACTTGGAATATCACTTGACACCTTCCAAAACTCCACTTTAAATCGGTCCATATGTTCATACTCACCGGACAAGCTCCTCACGCGTGACCTTTTCGCAATCGAGATGACCCCTGCCTCGTTGACGTCCTCACATAGTATGTTCTTGATTTAAATGTATGATATTGTTCCGTGTATATTATCTTGTTTCCTTTTTCGCAATTTAAATGCTTTAGGTTGTTTTCGTTGTCAACTGATTGAACAATAGCCTTGTCAGGTGGTCATGATGTATTATTTAGAAATAAAGAAAGGTCAGTGTCTCTCAACTTAGCCCGCCATCAACCGTGATCAATACCTTATAAAGAAAATTTAAGTCTATCCACTTAGCTGAGTTCACACATCTTTGTTTTAAATTTTCATATAGCTGTTTTCCATTGGTCGCTCTTGCTCTGCCTTAAAACCTTCCTGCAATGTAATTGGGCAGAGATAAATAATTAATCAGCTGATGTGTAAAGCCATTCATAGTGCTGGAACTATGGTGATGCATATTTTATTCCCAAACTATTCCCATGGTAACATGCTTATCACTTTTATTGAAATTTTAATTTATCTCCACATCAGAGAGATAACTAGCCTTTCAACTTGTAATCAAAGAGTTTTGCTCCCACCCCATGTAGCGATAATCTTTTAAATTTCAATTCTAAGGCTAAGGTTAAATAAATGATATAATTTGCTATTAGCCCAGTCAGTGTCCTATCCCCAACCATGAATAAAGATTAGATACCTCATTCCATCACCGTCGACGTAAAGAAAATATTCCTAACCTTTCCGTATTTGACATTGCTTCTGATAGCGCTCTTCATCGGTCATGTATTTAAGCTCTCCCATCAAACAAACAGCTTCTACAAGGCCCTTCAAAAACAAACTTAGAATTAGCTCCTTTGTAATGATAAAGGAACGTTTTAAGTGATAAGATCAGATACCTCTTTACAAACACCTTAGGCCATGCTTTGCATCATTTAGACTTTTACAAAATGACCTAAAAATCATTAGAAAACACTCGCAAAGCACTTGATACATAAAATATACATGGAAGTAAGGGTGTGTCTTCTAAGAAGATGGATGCACAAGATAAATTGTCACTTCGGAATCTAGAAACAAAATTGTATCCATCTTGACCTATATTATTTGTTTAACTCCTTTGCTGTCAGTCGGAACTCTTGCACATCACTTCAAGATTTTTTTTACGGCAAAAGTAAACATTTTTGATATCTATTTTCTATCAAAATGTGGGTGTTACTCTAGTAAACTGTAAGACTAAATAAGATGAACTTGTTATTTGACCTATATTGTAGTTTAAATTGCCGAAATCTGTTTTTTTTATTTGAAGTGGTTGGAATAATTAGAAATAGTGTCGTAAATAATGTCAAAGCAATTTGAAACAGTTTTGAAGCCATCTATTTTTCTTGTTCTTTAGTTTTTTTATTAAGTCTTTCACTTCATCTTGAATTGGTGATGGGTAAGATGAGGTGATGTAAGAATTAAAACAAACAATCAAATGCTGGAAAGCAAGTGATGTTCGGTTTATCACGGACTAGATCTGAATTAGATTCCCAGAAAGTTAAAAAAAAGTATGAAAGAGGTCAGTTGTGAAAGAAATAGTTGCCCAACTTGAATATTTTCTTGCAGAGAACTTTGTATTGCCACTGTATATACACTGATGCTTCATGTACTGTACAATCTGGAATTTTTTTTAGTTAAGCAGTTATAGTAACTTTAATTTTTTGTGAGGATTTTGCATGTGAATTGATTGATATTTTTTAACATTTAGTAAGATTTTAGTTGTAAGTGTACAAAGTTTAAATATAGATTTGTTATTGATAACTAAAATTTCAGGATTTATTATGTACTGTACCTGACATGGAAACAAACAAATGATCACTTCTATTAAAGGGGTGAAAGGGGGAGGGCTATTAAAGGATGATGGGGAGGTACTATCAAATGGGTGATGGGGAGCGGATATTAAAGAATGATAGGGAGAGGCTATTAAATGAATGAAGACGGAGGGGCTTTCAAAAAATGAAGGGGAGGTACTATCGAATGGGTGATGGGGAGGGGATGTTAAAGAATGATGGGAGAGGCTATTAAATGGTTGAAGGTGGAGGGGCTATCAAATGAGTGATGGGGCCATTAAAGGATGAAGGAGAGGGGTTATTAAATGGGTGAAAGATGGAGGGATTATTAAAGGATGAAGGGGAGGGGTTATTAAATGGGTGAAAGAGGGAGGTTATTAAAAGATGAAGTTAAGGGTTATTAAGTGGGTGAAAAGACAGGTGCTATTAAAGGATGAAGGAGAGGGGTTATTAAAATGGGCAAAAGAGGGATGGGTTATTAAAGGATGAAAGGGGAGGTGTCATTAAGTGGGTGAAAGGGGAAGTGGCTATCACAGGATGAAGGGGAGGGGTTATTAAATGGGTGAAGGGAGAGCAGCTATTAAAAGATGGGGTTATTTAATGAGTGAAGGGGGAGGCTATTAATGGGTGAAGGGGAGGGTTGTTAAATTGGATGAAGGCAGAGGGGGTATTAAAGAGTGAAGAGAGGATATATCAAAGGGTGAAGGGATAGGAGATAAAGGGTGAAAGGGAAGATACTATTGAAGGGGTGGAAGGGTAGGGCTATTAAAGGGGATGAGGAGGTGGGCTACTAAAGACATAAAGAGGGCAAGGGATATTAAAGAGTGAATTGGAGGGGATATCAAAGACACTCAAGCCACCACCCTACTCACCACCAAAACCCTAGCCAATACCGGTATTGACGTTACAGTCACCCCCCCCCCCCCCCCCCATCACTGTTCCCTAAACTCCAGCAAAGGTGTGGTCAAAGTAGAGACCTATCCTACCTGACCGATGAAGACCTTATAGAGGAACTTACCAATCTGAAACCTGTCTCGTCCTCAAGAGAGACGGTACCGAAACACCTACCAATACCATCTTCCTGACATTTTCACACCAACTCTCCCCTCCCACATCACTGCTGGCTACCTGAGAGTCCCAGTCACCCCTTATATTCCTAACCCCCTCTGTTGTCATAAGTGCCAGAGGTATGGCCATGGTAAAATCTCCTGCTGCAGCCAAGCGCGCTGTGGCAACTGTGGAGTCCTGGACCATGACAGCACCTCCTGCACCAGCACCTTACACTGCACCAATTGCGACGGTACTCACCTAGCTAATCATCCCTCCTCAAAATACTGCCCACCTGGCTTCAGGAAAGCAAATAACCAAACTAAAAACCCTTAATCCTAACATCACTTACCCGGAGGCCAGAAAGCCATTTCTCATTTCCCTCCACACTAAACCATCCTACTCAAGCGCAGTCTCCCCTCACACAACTAAAACTGACTCACATACCCAAACCGACCTCACCTGGCTTTTCTTACCCAGTCCTAAGCCCATCACCATTGCCAACACCCCAGCCACACCCATTACCCAAATCACCTCTACCACCACCACTTCTCTCCCCAACCTTCCTTCCTCCTCTAAAACTCCCGCCGTTCCCTACCCCAAGACCTTTAATGCCATCAAACTCGAGCCAACCTGGCTAATAATCATCAAACCAACAAACAACCAATCAACAAACAGCCCGCCATTCAAATCCAGACATATGACACGGAAGAGAACATGGATTGTTGATTACCGAACATACTTCCTAGTCCAACTTTCAAAAACAACTGCTCCAAAGAAACAGGGACAGATGCTAAGAAAAAATAAGCCAACTTAGGCCCAACAGATCTTCCTCAAGATAAGCCCCTGCCTTCTTATGGCATGCAACATAAACAATTACAAGTTACATTCACAATATTATACAATGGAACATAAGGAGCCTTAAGGCCAATTCTAAAGAAATTGACCTTCTGGCCACCACCTTCAACCCGGTCGTCTTCTGACTACAAAAATCCTCTTGAAAACCATGCACTGACCAAAATTCCCTCAACAACTTCGCTTGCTATCATGAACATCATGAGCCGACAGGGTCTGTGGGGGCGTCTCCATTCTCGTTAGACACAGTATCCCACACAGCCCTTGTTCATGTGAACACCAACCTTCAGGCCATCTGTATGTCTATCTCCCTCCACAAAACCTTCACTCTTTGCAATATCTTAGTCCCCCCCTCCAAAGCCAATGTTCAGTCAACCAGCCTTAACAACCTCATTTCTCAGCTCCTCCCCTTTATCCTTCTAGGTGACTTCAACGCCCACAACCCCCTGTGGGGTTCCAATACCATCACCACTAGAGGCAAGCTCATCGAAAACATTCTTCGACTGCACAGCCTCTCCTTTGCTCAACACCAACTCCCTGACCTACCTTCACCCTGCCACAGGCTGCATTACCTGTATTGACCTGTCTATCTGTTCCCCCAACTTCCTCATTGATTTTAGCTGGAAGGTCACTGCTGATCTCTGTGGTAGTGACCATTACCCTCTTCTTATACACTCCCACTTTCAAACCCCCACTGCCCACACCCCCAATTGGAACGTCGAAAAGGCTGACTGGCCCCTTTTTGAAACCCTCTGTGACTCGCACCTCTCCCCCACATCCGCTTGAGGATGATGATCCCATGTCAAACTTCAGTAACATCCTTATCAACATTGCCACCTGCTCTATTCCCAAAACCTCCAAACCCCTTAATCACCCCCCCCCCCCCCCCTTCAACCCCTACCTTTCTGATGACTGCAAAACCACCATCAAGAACAGAAAAATGGCCCTCAGGAACTTCAAAACTAACCCGACCACCCACAACCTTAACCTCTTTCGCATCAGCCAGGCCAAGGTGCCAAGGCCAGGCGCACTATCAAGGACAGCAAAACCAACACTTGAAACAAGTTCATCTCTTCTCTCACCACCAACACCCCACTAAGAAGATTTGGAGAATGGTGAACAGCTTCCACGGCAGGGTGGACAAGTCTTCCATCTTCCATCTCTCCTGGAATGGTAACCTTTTCACCACGAAAAAGGACATTGTTAACCACCTCACCGCCTCTTTCAGCAACATCTCATCCTCAGCCAACTACCCCAATGCTTTCAAAACCAGAAAAGCTCACGATGAAACCCGGAAGTATCACCTTTCCCTTCGACAACTCCGAGAGCTACAACATCCCTCTCACCCTTTTTGAATTAAACCAAGCCATCCAAGATGCTGGCTCCACCTTCAATGGCCCAGATAACATTCCCTACCAGTTCCTGAAACACCTTCCCAACAAGGCCACCTCTGCCCTACTCAACATCCTCAACCACATTTGGTCCTCGCACTCCTTTTCCCTTATCTGGAGGACAGCTATTGTCACCCCCATTCCTAAACTGGGGAAGGACAGTACGGACCCCTCCACTTACCACCCTATCACCCTCACCTGCTGTCTCTGTAAAATTATGGAAAGGATCAAACAGCAGAGACTAAACTGGTTCCTTGAGACCAACAGAATCCTCTCCCTTCAACAAAGCGGCTTCCGGAAACGTTGCAATACCCTAGACCAGTTAATTATGCTCGAGACCGCTATCCGGAAATCCTTTGCAAAAAAGGAACACCTCACTGCCATCTTTTTCGACCTCGAGAAAGCTTTTGACACTACTTGAAAATACAGCATTATCCGCAAACTTTACACCATCGGCCTTAGAGGCCACCTCCCCATCTTTATTCAAAACTTTCTCTCACCCAGGCAATTCCAAGTTCGTATTGACCACACCCTCTCCAACCCCTACCCCCAAGAAGAGGGCATCCCCCAGGGCAGCATCCTCTCCCCCACTCTCTTCAAGCTGGGCATTAACGACATTGTGGACAACCTTGGCCCCAACATCAAATGTACCCTCTACGTGATCGACTTCACCAAAGAGGCTCCAACTTAGCCTCAACTAGCTGCAAGTCTGGTCCAACAATAACGGTTTTAAATTCTCCAAAAACAGGACAGTCCGCTTGCAATTCTGTCATTTCAACAACCTCCACCCCAACCTGAACCTTGTGCTCAATGGCAATCACATCTTTAAAGTTGAACCCCAAGAAGAGGGCATCCCCAGGGCAGTATCCTCTCCCCACTCTCTTCAAGCTGGGCATTAACGACATTGTGGACAACCTTGGCCCCAACATCAAATGTACCCTCTACGTGAACGACTTCATCAAAGAGGCTCCAACTTAGCCTCAACTAGCTGCAAGTCTGGTCCAACAATAACGGTTTTAAATTCTCCAAAAACAGGACAGTCCGCTTGCAATTCTGTCATTTCAACAACCTCCACCCCAACCTGAACCTTGTGCTCAATGGCAATCACATCTTTAAAGTTGAACCCCCAAGAAGAGGGCATCCCCCAGGGCAGTATCCTCTCCCCCACTCTCTTCAAGCTGGGCATTAACGACATTGTGGACAACCTTGGCCCCAACATCAAATGTACCCTCTACGTGAACGACTTCATCAAAGAGGCTCCAACTTAGCCTCAACTAGCTGCAAGTCTGGTCCAACAATAACGGTTTTAAATTCTCCAAAAACAGGACAGTCCGCTTGCAATTCTGTCATTTCAACAACCTCCACCCCAACCTGAACCTTGTGCTCAATGGCAATCACATCTTTAAAGTTGAACACACAAAGTTCCTGGATTTACCTTTAGACCCCAAGTTCTCCTACAAGCAACACATCACCGACCTGAAACAGAAATGCAACAGCTCCCTCAACATTCTCTGCCTCCTCTCCAACACCACTTGGGGTGCGAACCGCTATGCTCTCCTGAAAATCTTCAGGCTCATCATTCATGCCAAACTTGACTACGGCAATACTGTCTACTGTGTCGCTCACAACTCATACCTCAACCACATCAACACCATCCAAAATGAAGCCCGCAGGCTTGTCTGGGTGCCTACAGGACCTTCCTAATCACCAGCCTTCATGTTGAAGCCAACGAACCCCCCTTTCTGCTAAGGTGTAGAAAGCTTAGCCTCTCCTATGCTTTTAGAGTCCTCACCAACACCCAGAACCCTGTTTACAACCTCATTAGGTTCCCCAATTTCTCCACCCTCTTTGATAGGACTAAAACCCCATCCCTTTCCTTTAGCTAACGCATCAAATCAGACCTCCATCTCGGCATCAACCCTGCCACTCTTGGCACCTTCTCCTAGCCCACTTTTCCTTCTTGGGCCACCCCCTTCCCTTTATTCACCTGGGCCTCTCCACTCATTACAAAACCCAAACCCACCCTAACCTCTTTATCAATCTCCACAACCAAATCAAAGACCAACTCTCAAACTACACCTCCATCTATACCAGAAAAATCTTCAAGATAAAATTATCTCCTTCCTTCATCATGCTTTCCTCTACAACCATATTTAGTCCTCCTCTCCCACTCTCCACCCCCTCTCTCTCTACTTTGTTTTTTTCTTCACCCATGCACCTCTCCTCTCGATCCCAGCTTTCTGACTTTTAGTTCTTGTATTTCTATCTTTCTCCCCCTGTTTTCTTTCCTTCCTACCTCTAAAATGATCTAACCTCTCGGGCACAATTTGACCCTCGTTGTCATGGTGCCGTTAAGCCATCATCAAACAAACAAACTAAAGAGTTGTAAGTGTAGGGGGGTTATTAAGGAGTGAAGAGGAGGGCAGACACTTTAGGAATAGCCCAAAAATACCTCAGTTGTGCCTGACTTTTACTCTTGAAATTATTGCACAAATATTAATCTTCACAAGCATAACTTGTTGCATTATTGCCATTAATTGAAATAAACTTCTAAAGCAGACAAAAGTTAAAAATTACTGTACTTTATATAATTTGAAAGTTTTCCTTTTTGGAATTTTGTGTCCTATTTAATTTTAAAATTGATCTTTTACTTATTTCTAAAATCAAGAAATATTTGTAGGCTGTTACTGACAAAACACATCAATCACTGAAATATGCAATTTAGTATTCAAAATTTTCATTTCTTAAAACTTTAAGCATCAGTAAAGAAATTTTGTAACAAATCGGCCAATGAAAGCAGTGCAAAATAAGATGAAATATCATGATTTTATGACCAGAAGGTAATTTTCCATGCTCATAATTATACCCGCTGGCCTGTAAAAATAAAACATATGTAATATTATGACAGGTGTTTTCTGTTTCAAATGTGAATATTGTCTTTTTTTCTTTTTAAAGAGATCTCGAAAAAGTATTAAGTATGGCTTGAAATTTGTCAGGATGTCATAGCTGTGGAATTTGTTTTCATTTTTTGAGAAATACAGCTATGGTATTTGTATTTTAAAAATAATAATAATTAGTGAAATTAAAAACAATAATTGTTGTGTTATTCTAAAGTATTACTTGAGTCAAGAATGAAATCTTGGCTCTACTAAAAATCTACAAAAATAATTTATTTTTGTTCATTCAAGTTAATTAAGATTATTTAAATTACATTTTTGTTGTTTTGAATTAAGAATTAATAGTTTTAGTTTCTACAAAATGATTTAGTGAATAAAGGACAGTCGTTGTTATTCAATATTCTTCCCCAAACCTTCAGTGGTGTTCACCTGCCCCAACTGTAAATTTGTGAGTTTCCCCCCACCCCCTCCCCCACTGTCCAGTGGTGTAATTAAGCGGGGCGGCAGGAAAGGTAGTCGCCCCCTTACAAGGGCCCGGCTCGGGCCCTATAAGGAAGCCAGTAAAAACAAAAATATCATTATACCTATATAACATAGGGACCCGCAAGTCCCCACTCGCCCCCGGCCCGTAGGGCCCTAGTGAAATAACCAACTCACTTAGTAGGCACTACTTGCACAGCAATACTTGCATACTGAGTGAGACAATGCATAATACATTCATAATGTTGAAACTATTCAGACAACAACAAATAACATAAAAACCCTTCTCAAAACTGACACAGGTGCTTACGAGCTATGATTTTGATTTCATTAGCATCTTGAAACTTTAAACTATCTTTCAAACTAAGTTACAAATGAATTGATGAACATTTTGTACGTAAAAAAAAACCTCTTAAATTACAGAATAAATGACATTTGATCACTTTGCAAATCCTTCACTTTTGAAAACGCATACACAATTAGTGCGCGTATCACCTGAGTTCGCTGGCAACTGCTATTTTGAAAATGTTCGTCAGCAAATGCGCGCAGTATTTAATGCTATATGCACATTGACTTCAATGACGCTCTATTGTTTGACAACTTTTGAACTAATTAGATACATCCACCTAAAACGCTGTTTGAAAAATAAGTCACTAGCGAAGGCTCTTTCACAAAACGCAACTTTTGACAGTTTTCTTCATTAAACCCACGCCCCAAACGTAAGTAAACGGCTCAGTATAGTATTATTGACTATATATATTTATTTAGCATTACGTAAACATGTTCCATGATGATGAAAGGCATTGTCAAAAGTTGACCTTAGATCTTTATGGAAAGGCCTAGTTATTCTAGCGCGTAGTCGAAATTCATCTACGCTTCTATGATAAGCCAATGCAGCAGTTTCAACGTTATGAAATATATGGCGTTTTCTGACTGTGTATAGCAGGCACGTAGTGGCTATAGCGTATACTACAGTCAGATGTTATCTGACTGTAGGGCCCTAGCTATGCCACTGCTACTTTCTTCTGACCATGCAGTATTGCTCAAGGAAGTAAAATACATTTGAAAAAAAAAGAAGATAAGTAGCAGTTTGCTTGTTACCAGTGGTACAATATACATGAAATATACTCGTTCTTCAGAGTTTAGAATTTTGTGAATTCAGTTGGTTGCAAAGGACGCTTTTCTAGTCATAGTACCTCACAAAAGGTGCTAAAAGAAGATCAAATGGACTACATTTTTTGTTAGCTTTTCAATATTGACCCCCTCCCTAGACCTGCCATTGCTGAAATTGCCAGCCCCTCTCCCAAACAAATTTCTCAAGCCTGCCACTGCATACTAAGTTAAAGGCCATCTGTCGTGATTAAAATGTGGTGGCGTACATTTTATTTCAAACAATTTCTGATTGGCATATCTGTGTTAGTGCACATTAGATCAATGTAATCGACCAATCAAAACGCACGAATTGAAATATATTTACCTCCACGTTAGAGACGATAACTGGCCTTTAAATTGCATGTGCCACATCCTTATCAATTGTCGTCTTGTATTCAGGCAAAATGAAACAAAAAAATAGTTCAAAGTTCATTTTAAAAGCAAGGTTTCTTTCATGGAATACCTGTCCTTAAAAGTTGAATGACCTACATACAAACGCTTCAGATCCACCTGCCCTACTTTCACCGAGGTGATTGTATCTTATTTAAGTGTGTTTGTCATTATTTAACGCAAATGTTCAGTATCCCATAGCTTACCTAGAGGGACATTGTGCCGTCCCACTCTCAGGCACGTCTTTTATTTATGCAACCGGTTTGACCTGCTTAGAACAGATGAAAAGCTGAAAAGGGAAACTTCTTTGATCTAAGTATAATTGTATTTGATCTGGGAATAAAGATTTCACCTTATTTTTTATACAAAAGTAAAAGGATGGAGTTTTGTACTTTTTGCCCTTTTTCTTTAAAAGTTCAGGAACCTACATTGTGAAAAGTTTTCTCTGGATTCAGTGTAATGCTCAGAAATTCTGAGGCATTTAATTGAAAGATTGCAAGGATGTGATTGAGTGTGATTGGTGCAATTAATACTGGTTATCCCATAATCCTTTGTATTTATAATCAGTTTGAATCATAAACATTTGTAAAAAAAAATGATTTTTTTCTCTCTTTAACATAAAAAATTATAAATGTAGATATACATTTTTATGGAAATTATCATTATATTTGAATGATTTCTAACAAAGCTTGAATCTGTTAAGAGCTGTAAGAGCAATCTATTATATCTTTCTTTTATATATGTACTATTTTCAAAAGAAATACATTAAAAAAATGTTTTGGATGTTCAATTATGATAATATCACACGGTATACACATACACTACAGTATTTACTTTACTGGTGAAATTTGTAAAATGCAATAACTCCTAAACAGAAAAAGATATCAACATAAGTTTTACACCAAATTGTTTCTTGAATAGTCCTCTATCAAATACATGAAAATGAAATTTAACGGGAAATTATTCCTTTAATTCTGACCTGCTTTTCCTAGTGTAGTATACTAGCTTCTGCTTTCCCTAGTGTAGTATACTTGCTTCTGCTTTCCCTAGTGTAGTATACTAGCTTCTGCTTTCCCTAGTGTAGTATACTTGCTTCTGCTTTCCCTAGTGTAGTATACTAGCTTCTGCTTTCCCTAGTGTAGTATACTAGCTTCTGCTTTCCATAGTGTAGTATACTAGCTTCTGCTTTCCCTAGTGTAGTATAGTAGCTTCTGCTTTCCCTAGTGTAGTATACTAGCTTCTGCTTTCCCTAGTGTAGTATACTAGCTTCTGCTTTCCCTAGTGTAGTATACTAGCTTCTGCTTTCCCTAGTGTAGTATACTAGCTTCTGCTTTCCCTAGTGTAGTATACTACAGTAGCATCTATGACTAATGTGAATAATTGCATCATGGGTATTGGAATATTACAAAATGCTGAAAATAAAGGAGTGTTTTCTGGCATGATAATTGTCTATAAAATCCCTTTATGGGTTAATAATGTTTTTATGTCATTTGTAAATAATTTTGTACATTAAGTGATTTATTGTTGTGAAAGCTGTTTTTAAATCGAATATTTAGCTCACTCAATTATCATTTGTCACATATTCTGAATAACAAGCAACAAAACATGTCAGAGTTTGCCTTTGTTAGTGTTAATAGTGATAACAAATGGCTTATAATCAGTTGGAATTGTAAAAATAGATACACTTTGTTGTTTACAGTTTCTAAAGGGCAAGTTTAATGATCAATAACTTGATGCAGTATAATGAAAAGTAAGAGAATGTTTTTTTTGTGGACTAATAACACTCACACATGACATCATTAAGGTTGTTTGACAATCATGAAAATAACACCCATATAGGTGACATCATTATGGGTGCTTGACAATCATGAAAATAACAACCACATACTGTAGGTGACATCATTAAGGTTGTTTGACAATCATGAAAATAACAACCACATAGGTGACATCATTATGGGTGCTTGACAATCATGAAAATAACACCCACATAGGTGACATCATTAAGGTTGCTTGACAATCATGAAAATAACAACCACATAGGTGACATCATTATGGGTGCTTGACAATCATGAAAATAACAACCACATAGGTGACATCATTAAGGTTGTTTGACAATCATGAAAATAACAACCACATAGGTGACATCATTATGGGTGCTTGACAATCATGAAAATAACACCCACATAGGTGACATCATTAAGGTTGCTTGACAATCATGAAAATAACAACCACATAGGTGACATCATTAAGGTTGTTTGACAATCATGAAAATAACAACCACATAGGTGACATCATTAAGGTTGTTTGACAATCATGAAAATAACAACCACATAGGTGACATCATTATGGGTGCTTGACAATCATGAAAATAACACCCACATAGGTGACATCATTAAGGTTGCTTGACAATCATGAAAATAACAACCACATAGGTGACATCATTCAGGTTGTTTGACAATCATGAAAATAACAACCACATAGGTGACATCATTATGGGTGCTTGACAATCATGAAAATAACACCCACATAGGTGACATCATTATGGGTGCTTGACAATCATGAAAATAACATTCACATAGGTGACATCATTATGGGTGCTTGACAATCATGAAAATAACAACTACATAGGTGACATCATTAAGGGTGCTTGACAATCATGAAAATAACACCCACATAGGTGACATCATTAAGGTTGTTTGACAATCATGAAAATAACAACCACATAGGTGACATCATTAAGGTTGTTTGACAATCATGAAAATAACAACCACATAGGCGACATCATTATGGGTGCTTGACAATCATGAAAATAACACCCACATAGGTGACATCATTAAGGTTGTTTGACAATCATGAAAATAACAACCACATAGGTGACATCATTAAGGTTGTTTGACAATCATGAAAATAACAACCACATAGGCGACATCATTAAGGTTGTTTGACAATCATGAAAATAACAACCACATAGGCGACATCATTATGGGTGCTTGACAATCATGAAAATAACACCCACATAGGTGACATCATTAAGGTTGTTTGACAATCATGAAAATAACAACCACATAGGTGACATCATTAAGGTTGTTTGACAATCATGAAAATAACAACCACATAGGCGACATCATTAAGGTTGTTTGACAATCATGAAAATAACACCCACATAGGTGACATCATTATGGGTGCTTGACAATCATGAAAATAACACCCACATAGGTGACATCATTAAGGTTGTTTGACAATCATGAAAATAACAACCACATAGGTGACATCATTAAGGTTGTTTGACAATCATGAAAATAACAACCACATAGGCGACATCATTATGGGTGCTTGACAATCATGAAAATAACACCCACATAGGTGACATCATTAAGGTTGCTTGACAATCATGAAAATAACAACCACATAGGTGACATCATTAAGGTTGTTTGACAATCATGAAAATAACAACCACATAGGTGACATCATTATGGGTGCTTGACAATCATGAAAATAACACCCACATAGGTGACATCATTATGGGTGCTTGACAATCATGAAAATAACATTCACATAGGTGACATCATTATGGGTGCTTGACAATCATGAAAATAACAACTACATAGGTGACATCATTAAGGTTGCTTGACAATCATGAAAATAACACCCACATAAGTGACATCATTAAGGTTGCTTGACAATCATGAAAATAACACCCACATAGGTGACATCATTAAGGTTGTTTGACAATCATGGAAATAACAACCACATAGGTGACATCATTATGGGTGCTTGACAATCATGAAAATAACACCCACATAGGTGACATCATTATGGGTGCTTGACAATCATGGAAATAACATTCACATAGGTGACATCATTATGGGTGCTTGACAATCATGAAAATAACAACTACATAGGTGACATCATTAAGGGTGCTTGACAATCATGAAAATAACACCCACATAGGTGACATCATTATGGGTGCTTGACAATCATGAAAATAACACCCACATAAGTGACATCATTAAGGTTGCTTGACAATCATGAAAATAACACCCACATAAGTGACATCATTAAGGTTGCTTGACAATCATGAAAATAACACCCACATAAGTGACATCATTAAGGTTGCTTGACAATCGTGAAAATAACAACGACATAGGTGACATCATTAAGCTTGTTTGACAATCGTAAAAATAGCATCCACATAGGTGACATCATTAAGGTTGCTTGACAATCGTGAAAATAACAACCACATAGGTGACATCATTAAGGTTGCTTGACAATTATGAAAATAACAACCACATAGATGTCAGTACATGGAGAATGCTCCATTTTTAAGTTTTGTATTTTCAACTCTTCATTTTTCTAGAAAGTATGGAATTTTGTGATGTTGTTGGTCATGGGTGGGATTTGTCCACTAAAAGTAGGGAGTCACAAAAAAAAAAATTCATACCGAAAGTGGAAATTCGTAGGGAGAAAATATCAAACTCACAAAAAAAAAAAAAAAAAAATACCAAGCAAAAGGTGAAATTTGCATAAATAAGAATCTCTTATGCAGGTAATACATCATAGCCCCCTCAAACATGTTAGGATAGAAAGATTTGGCAACCAAACAGCAAATTATGCTAATGACCTTCTTCACTATTTATGCCTTTTGGACTACATTCATCCATCACTTTGGCACCCTGTCCCCATCCTGTATGCTTACACCTCTTCTGTAGCCACATGGGTGGGATTTGGTTATCGAATGTGGGGAACGGAGAAAGGTCACAAAATGACCATTGTCTACCAAAAGAGTAGGGGGAATTGCAAAAAATCATGCTAAGATACAAAAAATTGCCATAAAACAAATAGAGATTAGAAAAAGTGGGGGGATATGTCCCCCCTCCCCCACCCAGTATCTTTCCATAGGTTTACAATTACTAGCGCAGGTGTATGTGACAGCAAGACTACAATTACCAGCGCGGGTGTATGTGACAGCAAGACTACAATTACCAGCGCAGGTGTATGTGACAGCAAGACTACAATTACCAGCGCGGGTGTATGTGACAGCAAGACTACAATTACAAGCGCAGGTGTATATGACAGCAAGACTACAATTACCAGCGCGGGTGTATGTTACAGCAAGACTACAATTACCAGTGCGGGTGTATGTGACAGCAAGACTACAATTACCAGCGCGGGTGTATGTGACAGCAAGACTACAATTACCAGCACGTGTGTATATGACAGCAAGACTACAATTACCAGCGCGGGTGTATGTGACAGCAAGACTACAATTACCAGCGCGGGTGTATGTGACAGCAAGACTACAATTACCAGCACGGGTGTATGTGACAGCAAGACTACAATTACCAGCGTGGGTGTATGTGACAGCAAGACTACAATTACCAGCGCGGGTGTATGTGACAGCAAGACTACAATTACCAGCGCGGGTGTATGTGACAGCAAGACTACAATTACCAGCGTGGGTGTATGTGACAGCAAGACTACAATTACCAGCGCGGGTGTATGTGACAGCAAGACTAACTTATTTATTGGCCTTCATCTTTCAGTTAGTTTCTGCACCAAATTTGTATAGCTAAGTTTGTCTTTTATTTACGTGAGTCATATCAAAATATCTGAATATTCCTTTGTATGAACATTTTGCTATGATTTCTGTATATTGTTGTAAACTGATTTAGAGATAAAAAATAAATCAATATAAAATCAATCAATCAATCAATTGCTCACATTGACATCAGGTGCAGGAATTAATGGAAATGAAGTGTGTTTTCTTCTATTTATTCATTCAGATATTTGATAACAAACTTAAACTTTGACATTGATTCTAAAACTTCACAAAAAAAAAAAAAAAAAAAAAAAAACGAGTTTTAAACATTTACCATGATATTTCTATCCAAAATTTCAGCTCCCACTATTCTGGATGATTATCCGGTAATATTACAGCAGACAAAGAAGAAATGTTTCTTTGAATAGAATTCTACAACTTAGGTCAATGTGACTATAAATGCACTATGCCTGGAGGGCCATGTATCGTGCAGTAGTATGAGTGATGACATGTCACTTACACTTTTATGTCTAATTCAAACCATCACTCATTTTATAAAAACAATCAAGGAAAGGTGAGTAATTGTAATGTATATCTGGAGAATAATAACATCCCTTTCAGGTCTTAACAGACATCAATATGATGGGTTGTTTCACACACACGCTTTAAACTAAGCTGGTGGATATTCTTTCGATCTCTTTTTATGAAGTATTATGTGATGGATATCATTGCTAGTGATGTCCCAATTATTGATACCACAAACAATGATAACACAACTAGTTATATCCCAACCTTGATATCCCAACTAGTGATATCCCAGCCTGAGATATTTTGGCTGGTGATATCCCAACTAGTGATGTCCCAAATAGTGGTATCCCAACCTGAGATATCTCGGCTAGTGATATCCCGACTAGTAATGTACCAAATAGTGATATCCCAACCTGGGATATCTCAGCTAGTGATATCCCAACTAGTGATATCCCAACTACTGATATCCAACTAGCAATATCCCAACTAGTGATATCCCAACCAGTGATATGCAACTGGGGATATCCAACTGGGGATATCACTATTACAACTAGGCATATCACAACTAGTGATATTACAACTAGTGATATCACAACTAGTGATATCACAACTAATCATATCACAACTAATCATATCACAACTAATCATATCACAACTAGTCACATCACAACTAGTCATATCCCAGCTAGTCATATCACAACCAGTCATATCCCAACTAGTCATATCACAACTAGTCATATCCCAACTAGTCATATCACAACTACTAGGGATATCACAACTGCCAAATCACAACTAGTGATATCACAACTAATCATATCCTAACTAGTCATATCACAACTAGTCATATCACTACTAGTCATATCTCAACTAGTTATATCACAACTAGTTATATCCCAACTAGTCATATCCCAACTGGTCATATTCCAACTAGTCATATCACAACTAATCTTATCACAACTAGTCATATCACAAGTAGTCATATCACAAGTAATCATATCACAACTAGTCATATCACAACTAGTCACATCACAACTAGTCATATCACAACTAGTCATATCACAACTAGTCATATCACAACTAGTCATATCACAACTAGTCACATCACAACTAGTCATATCACAACTAATCATATCACAACAAGTCATATCACAACTAGTCATATCACAACTAATCATATCACAACAAGTCTTAAGGCCAATTCTGAAGAAATCGACCTTCTGGCCTCCACCTTCAACCCGGTCGTCTTCTGCCTACAAGAAACTTTCTTGAAAACCACGGACCATTACTCCCTTAACAACTTTGCTTGCTATCACAAACATCAAGTGGATGCTGACAGGGCCTGTGGTGGCGTCTCCATTCTCGTTAGACACGATATCCCACACAGCCCTGTTCGTGTGCACACCGACCTTCAGGCCATCTGTATTTCTATCTCCCTCCACAAAACTTTCACTCTCTGCAATATCTATCTCCCTCCCAACACCAACATTCAACCAACCAGCCTTAACAACCTCATCTCTCAGCTTCCCACCCCTTCATCCTTCTTGGTGACTTCAACGCTCACAACCCTCTGTGGGGCTCTAATACCACCACCCCTAGAGGCAAGTTCATCGAAACGCTCTCCGTCAGCACAGCCTGTCCTTACTGAACACTAACTCCCGACCTACCTTCATCCTGCCACAGGCTCTCTCACCTGTATTGACCTGTCTATCTGTTCCCTAACCTCCTCCCTGACTTTAGTTGGAGAGTCACTGCTGACCTCTGTGGTAGTGATCATTACCCTCTTCTTATACACTCCAATCTTCAAATCCCCACTGAGCACACCCCCAACTGGAACCTCGACAAGGCTGACTGGTCCCTTTTGAAACCCTCTGTGACTCACACCTCTCCCCATCTTCTCGAGGATGAGGATCCCATGTCTAACTTCAGTAATATCCTTATCAACATCGCCACCTGCTCAATTCCCAAAACCTCCAAACCCCAAATCATCCCCCAACCCCTGGTTCTCAGATGACTGCAAAACCGCCATCAAGAACAGGAAAAGAGCCCTCAGGAACTTTAAAACTAACCCGACCACCCATAACCTTAACCTCTTTCGCATCAGCCGTGCAAGGCCAGACGCACTATCAAGGACAGTAAAACCAACACTTGGAACAACTTTATCTCTTCTCTCACCACCAACACCCCACTAAGAAGATTTGGAGAATGGTTAACAGCTTCCACGGCAGAGTAGGCAAATCTTCCATCTCCCATCTCTCTTGGAATGGAGACCTTCTCACCATAAAAAAAGACATCGTTGACCACCTCGCCGCCTCTTTCAGCAACATCTCGGCCTCGACCAACTACTCCAATGCTTTCAAAATCAAAAAGCTTGCGATGAAGCCCGGAGAATCACTTTTCCCTCCAACAACTCCGAAAGCTACAACACCCCTCTCACTCTTTCTGAATTAAACCAAGCCATCAGCGACGCTGGCTGCACCTCCAAGGGCCCAGATAACATCCCCTATCAGTTTCTGAAACACCTCCCCATCAAAGCCACCACTACCCTACTCACCATCTTCAACCACATTTGGTCCTCACACTCCTTTCCCCTATCTGGAGGACAGCTATTGTCATCCCGTCCTTAAACCGGGAAGGATAGCACCGTCCCCACCAGCTACCGACCCATCGCCCTTACTTGCTGTCTCTGTAAAATTATGGAAAAGATCATTAGTCAGAGACTAAACTGGTTCCTCGAGACCAACAGAATCTCTCTCCTCACCAAAGCGGCTTCCAAAACGTCGCAATACCTAGACCAGTTAATTACGCTCGACACACCGCTATCCGGGAATCCTTTGCAAAAAGGAACACCTCATTGCCATATTTTTTGACCTCGAGAAAGCTTTCGACACTACTTGGAAATACGGCATTACCCGGAAACTTCACACCATTGGCCTCAGAGGCCACCTCCCCATCTTTATTCAAAACTTCCTCTCACCCAGGCAGTTCCAAGTTCAGATTGGCCACACCCTCTCCAAGCCGTACCCCCAAGAAGAGGGCGTCCCCCAAGGCAGCATCCTCTCCCCACTCTCTTCAACCTGAGCATTAATGACATCGGGAATGACCTTGGCCCCAGCATCAAACGTACCCTCACGTGGATGACTTCACCATCTTCTACTCCTCCCTAGCTTTCCTATTGTTGAAAATAGGCTTCAAACCAGCCTCAATCAGCTGCAAGTCTGGAGCAACAATAACGGTTTTAGATTCTCCAAAGACAAGACAGTCTGCATGCACTTTTGTCATTTCAACAACCTCCACCCCAACCCGAACTTTGTGCTCAATGGGAATCGCATCCCTAAAGTTGAAAACACAAAGTTCCTTGGTCTAACTCTAGACCCCAAGCTCACCTACAAGCCACACATCACCAACCTGAAACTAAAATGCAATAGCTCCCTCAACCTCCTCCGACTGCTCTCCAACACTACTTGGGGAGCGAACCGCATGCTCTCCTCAAAATTTTCAGGCTCACCATTCGTGCCAAGCTTGACTATGGCAATATTGTTTACTGTGTCGCTCACAACTCATACCTCAACCACATTAACACCATCCAAAATGAAGCCCTCAGGCTTTGTCTAGAGCCTACAGGACCTCCCCAATCACTAGCCTTCATGTTGAAGCCAACGAACCCCCCTTTCTACTTAGATGTAAAAAGCTTAGCCTCTCCTATGCTTTTAGAGTCCTCACCAACACCCAGAACCCTGTTTACAACCTCATTAGGTACCCCAATTTCTCCTCCCTCTTTGATAGGACTAAAACCCTATCGCCCCCCTTCAGCTTACGCATTAAATCAGACCTCTTTCAACTTGGCATCAACCCCGCCACTCTCGGCACCTATTCCTGGCCCACTTTTCCGCCTTGGGCCACCCCTCTTCCTTCTGTCCACCTAGACCTCTCCACTTATAACAAATCTCAAACTCACCTAATCTCTTCATCAATCTCACAACCAAATCAAAGACCAACTCCCAAATTACACCTCCATCTATACTGATGGCTCCAAGGAAGGCAACAAGACAGCTGCTGCTGCCATCATCCAAGACATCACCCTCAGTAGCAGACTTCCTGACCACTCATCCATCTTTTCAGCCGAGGCTAAGGCCATTCTCCTCGCCCTCAACTTTATTGAGTACTCTCCTCTTAGTCACTTTGCCATTTTCTCTGACTCAAAGGCTGTTCTTACTTCATTACTCAATCTTAAATGGGATAACCTCACCTGCCACCTCCTCCTCCGAAACTCTTTTCTCCCACCCTCTGCAGGAAAAGTGTTCTTTTCTTCTGGATACCCAGCCATGTTGGCATCCCTGGCAATGACAGGGCTGATACAGCCGCTAAGCTTGCCCTTAACCTCCTCCCTTCCCCTTTTCCCAAACCCTCTCTGACATCAAACCGCTTATCGCTTCTCTTGTTCGTGACCGCTGGCAAACCTTATGGAACTTCCAAATTGATAACAAACTCCATGTTATCCAGCCCACAATCCCGATCAAATCCACCATTAACAACCTTTCTCGTATCGACAACGTTCATATTACCCGTCTTAGAATTGGTCACACCCACCTCACTCACTCCCACCTCCTTATTGGTTCCCCCAACCCCTCTGTAACAATTGCCACTGCATCCTTACAATCCATCACGTTCTCCTTGCTTGCCCCTGTACAACCTTCCCAGAGCTTCTCGCTCCCCACAACTCAATTGCTGAGTTCTTCCAAAAAAATCCTCCAGATAAAATAGTCTCCTTCCTCCAGCATGCATCCTCTACAATCATATTTAATCCTCCTCTTCCACCCCTCTCTACTCTGTTTTTAGTTTTACCCATGCACCTCCTCTCTCGATCACAGCTTTCTGGCTTTTGTTCTTGAATTTCTCTCATTCTTCCCCTGGTCTCTTTCCTTACTACCTCTAAAATGATCTGACCTCTCAGGCACAATTTGACCTTCGTTGTCGTGGTGCCGTTAAGACCTCATCAAACAAACAAACAAACACAACAAGTCATATCACAACTAGTCATATTACAACTAGTCATATCACAACTAGTCACATCACAACTAGTCATATAACAACTAGTCATATCACAACAAGTCATATCACAACTAGTCATATCACAACTAATCATATCACAACTAGTCATATCACAACTAATCATATCACAACTAATCATATCACAACTAGTCATATTCCAACTAGTCATATCACAACTAATTATATCACAACTAGTCATATCACAACTAGTCATATCACAACTAGTCATATCACAACAAGTCATATCACAACTAATCATATCACAACAAGTCATATCACAACTAGTCACATCACAACTAGTCATATCACAACTAATCATATCACAACAAGTCATATCACAACTAGTCATATCACAACTAATCATATCACAACAAGTCATATCACAACTAATCATATCACGACAAGTCATATCACAACTAGTCATATCACAACTAGTCACATCACAACTAGTCATATCACAACTAGTCATATCATAACTAGTCATATCACAATTAGTCATATCACAACTAATCATATCACAACTAATCATATCACAACTAATCATATCACAACTTAGTTGTGATAGGGATATCACAACTGCCATATCACAACTAGTGATATCACAGCTGTCATATCACAACTAATTATATCCCAACTAGTGATATCACAGCTGTCATATTATAACTAGTGATATCACAACTGTCATATCACAACTTGTGATATCACAACTGTCATATCACAACTAGGGATATCACAGCTATTATATTACAACTATAGGGATATCACAACTAGGGATACTCAACTAGTATATTATATCACAACTATAGGGATATCACAACTAGGGATACTCAACTAGTGATATCACAACTATCCAAATGGGATGCCCCTACTATACTGATATGTGGTATCATAACTATAGTGATACCCCAACTAGTGATACCACAACTAGTGATACCACAACTAGTTTAACACAACCTGTGATGTCACAACTAGTGATATCCCAACTAGTGATATCCCATCTAACTAGGAAAATCCAACCTAACTAGTGATATCCCAACTACTGACATTATTGTATCTAAACCTACTAATGAGTATAGATTCCGGATCATAGTTTTGTTACTTGCTCAATATCATACCCTTAACCTGACATCATAAGGAAAAGTGTCAAATATAGGAAAATAGCTGACATAAGCAGCGAGGAGCTTGGTAGTGATCTGCAAAAGATGACTAGTACAGCAATGTGTCTTGATAATATGGACACATTCTGCATCTTTTACAATAACTCTTTAGCAACTATTCTGGACAACCATGCATGCACCATTAAAAACAAAAACGATAACATTCCATCCAAAAGTTCCTTGGTATACCAGCGAATTAAAAGCACTGAAACTTGAAAGTAGGCATGCTTAGCGAAAATTGCTCAGAACTAAAAATTCTGTTGTTTTTTGTAATTTCAAGTCAAAAAGGAATTTATATGCTCAAAAACTGGACATCTCAGTCAGCTAAACAATCAGTCCCTTCAACAGTTGGTACTTTCTCTTGTTATTTCTAAGCTTGACTATTGTAGTATGTTGTTTTATGGCTTGCCAAGTACATCAATAACTAAATTACAAAGGGTTCAACATTTTGCAGCTCAATTGATTTTAGGGAAGAAGAAATATGATAGTGCTTCAGGATGCTTGAAGTCCTTACATTGGGATGGGACATGGGATGGTATGGGACGTCATGTGGGACATGGAGTGGGATGCCATGTGGGACATGGGGTGGGATGCCATGTGGGACATGGGGTGGGATGCCATGACATGAGTAACACAAGAGTATGACATAGGTTGGGATGCCATGTGTATGTGTGACATAGGGTAGCAAGCTATGTGGGACATAGGATAGGAGGCCATAGGGACATGGAATGTGATGCCATGTGGGACATAAAATAGTATGTCATTGGGACATTGGGAGGGATACCATATGGAACATATGGTGGGAATCATTGTGGGACATAAGGTGGGATGCCATGTGGGACATCAGGTGGGAAGCCACTGATGCCAGACATATGGTGGGATACCATGGGAGACATGCCATGTGGGACATAAGGAGGGATGTCATGTGGTACAATATGGTTGGATTAATGTGGGACATACATGTAGGATGGGACAGGGTGGGATGCCATGTGAGACATATGGTGGAATGCCATGTGGGACATGGTTGAATGCTTTGTGAGTCACACTGTATGGTGGAATGCCATGTGGGAGATAAGGTGGAATGCCATGTGGGACAAGGCAAGGGATAGGATGTCATGTGGGACATGGGGTGGGATGTCATTTGGGACATGAGATAGGATCCATGTGGGACAAAGGGTGGGATGCCATGTGGGACATATGGTAGAATGCCACATGGGACAAGGGATGGGGTGGGATGTCCTGTGGGACATCGGGTGGGATGCCATGTGGGAGATATGGTGGAATGCCATGTGGGACAAGGGATGGGATGGGATGTCATTTGGGACATGGGGTAGAAAGCCATGTGGGACATGGGAGGCCATGTGGGACTTAGTGTGAGATGCCATTTTTATAATTGGCCAGGTCATATGATATGAGTGTCAATTTGCATGGGCATGCGAACCATGACGGTATTTACCATTCTAGTTTAGTTGTAGATTTTTTTAGTCTACATTTAGTTTTAGATTTATATATATTAGTTTTTATTATTTGTACAGCGCCATTGATGATTTGTTAGGTATTAATGTGCGCTTTATAAGTGTAATAATAATGATAATAATAACTAGTGATCTTAAAACTTGTGATATCCAGCAAATGATATCTTAACTTGTAATATCACAATTTGAGATATCACAAAAGCTTCAGTCAGATTTTAGTCATTTCTTCACAAATAAAACAAAACACTACAAAAATTAAGGAGTTCTGCACAAAATTTGGATCTGGAAAATCTCTAACACTTTGCAACCCTTGGTGGACTGAAATTGAGTGAACTTCAGTGAAGCTCAGGTCCACTTTTTAGTCATGGTCCAACGAGGAGGGTTAATTAGAACCCTTACTTTGCCATTCTATTCATTTTAATGTCTTAAAAGATGCATGCACATTTCTATTTTTGAGGTACACTTAATAATGGAAGTTGAATTCCTTAAGTGTATATTAATATTGTTTCCTACCTACTTCCTGCAAACCAAAATAATGTAAAGTCAATGACTGTACCAGAAAAGCAAGCAAGTCCCATCTTATTTAAAAGGGGACCTCAAAAGAAGTAAAATGGTGAAGAAAGCATCTAAAAGTCTTATCCTGTTAAGGAGATATTTCAGTTTAAAGTTCTGAACCATTTGGGTAGAAATGACTGAAATCAAACTAGTTGTGATTTCACATACTCAGACTCCTCAAAGTCTTTATGCATTCTATCATATTGTTTGCTGCGATTTAATGACTTAAAAACCATTGGATATGTCAGGAAAGTAGTAAAACAGAATCTGGTTAGGGTAATGATAACTTACCACCTGAAGAAAGTTCGAGGAAAAATAAATCAAATCCTAAAAACTTAAATTTTCTTATACATTAACAATTGTTAAGAATGTGAGGGTGAGGGCGTCAATATCCCATAGTAGTCTTACCACATAAGACACAGCTTTAAACTTGAATGTCTCCTTAATGGAATAAGTCCTGAACTAATTCTTGTAAAGAAATTACAATTAAATCAAGCGTTGTAGATTACAGATGTACGCTAGTTCATGACACTTTTCAAAGTAGTAGCATTGTATCCCTGTTCTCATTTAATCAAAACTTTTTGATTGCAGTAAAGCTTTAAAGTTTTAATTTTTTAGCAATTTTAACCATTGAAAAAATCTGTCCAATTATAACAAGAACAATACATCAATGATCAATTTAAATCCAGTTTAAATTTTGCCTTTTTTTATAATGCTGCATGATTGAGCTTTCCATCATTTGTATGCTATATAGTGACATGTCGCTTTTAATTCCCGGGGCTTTGCCTTAGATCTTTTAGTACAGTCTTGCAATGTTGAATATGGTACTGCTATTATGCGTGCCGATCTATTACCACCCAAAATTAAAAGTTAAAGTTAAGAATGGGTTTACAGGTAGATGCATGTGCATGTAATTTAGATCATTATAATAAAGCATACTCTGTGTTAGTTTGAATTTGACTTCACACTTTACAAGAACATTTTCATTAATGGTATTTTAGATGATTAAAGGAGATGTGCTCGACCGAGATGTGCTCGGCCGAGATGTGCTCGGCCGAGATGTGCTCGGCCGAGATGTGCTCGGCCGAGATGTGCTCGGCCGAGATGTGCTCGGCCGAGATGTGCTCGGCCGAGATGTGCTCGGCCGAGATGTGCTCGGCCGAGATGTGCTCGGCCGAGATGTGCTCGGCCGAGATGTGCTCGGCCGAGATGTGCTCGGCGAGATGTCTTCGGCCGAGATGTCGGCGAGATGTCTTTCGGCGAGATGTGCTCGGCGAGATGTGCTTCGGCCGAGATGTGCTCGGCGAGATGTGCTTCGGCCGAGATGTGCTCGGCGAGATGTGCTTTCGAGATGTCTTCGGCCGAGATGTGCTCGGCGAGATGTGCTCGGCGAGATGTGATGCTCTTTCGGCTGAGAGATATGTGATTAAAGGAGCATGTGTTCGGCTGAGATGATTAAAGGAGCATGTGCTCGGCCGAGATGTGATTAAAGGAGCATGTGCTCGGCCGAGATGTGATTAAAGGAGCATGTGTTCGGCTGAGATGTGATTAAAGGAGCATGTGCTTGGCCGAGATGTGATTAAAGGAGCATGTGCTTGGCTGAGATGTGATTAAAGGAGCATGTGCTCGACTGAGATGTGATTTAAGGAGATGTGCTCGGCCGAGATGTGATTTAAGAAGCATGTGCTCGGCCGAGATGTGATTAAAGAAGCATGTGCTCGGCCGAGATGTGATTAAAGGAGCATGTGCTCGGCTGAGATGTGATTAAAGGAGATGTGCTTGGCTGAGATGTGATTAAAGGAGATGTGCTCGACTGAGATGTAATTTAAGGAGCATGTGCTCGGCTGAGATGTGATTAAAGGAGCATGTGCTGGGCCGAGATGTGATTAAAGCAGCATGTGCTCAGCCGAGATGTGATTAAAGAAGATGTATTCGGCTGAGATGTGATTAAAGACGATGTGCTTGACTGAGATGTGATTTAAGGAGCATGTGCTTGGCTGAGATGTGATTAAAGGAAATGTGCTCGGCCAAGATCTTATTAAAGGAGCATGTGCTCGGCTGAGATGTGATTAAAGGAGCATGTGCTCGGCCGAGATGTGATTAAAGGAGCATGTGCTCGGCTGAGATGTGATTAAAGGAGATGTGCTTGGCTGAGATGTGATTAAAGGAGCATGTGCTCAGCCATGATGTGATTAAAGGAGCATGTGCTTGGCTGAGATGTGATTAAAGGAGATGTGCTCGACTGAGATGTGATTTAAGGAGCATGTGCTCGGCCGAGATGTGATTAAAGCAGCATGTGCTTGGCCGAGATGTGATTAAAGAAGATGTACTCGGCTGAGATGTGATTAAAGGAGCATGTGCTCGGCCGAGATGTGATAAAGCAGCATGTGCTTGGCTGAGATGTGATTAAAGGAGCATGTGCTGGGCTGAGATGTGATTAAAGGAGATGTGCTTGCTGAGATATGATTAAAGGAGCATATGCTTGGCTGAGATGTGAATAAAGGAGCATGTGCTGGGCCGAGATGTACTTGAGGGTACGTATTATTCTGGAGTCTCTAAAATATTCGCACACACTTAATTTTTAGGCACCTGATGTTACGGAAAACCGTTGATACAAATGTTCAAATCAACTGTATTTATTGCCTATTTCTAATGAATATTTGAGTAAATTTTTAGTGATACGAGTAGCAAACATATGTTAGACCTATGTTAAAAATTCCCATGACTTTAATAGCAAAAGAGAGCTCCTTTTTAATTGAGAAAGCACTGCATAAAAGGACTACTGCAGGGGTAACCAACCTTTCGGATTAGGGGTTGCAGAGAGGAAAAAATTGTTGATGGCCTCAAATATGTTTCGAAAATTTTGTCAAAATAAATCCATATTACACTGTTGAAATCATTTTAATGGCTAAAATTATTTGAAGAGCAAAACAAAATTCATGCTCCCAAAATTGGACCTTTTTGCAAATTTTGTGAACCGTTTTAAACTTCTTTTTATTTGAGGCAGGGGGAAAAAAGGTGTATGACCCTGTTGGCTTGTACCACATGGAGATTACCAATGAAAAAGAAATACTAGCTAAGAAAACAGAGTTTTTTTTCTTCGTGAAAGTATACACTAAAAAGGCAGAGCCAAAACTATATGGCTGACAACTTACGCCTTGCAAATAATGCAACATATGTTGAAAACCCTCGATGAGTCTGAGTCTGCTTATAGCTCCACTGTCTGATAATGATTTTCCCTTATCATGAAAGCTATGTGAACGCATAAACAATAACAAATTACTGCAAGGAATTATCTATTGCGAAGGTTAATTTCCTGATATGACGAGCACCCCCTTCCAGGGCTCTCTCATCAACAGTTACTTCCTTATCGGGGAAAAGTGACAAGAATGTAACTCTCTGTGACACAAATTGATGACTTAGTTTGTGTATTGTGACCTTCCGTTGAGCTGGTGTTTGATTTCATTTTTTTAGCTGTTCTTGATTTTCGGTTGACACCTGGCTGCTTTAAAAAAAAAAATTAGCAGCGATTATGTTTCTGTAAGTTCACGGTACCTTTCTCAACAGATGTAGATTTGAAATGTGATATGATGCCATATGAGTTCATTATTAAGTAGGTTATACCTAGTTTCTATATGTATCTAATGAATTAATCCATATTGTCAATTATTATAGTGAAGGGTATAGGCTAGGCTTTCACAACAAGGGGTGTAAAATAGGAGCCCCCAATTGGGGAACAAGCCTAGATGAAGCAGTATGCAGGAAGGACAATGCTGCCCCTACCTCACCCCCCCCCCCCTTCCCCTCCCAATAATTGTATTTTTGGATAATTTGTCTAATTTTGGTTTCACCCAGATTTAAAACAAAAGTATGAAAAGCTAGTCCTGTCTACCACTCTATAGATTAAGTGTATTTGGCTTCCTATATGTGAAAGAATAAACTACAAGCTTCTCACCCTCACATACAAAGCCATCCATGGTCCTGCTCCAAATTATATTTCCAACTTAATCACATTACAATTACCAACTCGCTCACTCAGATCTAACAGTGCTATTCTCCTTAAAGCAGCCAAAAATTAACTCCAAGACTTACGGTGAACGCTCTTTTCAATCTGCAGCCCCCAAACTCTGGATCATTCTCCCAATCTACATCAAAAATGCCCCTACTTTAGATATTTTTAAGAGTGTATTGAAAACACCCCTTTTCATGAGTTCCCCTCATTGGACCTTGTAACTTTATCCTGATTGTATCTTTTTAAGTATGGTTTTTTGTTCTCTTACTGTTTGTATCTTAAGGTTATCTCATGTTATATTTGTTTATATAAAGCGCATTTAGACCGTTTGGTATAATGCGCTTTATAAAAATGTATTATTATTATTATTATTATTATTTGACTAATGTTGGAGGTCCAGGAAAAAAGACTATGTCAGATGTGGTCACATCACAGTCCTTCTCCAAAGCAAGTTAAGGGACAACTCCAGTTGTCAAGAAAGTTCATGTCTTATGAAAGAGGACTTCAAAAAAAAAAAGCATCAAAATAGCTAAGAAACTATACTTCAATATAATGTTCTTTTGAGGAGATATTGAAGTTTAAAGTTCTGCCTCACTTGAGTAGAAATTGACGGATGTGGAAATTTAGTCTGCTATGGAATGATGATGCCCTCATCCTCACTATCTTAACAATATGCTAATATATTTCTAAGAAAATTTATTAAACTTTATCAACTAACTGAAATTTTTTCTTCAAACTTTCTTTAGGTGGTAAATTATCATTACTTAATTATGTTCTGTTTTACTACTTTCCTGACATAAACAATGTTTTTGTAGCCACAAAATCTCATAAAAAATATCAGACATACATATGATGACTTTGACGAACTTGTCTCATTTCAGTCGTTTTAACAGAAATGAGAGAATTTTTGAATGGTTTGTTAAGGGAACATTTTAGTTAAACAGATAGGTGGTCACCATTTTTAACTTTGAAGTAATTTGCAATTTCTATTTTATTTTTTAAATAATGTTTCAGGTATTAGAACATGTAAAGTATAAAAAGAGAAATCAGCGTTTGGGCCCCATATTCATATATCAAACTATTTCAATCTAAAAACTTGTTTGATTGGTATATTAATTAGGATATTTGATATTTGCCAATCCCATAGCATCCATAATTTTACGGTATACAAGCACTGAATTATTACAGTAAAAATGGAATGCCATGCATGTACAGAAGTAATTTTGTCAATCGAGATCACAGTTGATAGTCTCTTCCGCAGGCACATACTTTCAATCACTGACAATTAAAAAAGAAAAAAAGAAAATTGGTACTAATACTGTCCTTAAACTATTTACTTAGTAACTTTATATGTGTGTGAAGCTGTTGAAATCTAATCAACTGATCATTACGTATTTGCATATAACAGAAACAACTGTTCCACTTCTTACACCAAGTTGTTTTGCTATATCTCTTTAAAAAAACACGGCAATATGCAAATTTTCCTTGGCAGAAAGTTTTGAATATTCTTATTCTATCAGGAGTGAAAATTTCACATCCAATTCAACTTTCAGCAGCCGCAAATGTGCAAGTCCATTAGCCATAGTGTAGGCGCGAGTTAGTGCTGTGGCATCAGCTTTAATTTTACCACATGGTTAGGGTATTTTAAAGTTCCGTAATATTAGGGATGCTCCCGAACTGTTTACTCTGTGTGCACTATGCATGCGATTTCATATTTATCGTGTGTGTTAATTATTCATTCCAGTTCGTCACGGTGCTAGGAACTTCACCTCATTTAGTTTAGACATTGTTTCATTTTCACTTCCTGACGTGACCAGGTTTTAGACATGCTTATTTTCCTTCTTAAGTTTCATCACTTCACTAAAAATTAAATTGCATAATAATTAATATCAGGTTGATATATTTAAATTGCTTACTAAATTGATATCAGGTTGATGTATTTAAATTGCATACTAAATTAATATCAGGTTGATGTGTTTAAATTGCATACTAAATTAATATCAGCTTGAAGTATTCAAATTGCATACTAAATTAATATCAGGTTGATGTATTTAGATTGCATAAAAATCAATATCAGGTTGATGTATTCAATAGCGGAGTAAGAATTGCTCCTCTTTTGTGGCCCTGGCTTATTCCATTTCCTGAACAGGGAACTTAATATTGTTGTCCTCTGATAGCTAGGCGGTCGAAAGAAAAAGTTACAGGGTTCAAATGTAGTGAGTTTTGCAACTGTGGCAAACAAATTGTTTTTATTGGTGAATACTTTGTATTTTCGGTTAATTTCATGAATCTGATTTTGCATTGTGTAAGTTCATGAGTGCGTATAAATGTGCAGTAGTTTGATCTGATGTAAGCAAGAGGCAGCTCATTGGTGCAGTATTAAAGGAGACATAAAGTCAAATATTTTAGCTTGACATATCATAAAGAATTGAAAAAAGGGCCAACTATTAAACACACAATCATAAAATCTTATTCCATTATCAAGTTATCAAAGTTTGAAGTTGTAACATGAACGCTGCCATTTTGTCTAATTTTGTGTTAAATTCATGACATAATTTGCCCTATGTGCTAGTACACATATTGTATTTCTTTAGAATTTTGTTTGAAATTTGCTTCCCAAAATGTTGTGACATGAAGTTATAAAGGCATTAATCATTACTACATAGACATAGATCCTGGGGGTAGAGGGGGAGGGGGTATCCCTCCACTTTTTCAGAGGGATGATGGTAATACAATTACCCCCCCCCCTCCCTTCCACACACACATACACACTTTTTACCCTAGCAAAATTCCCAAAGCATAGTATTTTGGAATTTCACATAGCAAATGTTTGTGTTCAATCTGTCAGTGAAAATATCAGTTTTAGGGGATGGTCTGAACACCAATGTTTTATCTTACATGTCTGAACACCCATGTTTTATCTCTTTAAAGGGGTACTTTTTGAACTTTTTAAAGAAGGTGCTAAAGCCAGGGCACGTCAGCTATGGCAAGGACCCGGGTCCACATTTACGTTTTTCGTTATTTCGAAGTTTTTATTTTGAAAATATTTTCACAAATCATAAGCGAAGAAAAGAAAGTTAGGCATGTGTGTGTATTGCTTTTTTCAGCAGAAAAACTTAAATGTACAGATGTTCGCTGTTTGGCTCAAAGATTTGTCTATTGGGAAATTGAGTAGATTATCATGCATGCAATGCAAATAAAATTTTGCAATTTTAATCCCTTTAAGTGCGATATTTGTGCTAATTTCTTCATTTTTTTTTTAATAATATGATCCTGAGTTTATTTTTCTGATTTCAAAAATCATGTTATTTGCAGCTTAGATTTCATCATGAAAAGCCTCTAAACATGACTTGTCTTTCTCCTTAAAAATTTGTTTTAGCAAATCATAACCACAAACTTACTGTAGCAAATAGTGAGACCACTTTATCTTAATTAAAATAACCACACAATAAGGACTTCATCCATTGCTAATATGATACTCAAGACCAACTTCCACAACAACTAAGGTTTTCAGAATAAAGAAAATAAAGAGGAAAAGTCTGACCCCACCTGGTTATGTATCAGGTATGGTCTGACTGTTTGAAACTTTAAGGAGCAGAATTACTAATGAAATGCTTAAATCCCAGAGCTCCCTACCAGGGCTTAATTCATGCTGGACCCCACCAGGTGGCCCTGAGCGCCCCCTGGATCTTATGCTGCAAACTTGCGCTTTGCACTCACATTGACACTGAATGTGCCAATAAATCTTCTTTCCACAACTTTCAGCTCCCATACTTTTCAAAATGGATCAATGCTACTGTATCAATATCATATACAAATAAAAATTTATAGACCCATGCAAAGGAAAAATTAGTTTTGTAGAAGTTTACACCATCGGCCTCCAAGGCCACCTCCCCATCTTTATTCAAAACTTCCTCTCACCCAGGCAGTTCCAAGTTCGTATTGGCCACACCCTCTCCAACTCCCACCCTCAAGAAGATGGCATCCCCCAGGGCAGCATCCTCTCCCCCACTCTATTCAACCTGAGCATTAACGACATTGTAGGCAACCTTGGCCCCAACATAAAATGTGCTCTTTACGTGGACGATTTCACCATCTTCCACTCCTGCCCTAGCTTTCCTCTTGTCAAAAATAGGTTCCAACTTAGTCTCAACCAGCTGCAAGACTGCTGCAACAATAATGGTTTTAAATTCTCCAAAAACAAGACAGTCTGCATGCACTTCTGTCATTTCAACAACCTCCACCCCAACCCGAACCTCGTGCTCAATGGCAATCATATCCCTAAAGTTGAACACACTAAGTTCCTGGGTTTAACTCTATAGACCCCAAGCTCTCCTACAAGCAACACATCACCAACCTAAAACAGAAATGCAACAGCTCCCTCAAAATTCTTTGCCTCCTCTCCAACACCACTTGGGGTGCGCACCTCCATGCTCTTCTCAAAATCTTTTGGCTCACCATTCGTACCAAGCTTGACTATGGCAGTACAGTCTACTGTGTTGCTCACAACTCTTACCTCAACCACATCAACACTATCCAAAATGAAGCCCTCAGGCTTTGTCTGGGTGCCTACAGGACTTCCCCAATCACCAGCCTTCATGTTGAAGTCAATAAACCCCCCTTTCTGCTAAGGTGTAGAAAGCTTAGCCTCTCCTATGCTTTTAGAGTCCTCACCAACACCCAGAACCCTGTTTACAACCTCATTAGATTCCCCAATTTCTCCACCTCTTTGATAGGACTAAAACTCTATCCCCTCCCTTTAGCTAACGCATCAAATCAGACCTCCATCTCGGCATCAACCCTGCCACTCTTGGCACCTTCTCCTAGCCCACTTTTCCTTCTTGGGCCACCCCCCTTCCCTTTATTCACCTGGGCCTCTCCACTCATCACAAAACCAAAACCCACCCTAACCTCTTCATCAATCTCCACCACCAAATCAAAGACCAACTCTTAAACTACACCTCCATCTATACTGATGGCTCCAAGGAAGGCGACAAGACAGCTGCTGCTGCCGTCATCCGTGACATTACCCTCAGTAGCAGGCATCCGGACTACTCGTCCATCTTTTCAGCCGAGGCAAAGGCCATCCTCCTCTCCCCCAACGTTACTTTGCCATCTGCTCCAACTCCAAGGCTGTCCTCACTCAATCTTAAATGGGATAACTCCGCCTCCCCCACCTTCTCCTCCGGAAACTCCTTTCACCCACCCTCTGCAGGAAAAATGCTCTTTTCTTTTGGATACCCAGCCATGTTGGCATCCCTGGCAATGACAGGGCTGATACAGCCACTAAGCTTGCCCTCAACCTCCCCCTACCCCATTTCCCAAACCCTTTCTGACATCAAACTGCTTATCGCTTCCCTTGTTCGTGACCGCTGGCAAACCTCATGGGACTGCAAAATTGATAACGTCATCCAGCTCACCATTCCGATCAACCCCACCATCCACAAGCTGTCTCGTGTTGACAATGCTCATATTACCTGTCTTAGGATAGGTCACACCCACCTCACTCACTCCCACCTCCTTATTGGCTCCCCCAACACCTCTGCAACAATTGCCATTGCACCCTCACAGTCCATCATGTTCTCCTTGCTTGCTACCTGTACAACCCCCCTGTGCAACCTTCCCAGAGCTTCCTTTGCTCCCCACAACTCAAATTTCAAATTGCCGAGTTCTTCCAGAAAAACCCTCTGGATAATATTATCACTTTCCTTCATCATGCTTCCCACTACAACAATATTAAGTCCTGCTCTCCCACCCCTTCTCTCTACTTTTTTTTTTTTTTTTTTACCCGTGCACCTCCTCTCTTGATCCTAGCTTTCTGATTTTTAGTTCTTGTATTTCTCTCAAGCTCCCCCTGTTTTTTTTCCTTCCTATACCTCTAGAATGATCTAACCTCTCAGGTACAATTTGACCTTTGTTGTCATGGTGCCATTAAGCCCTCATCAAACAAACAAACATTATGATTTAGACAATTTGAAATAGATTGAATAAAGAAATACCATTGTTTAGAGGGACGTATAAACAAAATGGCCGCCCCCATGTAAGTGTATATGGACAGAATTCATGTTTTGATAAATTAGAAAATATATACTAAATTGTTTTGTACAACATGAAATTTCTTCAGATGACTTCTAATTATTATTTTTATTATATTAAATTAAATGTCTCCTTTAAAGCTAGTTATTGGGAGTACAGAAGCTGTGCTACAACCAGATAAGTTTGGGAATAGTTATTGGAAGTACAGAAGCTGTGCCACAACCAGATACGTTTGGGAATGAGATGAAAGAATTAAAAACAAAAGAAATTAAACTACTTTAAACTTATGGTAAAACTGACATATTTTCTTTCATTATATGCGATACACCATGGTAGTTGCATGAAGGGGTTTTAGCACCATCTTTCATGTGGCAGTTATAGTCCTCCTGTGTATTTATTAACTAATTATTTTCTATTGTTCAGATTAACCTTCAACTTTATGTGTAGATTGCCAACCTTATGTTTTGATTGCCAACCTTCTGTTTAGATTGGCAATTTTATGTGTAGATTACCAACCTGATGTGTAGATTACCAACCTGATGTGTAGATTGCCCATCATATGTGTAGATTGGCATCCTGTTTAGATTGCCAACCTTTTGTTTAGATTGCCAACCTTTTGTGTAGATTGCCAATCTTTTGTGTAGATTGCCAATCTGTTTGGATTTCCAACCTTTTGTGTAGATTGCCAACCTTTTGTGTAGATTGCCAACCTTTTGTGTAGATTGCCAACCTTTTGTGTAGATTGCCAATCTTTTGTGTAGATTGCCAACCTTTTGTGTAGATTGCCAACTTTTTGTGTAGATTGCCAATCTTATGTATAGATTGTGTACCTTGTGTTCAGTTTGCCAACCTTCTGTTAATTGCCACCGTATTTATGCTTCCTTGTTGATACCAATCATAAGGTCATAACGAGGTGTATGAATTATTTGCATACATTTTCTGCTTGATAGTACCATGTATACATTAACATACAAATTAATGTACACAATCAGCTTATGTACACCTAATATAGGCCACGTATGCCAGTCAGTGTAATAATGTCATTGCATATCATCCCAAATACATTGTCTCCATTCAGTCTGTTTGCTTATTTTATTAACGAATAGGGAAGTTAATGAAATCGTCTCTTTGTCGTTATTGTTCAGAATTCAGCTTATGTCGCTATGGAGAGGATTTCCTTATTGCCGCGATCTATTAACCAGAGAGGAAGAATCATGAAAATGGTTCTTAAACATTGGATGCTATCTTTTAATTTGTGTTCTTATTAGAATGGTCTTTTGGACAAAGTAAACAATCGGCAAATAATATATGATGTTGTAACTTTATAGAACATGTGTGGGGAGTTTGGACGTTTTCATAATCACAACAGGTTAATCACACTTTAGTATGGTGATAATTATCCACAGATGTTTTGTTATTCAGAACAACTGAATGGGCTGAATAACAATGAGCTTGATTTGAAAACTGCCCATGGTCATAGACAGGGGTAAGAGGGGATGGGGAAAAATTTGCCCTAAATGGTTTATTTTTAGCAGACTTACCAACAAAATTCAGGCAAGTTGATATGAGTATCAATTCGGCTACATTTTTAGGAATTTCTTTTTATTAGTTGGACATCAAAATAAGTAAGAAAATTCAGGTACAATTAAAATGGATATCAGTAAATAAGCAGTGAAATTGATTGAAAAGACATGAAATTAAAGAAAAAAATGCCATCAGGATAATTTGATGTTAATAGGTTGTTGATATGCATACCAACATGTTAACAGGATAATAGGTTGTTGATATGCATACCAACATGTTAACAGGATAATAGGTTGTTGATATGCATGCCAACATGTTAACAGGATAATAGGTTGTTGATATGCATACCAACATGTTAACAGGATAATAGGTTGTTGATATGCATACCAACATGTTAACAGGATAATACGTTGTTGATATGCATACCAACATGTTAACAGGATAATACGTTGTTGATATGCATACCAACATGTTAACAGGGGATAATAGGTTGTTGATATGCATACCAACATGTTAACAGGCTAATAGGTTGTTGATATGCATACCAACATGTTAACAGGATAATAGGTTGTTGATATGCATACCAACATGTTAACAGGATAATAGGTTGTTGATATGCATACCAACATGTTAACAGGATAATAGGTTGTTGATATGCATACCAACATGTTAACAGGATAATAGGTTGTTGATATGCATACCAACATGTTAACAAGATAATAGGTTGTTGATATGCATACCAACATGTTAACAGGATAATAGGTTGTTGATATGCATACCAACATGTTAACAGGATAATAGGTTGTTGATATGCATACCAACATGTTAACAGGATAATAGGTTGTTGATATGCATACCAACATGTTAACAGGATAATAGGTTGTTGATATACCTACCAACATGTTAACAGGATAATACGTTGTTGATATGCATACCAACATGTTAACAGGATAATAGGTTGTTGATATGCATACCAACATGTTAACAGGATAATACGTTGTTGATATGCATACCAACATGTTAACAGGATAATAGGTTGTTGATATGCATACCAACATGTTAACAGGATAATAGGTTGTTGATATGCATACCATCATGTTAACAGGATAATAGGTTGTTGATATGCATACCAACATGTTAACAGGATAATAGGTTGTTGATATGCATACCAACATGTTAACAGGATAATAGGTTGTTGATATGCATACCAACATGTTAACAGGATAATAGGTTGTTGATATGCATACCAACATGTTAATAGGATAATAGGCTGTTGATATGCATACCAACATCTTAACAGGATAATAGGTTGTTGATATGCATACCAACATGTTAACAGGATAATATGTTGTTAATATGCATACCAACATGTTAAAAGGATAATAGGTTGTTGATATGCACACCAACATGTTAACAGGATAATAGGTTGTTGATATGCATACCAACATGTTAACAGCATAATAGGTTGTTGATATACATACCAACATGTTAACAGGATAATAGGTTGTTGATATGCCTACCAACATGTTAGAACAATCAGGCAAAATTTCACCAAAGTTTTGTTTGAACAATATAATCTTGTCTTCCTAGAAAATGTTGGTTCTGTACTCATATATAAATAATTCTATCAGAAATCATTAAATCCGTACATTATTGCCCCAAATACATCATTTGAATATACAAAACCTATTTTTCATAATCATTTTTCAAAATCAAATTTGTTTGTCTTTTTTTTTAATAGTTATAGGTATATTGACACAGTTTATCTTCAGATAAAGTAGCATACCATTCTAAGCAGAAAAGTCTTTAAATTGTTGAAATAGCATTTATAGTTTTTAAGTATTATAAATATGACAAATTATATTTTGATGAATTGTTCAGCATGTGCTAAAGTGATGATATGTAGACAAGAACACAGCTCCAAATCTTGAATGTAAACCTTTATATTTCTCTTCTAGATTTCAGACACCACAGATGATCATACTGCATTTACTGCTTACTTTGGGTCCAGGCTATAGCAAACTTTCATTTCCTTGCAATAGCCAACTGCTTCCTCTCATATAATTTTGGAAAAGGGTTGAAATGCAGTAAATTAACATAGCAATAACCATGTTGTTCTCATTGTGATGTCAGAAAGTATTACGCATTTTATGCTATTTGGTACCAAATTTCAAAATGCTCTGAACTGATCAATTTTAACTGACTTTGATGAATCGTTTTGTCTTCTTCGTGTTTTGTAATGGATTTTAAATCAATTCACCTAAAGTTGCCTCTACCTGTCCAGCTACCTGTCCATATACCTTAAAGAGCTACCTGTCCATATACCTTAAAGTTTGTTGGTTTTTGAACTTTTTCTCTTTCATGCAAGTTCTGTTGACAGCTAGTGCTTGCATGACAACATGGCTAGTAATCAATGATTCAAAGAACATGTCACATGATTTATTACTCCAAATTTGAAGATTAATTGTGTCACATGACCACTAATACAATGGATGTAGTATCTAATTTCATCCAATTAGATTTCATGATTGACATAACCCAGACTACACAGGTTGAAAAGTAGTACTTTACAAAGCAGGGAGGGTGGTTGAAATGGCGGGGAGCTATGATTTGAGATAATGTATTCTGGTTATGGAAAACATGGCACTGTGTTTTCCTTTACTTTAGATTAGGCAAACAGTTGCGGTTCAAGATAGAGGGTGCAAGTTGGGGTTCAAAAGAGAGTGTGAGTTGGGGTTCTGAGGGTGGAGCAATGGCATAATAGATCAAAGTACCTAGTAGATCAATATCATCCTTTTAGGGGCCTTTAGTGGTCCTTGTAGAAAACAACAGAAAAACTGTTGGCCCCCTGGAAATCATTATGTCCCTTAGTTTTTGCAATAAGAGTAACTTTGGTCCGTTACACCATAGGGGGTGAGAGGAGAGGGTAATCAGGGACACAGGTTCTACCCATTCATTAATAGTGTATGCAATCAGGATGTGTGCATAAACATAGAATTCATAGCTTCAACAGATACTGTTTACATAAGTTGCTCTGCTCCTAAAGTTTCAAACAGTCAGACCGGACCTGATAAATAACCAGGTCAGGTCAGATTTTTCCTCTTTATTTTCTTTATTCTGAAAACCTTAGTTGTTGTGGAAGTTGGTGCTGAGTATTATATTAGCAATGGATGAAATCCTTATTGTGTGGTTATTTTAATTAAGATAAAGTGGTCTCGCTATTTGCTACAGTAAGTTTGTGGTTATAATTTGCTGAAACAAATTTTTAGGAAGAAGGTCACGTCATGAAAGGAGCTTGGTCCAAAAGTCTTGTTTGCTGAGTCATGGGAATTTTTGATTAAGACATTTATTATTTAACATCTATGAAGAGGTAGAAACAACTTGATCTTAATTGGAAGGTAAACCATGCAAAGGCAAAAAATCATCAAAATCAGTTAAAATTTGACCATTTTACAGCATTTTAAGATCTTATTAATAAAGGATTTATTGAAATTGTATAACATCAACACAGGAAAATCAATGAATCTCCTTATGTAAACTTGTTGTTTCTTCAGCAACATTATTTGAATGGGAGAGATTGAATATAAAGAGGATATTTTGAATCTCCATCATACTCTTAATCAATATTTAACAGAAAAATGCAATCTGGTGATTTTCATTGACTGAAATTTAGGACAGAAATTGAAAGAATAACATGGAAGATTTGCGCTGTCCTCTCTTTCACTTTGATGATCAGCCACAACAGATAAAATACAGGTGCTTGTGACATCAATTCTCTTCATAATTTAAAGCTTTTTCAGAATTAAATCTCTACCTGTCCAGGGGCCGAATTTCCCGCTGTTCCGAGAACAGTGCTTTTTAGGCAGAAACAGTAAATTTTCAAATATCACTGTTCCATGGAACAAGTGTTTTTTTCAAAATCATGCAATATATTTTTTTTCTGCTCATAACATGTGACTGTTCTAAGAGTAAAATCCTTTGTAACAAATATTATTTAAGTATGAAAACCCTTTTTTCCCCGTAATTGCTGGCAAAATCGATCACAGATGGGCCGCTGAAAGTATGTCATTACACGTTCCACATGGAAAGCATTTCAGCACGTACTACCTGGGGAACAGTTTCCTTCTCAGGTTTTAATACCACGGAGTTGTTGAAATAACAGCCACCAGGACTCTCGGCTAAGCTTACGTGGGGATTTATCTACTATCAGTATTGTACATGGGGATATATCTTTCGAGGGATATTAAGTTTCCCATGATGTAATTATTATGGTATTATACACTTGTCGTCCGCCAATTTGTTTATTTTCAAGTTTCTTACGCAGTACGCATGCTTGAGAGTGCTTGAATCCATGGGTGTCAATCCTGTGGGGGGCAAGCCCCCCACACTTTTTGAGATAGGGAGACACAATATCAAATGTCCCCCCCCCCACTTTTTTTACTTATTCCAATGTCTTCTGTACTTGCTAATTTGATGCAAATATATCATGCTATACATGCCATGCCGTATGTGACAAAATCGCAGGGGCTCAGTGGGTTAACGAGGCTATACAGAGACCCAAAATTTGACATCATTGATGATGTGAAAGACTTAAGACGTCATCACGACATGTTACTCTGGTGTTCTACCACACATACTGTCTATGAAACATAAAGCTGCGTTTCCATGTGCGTGTATGCATTAGCGTGTGTGTTTGTGTGATGTTTCCACGTGTCCATAATAACTGTGCAGAAGTAATGCGTAAACCACCCCAAATTGATTAAGTGCAGCATCTTTGTAATGGGGCCCAGGGCAAAATTACAATGTATACTTTGTCATAGACTGATGTGCCCTCCCCCACCTTCTTTTGATATAAAATTTTAAAATATGCATGTTTACAGAAATGAAACTTAGTTTGTTATAGTGTTCACAAGTCTCCTTATTATAACTGATCTTCTTTTTGACAGATCAAAGAAAGTTGTTATGAACAAGCTACCCAAATTTTAACAGTGGGCACCTTTATTTAATCGGGGAAAAATTAATTGGGGCTATTATACCACTGGCTCTTTGGAGACCATTTGCTTTTCACATTGTTTGTGACATTAAATATTCTGAATCATGATCAATACAAAGTTGACTAATCGTGATGCAAATATTTCCGATTTTGAGACCTATGATCTAGAAATTCCCCATTATTTTAGGATCTCGGAGTGAAATTTTTGTGGCAGCAAATTTTAAAAGGAAGAACGTTCACCAGTCCATCATCACGTGTCCATTATCTGATATGTAACAGTTTAGAAATGTTCATGTGAAGTTGAGGGAGGGAGATTGGGGGGATTATTGCTTGTAAGTTATAATGCTATCATACATGCTTTCAAAATATGTCGGTCCAAAAAAAGGCTTCTAAAATCCTGATGTGCTCCCCAGATTCAAATATCTTCCGACACCATTGATATATGGTATATATCTTTTCTGGTTCATATATTCATTATAATTCTTAAGTAAAGAAAGCTCCCTCACTGGAGTTCCTTCCGACACCCCTGCGTATGCATAACTTCACACACTGAATCGCACATGGACACATGGAAACAGTTCTACTGAAATTGCACAGAAGCGGTTTTTGTCTTACGCATTCGCTTACGCTAACACATACGGATAAGAAGACTTGGAAACACAGCGTAGCTTTACTATGCCTATGACACTCGTAGGGGCTATGCCCTCTATCGTACAAGTACGAGTGTACAGTGTCTTGAGCAATATTTTGATTGTTAACTCAATGTTACATGTGCATAGCCATCACAGAAAGATGGTAAGTTTCATATCAATTTATTTGAAAATGTTAAATCTTGTTTATAGGTGCATAGCTGGGATGTGGGGGGTGAGGGGAGCGGATGGGTGGAGACCCCTAAAAAGGACTGACCTTTTTGAATGAGTAGTCTTTGACAGTGATTTTCATCATTTTCAATAGGATTTTACATTTTTGGTTCCGATGCGATGGCATTGGGAACCTATGCAGTCATGATGGCGTGTGTATGTGTGTGTGTGTATGCTTGTGACGGCCAGCGCGTAAACGCAATAACTCAGAACGATACCTTGGATTGATGTCGTATGTGGTACACAGATAGCCCATGGTCCGTAGCTGTGCGATATTGTTGATGAGGGTGTTGTCATTTATATTAATGAGTAGGCGGGGCTTAATAAAAAAAACTTTAAATGCTCTTATTTTGACAATCACATGTCTGCTTTGTTTATTAATTGTTATAATAATGATGTTAGCTAGTGGGTATGTTTTCATGGTATAAAAATGTTGAATTTCAGTAATATGCATAGTGGGCGGGGCAAACAAAAAGCCCAAGTAAACATGATATCTCAAAAACTGAACTGGATTCACATCATGTGTGGTACACAGATAACTCATGGTCTACAGATGTCATGCATATTAATAAGTAGGCGGGGATTAAAGTGAAAATTTTGAAAAAGTGATAAATGAGCAACTAGAACTGTATGCCTGTTTTGCGTCATATTGGGCATGATAATATTGTTGGTTATTGTGTACATGCTTATGTTATCAACAGATGTCATCAATATACATGGTGGTCGTGGCTTAATGTGAAAGTGCTAAATGATGTATGTGGTACACAAATGGGTCATGGTCTGTATGTATGTTCTAATGTTGTAATTGTGATGTCATGAATGCTAATGAGTAGGTGGGGCTTACTGACAATTGCTTGAAATAGGATAAATGAACAATCCTTTTTGCATCATACTTGCTTTGATGATGTTGTTAATTATTGTGCAAATACTAATGTTGTCAACATTTGTATTGATCTGTATGGTGGGTGTGAATAAATGAATACTAAATATTATGGAACAAATATTTTATAATATGCAATGATCAATCAGCTTATGAAAAACCATCAGAACCACAAAACCTTTTAGTTCTGGATAGCTGATATATTGGGCGATCGAATACAATATCAGATGTTTTTAGGCACCATCTGGCCCACCAAAACGCCCCACAAGGTAGACCCCATGCTGGAGGCGCAAAGTGTATACAGCTGGCAGATCCACCATTCAAATAAGAACATTGGGCGCATAGCCACGGTGCGGCAAAAAAATTATAAAAGAAATAAAAGGACCGACCTTTTCAAATGAGTAGTCCTTGACAGTGATTTTTATCATTTTTATTATGATTTTACATTTTTACCATAACTTATATATTAAGCGATTGAATACAATATTAGACGTTTTTAGGCACCCTCTAGTCCACCAAAACGCCCCACTGTGGCGGGCCCCTAGACTCCACGCCGAAGGCGCATACAGCTGACAGATCCGCCACCCAAATACAAACCTGGCTGTGCCCTTGTTAGGCGCATAACCAGGGGGCGATGGGCGGTCACCCTAAAAAAATTCCAAAAAAAAAAAAAAGGATGGACCTTTTCAAATGAGTAGCCCTTGATCGTGATTTTCATCATTTTAATATGATTTTACAATCTTTACTATAGCTGATATATTACTATTTGAGCAATCGAATACAATATTAGATGTTTTTAGGCACCCTGTAGTCCACGAAAATGCATAGTTTCCAGGGGCAAAACCCCTGGATTCCACTAGGGGCCCATGGGTGGGCCCTAGATACCATGCCGAATGCACAAAGCGTATGCAGCTGGCAGATCCCCCCCCCAAAAAAAAAAAAAAAAAAATATCAAATAAATAAATAAATATTAATACAAATAAAACCTGGTAACCCCCTTGATATTGGTATATTTCCGTAAATCTGGCTAATTTTCCAAAATGTATTTATCCGGCAACCAAGTGAATCCTTTTGCGGCCAAATAAATAAATTTGGTCATGCACTTCAGCGAAGATCTTGCTTAATCCTCTAATGTCTAATAAATGCTAAAACTTTGGGGTAAGAAAAGTGCTCCACATGTAGAATAAATAACTAGAAACGATGATATATATGCCTAATAATTCCAAGAAATTAATGTAATGTGATGCATGACCACATTAAAATGAACCTTGTTTGTGAAGCAATTTTTTATTTTATTTTGACAAAATATAATTGACCATGTCACTTGTATAACTTCGATAATTGGCCTGAAGAGGTTATAATTACCCATTGACCCACACATAACTTAATGTATACAAAACAGCTCATAACTTTTGTTAGAAGCATATTTTCCTGTTCAAATATCCCCATGAATTCATGTTTCTCACTACTCCCTCTCTGTTTGCCGAAGAAGTGATAATTTGTAAATCTTCAAAAGAATTTTGTATGTCTCACTCACATCCCTGATACTGTATATGCAACTAACACAACTATCATGGGTTGCATTACGTATATACCCCGTTCATACTATACGATACATGTTACAGCCTTCTTTGGTTTAGAATTTTGACATGTGGGCAGCAGCCGTATGACTATTATTTATTATTTATTTCTTGTTGCTCTTTCAAGTATATCAAGACAGGTGTATATTAAGTCAAATTTAAAGCAAGGAATTTGCTTTTTTTATGGACGAAAATGTTGGAACAGTGAAATTTGATCCGAAACAGTGTTTTTAAGAAAGCACTCTTCCACGGTGAAAAATTTAAAATTTGACCCTGCTGTTCACAGGGGTGTTAGAAGGAATTCGGGTCCAGCAAAAAGGGGGGGGGGGCAGAAAATAAAGTGAGGGACTTTTTTTGACAGTACTTTAGGGGCACTTTTAATTTTCAGACCACCACCACTTTTAATCTGATCTTTGGGTTTGAGATTGGGGAGTTAGGACCAACGTTGGCAAGTATTTATCAGGCAAGTTTGAAATTACTTCTTAGAAAATTATTGGAAGCCATGCCCCCCTTCCACCACAGTCATCGGTATCTTAGCCCCTGGTAAATGACAATTGCTTCAATTTTGTCAATTGAATACTAATTGTATGTTACAACTTATATGTACTATGTAGGATTCGTGAGTGAGTGGATTTCTATTTGTTTTCCAGCTTCAAGAATGGCCTAGAATAATTTATATAATTTTTAAAAGGGCATTTCCTTCCCCGTCTGCCCCCCAACTTTCAAAAGGGCACCTCCTGCCCCATCTGCCCCAACTTTCAAAAAGGCACCTCCTGTACCCCTCCACCCTCTTACTCTAGGGGCAGTGTCCCCCTTGCCCCCATGGTTCTGACATCACTTGCTGTCATATTTATCACATAAACTTATAAACCTATTAAACCTTAAAAGCATACTTGATACTCGTGTCCTTGAAAAAGTCTGAAGTATTTTATCAATAGTTATGGTTGATTTTAGCATTCACATTAGAGATTATAGATACCATAATGGGAACGAACAGTGTGTTTGAATATTCTGTAGACTCCAGAATAATAGGCCTTCACATTTTGGGATAGTACTTCTTCTGGTTTTCAATACCCTGGACACCTCGCTCAGCCACTTTGCCATCTTCTCAGACTCCAAGTCTGTCCTTACTTCTTTACTCAATGTTAGGTGGGACAATCCCACGTCGTCCCACCTCCTTCGTAAATTCCCCCCCCCCCCCCTCCCCCACCCCTTTCTGCAGAAAAAGTATTCATTTCATCTGGATACCCAGCCATGTTGGCATCCCCGGCAATGACAGCTGATTCAGCTGCTAAGCTTGCTCTCAACCTCCCCCTACCCCTTTCCTGAAACCTTTTCTAACATCAAACTGCTTGTCACTTTCCTTGTTCATGACCACTGGCAAACCTCATGGGACTCCCAAATTAACAAAAAACTTCACAACATGCAGCCCACTATTCCGATCAAACCCACCATCCACAGTCTCTCCCGTATCGACAACATCCACATTACCAGCTTTAAAATTAGGCACACCCACCGCACTTACTCCCACTTCCTTACTGGCTACTCCACTCCTCTGCAACAATTGCCATTGCCCCCTCACAGTTCACCACATCCTCCTAGCCTTCCCCCTGTACAACCTTTCCAGAGTTCCCTCACCCCTCACAACACCATAGCCAAGCTCTTCCAGAAAAATTATCTCCTTCCTTCATCATGCCTCCCTCTACAACCATATTTAGTCCTCAGTTCCCACCCCCCTGTACCTACTTTTGCCTTTTTTAGCAAAAAAAGGCAACAGTCTTCCCCTCTTGATCCCAGCTTCCTGCATTTTTTTCCCTGTACTTCTCTCAGACTCCTCCTATTTTCTTTTCTTCTTATCTCTGGAATGATCTTACCTCTCATGCACATTTTGACCACCGCTGCCGTGATGCCATTAAGCCTTCATCAAACAAACAAAAGTTTTGTTGCAATGAGCTTTAAATTGGCTGATATTGGTCAGGTTTCTCAATTTTGTTTTCATGATTTTCTTTCAGGGAAAGGAACGGTATATACATGGGGAGTAGGAATCAATGGTCAGCTTGGACATGGGACATTGGCTAGTTACTTACATGAACCAAAAAAATTACCCAGAGAAATCTTGCCAACGAAGGTTGCTGCTGTTACATGCGGAGATACATACAGCGCTGTTGTAACAAGTAAGACAAATTTCAAAGTTACCTTGTTTCTTTCATAAATGGCTTGAACTGCAACATTAGTTTGCAGCTTGGCTTGGGGCAAAAAGTGGGGGCCCGTACAGTAGGTACAAAGGTAATATAAGGTCCATCTGAGGGTGCACAGGGACGTAGTTTTTATCATATGGGGCATGCACAGTAGGTACAAAGGTAATATAAGGTCCATCTGAGGGTGCACAGGGACGTAGTTTTCATCACATGGGGCACGTACAGTGGGTACAAAGGTAATATAAGGTCCATCTGAGGGTGCACAGGGACGTAGTTTTCATCATATGGGGCACGTACAGTAGGTACAAAGGTAATATAAGGTCCATCTGAGGTACAAAGGTAATATAAGGTCCATCAGGAGGGTGAGGGGCGTAGTTTTTTTTCATCACATGGGCAACAGTAGGTACAAAGGTAATATAAGGTCCATCTGAGGGTGCACAGGGACGTAGTTTTCATCATCCATGGGGCACGTAGTTTTTTTTCATCACACAGTACAGTAGGTACAAAGGTAATATAAGGTCCATCTGAGGTGCACATGAGGGGACGTCATCATATGGGGTACAAAGGTTCCATCAGGTACATCCATCTGAGGGTGCACAGGGACGTAGTTTTTCATCATATGGGGCACAGTACAGTAGGTACAAAGGTGATATAAGAAGGTCCATCAGAGGGGTGCACAGGGACGTAGTTTTTTCATCACATGGGGTACATACAGTAGGTACAAAGGTGATATAAGAAGGTCCATCAGAGGGTGTAGTTTTCATCACATGGGGTACAAAGGTAATATAAGGTCCATCTGAGGGTGCACAGGGACGTAGTTTTCATCATATGGGGCACGTACAGTAGGTACAAAGGTAATATAAGGTCCATTTGAGGGTGCACAGGGATATGGGGCACATACAGTAGGTACAAAGTTTTCATCATATGGGGCACAGGGGACGTAGTTTTCATCAGTAGGTACAAAGGTAATATAAGGTCCATCTGAGGGTGCACAGGGATGTAGTTTTCATCCTATGGGGCACATACAGTAGGTACAAAGGTGATATAAGAAGGTCCATCTGAGGGTGCACAGGGACGTAGTTTTCATTATATGGGGCACGTACAGTAGGTACAAAGGTAATATAAGGTCCATCTGAGGGTGCACAGGGATGTAGTTTTCATCACATGGGGCACGTACAGTAGGTACAAAGATGATATAAGAAGGTTTATCAGAGGGTGCACGAGACGTAGTTTTCATCATATGGGGCACGTACAGTAGGTACAAAGGTGATATGAGAAGGTCCATCTGAGGGTGCACAGGGACGTAGTTTTCATCATATGGGGCACATACAGTAGGTACAAAGGTGATATAAGAAGGTCCATCAGAGGGTGCACAGGGACGTAGTTTTCATCATATGGGGCACATACAGTAGGTACAAAGGTAATATAAGGTCCATCTGAGGGTGCACAGGGACGTAGTTTTCATCATATGGGGCACGTACAGTAGGTACAAAGGTGATATAAGAAGGTCCATCAGAGGGTGCACAGGGACGTAGTTTTCATCATATGGGGCACATACAGTAGGTACAAAGGTGATATAAGGAGGTCCATCTGAGGGTGCACAGGGACGTAGTTTTCATCATATGGGGCACATACAGTAGGTACAAAGGTGATATAAGAAGGTCCATCAGAGGGTGCACAGGGACGTAGTTTTCATCATATGGGGCACATACAGTAGGTACAAAGGTGATATAAGAAGGTCCATCTGAGGGTGCACAGGGACGTAGTTTTCATCACATCATATGGGGGCACATACAGTAGGTACAAAGGTGATATAAGAAGGTCCATCAGAGGGTGCACAGGGATGTAGTTTTCATCATATGGGGCACGTACAGTAGGTACAAAGGTAATATAAGGTCCATCTGAGGGTGCACAGGGATGTAGTTTTCATCATATGGGGCACATACAGTAGGTACAAAGGTGATATAAGAAGGTCCATCTGAGGGTGCACAGGGACGTAGTTTTCATTATATGGGGCACGTACAGTAGGTACAAAGGTAATATAAGGTCCATCTGAGGGTGCACAGGGATGTAGTTTTCATCACATGGGGCACGTACAGTAGGTACAAAGGTAATATAAGGTCCACCTGAGGGTGCACAGGGATGTAATTTTCATCATATGGGGCACATACAGTGGGTACAAAGGTGATATAAGAAGGTCCATCTGAGGGTGCACAGGGACGTAGTTTTCATTATATGGGGCACGTACAGTAGGTACAAAGGTAATATAAGGTCCATCTGAGGGTGCACAGGGATGTAGTTTTCATCACATGGGGCACGTACAGTAGGTACAAAGGTAATATAAGGTCCATCTGAGGGTGCACAGGGATGTAGTTTTCATCATATGGGGCACGTACAGTAGGTACAAAGGTAATATAAGGTCCATCAGAGGGTGCACAGAGATGTAGTTTTCATCATATGGGGCACGTACAGTAGGTACAAAGGTAATAGAAGGTCCATCAGAGGGTGCACAGGGGCGTAGTTTTCATCATATGGGGCACGTACAGTGGGTACAAAGGTAATATAAGGTCCATCTGAGGGTGCACAGGGATGTAGTGGGTACAAAGGTACAAATAAGGTCCATCTGAGGGTGCACAGGGGCGTAGTTTTCATCATATGGGGCACGTACAGTAGGTACAAAGGTAATATAAGGTCCATCTGAGGGTGCACAGGGATGTAGTTTTCATCATATGGGGCACGTACAGTAGGTACAAAGGTAATATAAGGTCCATCTGAGGGTGCACAGGGATGTAGTTTTCATCATATGGGGCACGGACAGTAGGTACAAAGGTGATATAAGAAGGTCCATCTGAGGGTGCACAGGGACGTAGTTTTCATTATATGGGGCACGTACAGTAGGTACAATTAAAGGTGATATACATATAAGAAGGTCCATCTGAGGGTGCACCGGGAAGTAGTTTTCATCATATGGGGCACGTACAGTAGGTACAAAGGTGATCTAAGAAGGACCATAAGAGAGTGCACAGGGAAGTAGTTTTCATCATATGATTGAAAGTACAACAAATTTTCAAAAAAATTGGTAACTTTCATAAAATATCATGAAAAGTTTGGCAAATTCTGGAAGTAAAACATTTGGAGGCCATAAAGCTCAATTTGACAAGGCAAATAATAATTGTATTTTGAATTGCAGAGATGTATCTAGACTTTCAAAAATGGGTGTCCTATTTAATGTTTAAGTTAAAGAAATCAATTGGTAAAAAAGTTTCGTTATTATTATTAAAAAAATTCAAATATGTTAACAATGGACTTTCCACACCACTCATTTCTACACAAAACATTGTATAAAATATCTCGTTTCTTTGAGAGTTCTCTTCCATATTACGTGAACTTGACAAACTTTGAAAGCCTTACATTCATATTTCTGCTTTATATAAAAAACAAGAAGTTGGACATTATCTGAAGATAGAGTATATATATTTCTAAAATTAAGATTCCTTATATTCAGGTATTTTAATAACAGAGAATGTATTTTTTCTCCATACAAATAAGAAATCAAGATTATTCTCTCTTGTTTACATTACATGACATCGTTTAGCAATACCCTTGAAAATACTGATACCACTTGAGTAAACTCATGTGTCCTTCCAAAGTAATTGGGATTTCCATAGCAATTTGAGAAAACAATATAATTTGTGGAAAATGAGTGACCTTGTTATTCTTAATTCCCATCATTAGGTTTGTTTGTTTTTGATAGATCTTTAAATTATTCTCATTTCAAACATATTTCTTCAATTAAACTTATAATAGTTTCATTTTAGAGAAAATTAGATTTGTTTTTGTAGGTGTATTGTTTTAGTTTTCGTAGTAATTAGAGGTAAGGGTATGCCCATATAGTAGACTTCAGGCTAAGTTAAAAGGTTTTATCAGTGATGCGAATTATTTCAAAAACTTGATTGCAATGAACATTGTGCATGGCTGATTTAAGTTGGGTGGGAGGAACTAAAAATTTATGAAAAAACAAAAAAAAGTGTTGTGTAATAAACAAAAAAGGAATTTGAGAAATGAATTCAAGCATATATGTGTGTAAATGTGTTCTTTATTAAAACAAAACAAAAAGAATTGTTGTGGTTATAAATAGAGAATTTCATTATGTGGGGGCACCCCTCCTGACCTTAAGCAGTATATTAGGTCAAAATTGGGGTACCTACTGTAACTCTTCCCTGGAAATGTGTGGAAAGGTTGGCCATAATCTTCTCACCCATATAGTAGATTTCAGGCTGGTAAAAGGTACTGTTGTATCAGGGATGCTGGAAGGGTAGCTTGAATTATTGCACTGAACATTATGAGTGGCTGATATTATTTGGGGTGGGGGAACATGAATATTCATGAATAAACAATCAATGTTTTGTAAAATTAAAAAAAAAGAGAATTTCAAAAAAATAATGTATTGTTCTTACCCCATATAGTAGATTTCACGCTAGGAAAATGTACTTCTGTTTCAGGGATGCTGGAAGAACACTGGATTGGTTTCACCAAACATTATGAGTGGCTGATTATAGTTAGGGTTGGGGAACATGAATATTCATGAATAAACAAAACAGTGAGCTTGTATTTCTTAGATAGGATTCAAGAGGATCAAAGTAGTAGAGGTCATATTCAGTCAGTTATGGAGAACAAAACTAAAATGGGAAAAAATTGTCCCGCTTTTTAATTTAGTGCCCCTTTGAATTATTTCTGCTCTTTCATTTGCAAGAAATTTGAACTCCATGCATTTCCTAGAATATGGTCTGATCATTTCTTCCTTTATAGTGAAAATATTATCACAGTATCAGTGATAGAAAATAGAGAGCCAGTATGCCAATAACCTTTTTGTTGGTGAAAAGATTTTACAATATCAGTAATAGAAAATAGAGAGCCAATAACCTTTTTGTTGGTTAAAAGATTTTACAATATCAGTAATAGAAAATAGAGAGCCAGTATGCCAATTACCTTTTTGTTGGTTAAAGATTTTACAATATCAGTAATAGAAAATAGAGAGCCAGTATGCCAATAACCTTTTTGTTGGTTAACAGATTTTACAATATCAGTAATAGAAAATAGAGAGCCAGTATGCCAATAACCTTTTTGTTGGTTAAAAGATTTTACAATATCAGTAATAGAAAATAGAGAGCCAGCATGCCAATAACCTTTTGTTGGTTAAAAGATTTTACAATATCAGTAATAGAAAATAGAGAGCCAGCATGCCAATAACCTTTTGGTTGGTTAAAAGATTTTACATTATCAGTAATAGAAAATAGAGAGCCAGTATGCCAATAACCTTTTTGTTGGTTAAAAGAGTTAACAATATCAGTAATAGAAAATAAAGAGCCAGTATGCCAGTAACCTTTTTGTTGGTTAAAAGATTTTACAACATCAGTAATAGAAAATAGAGAGCCAGTATGCCAATAACCTTTTGGTTGGGTAAAAGAGTTTACATTATCAGTAATAGAAAATAGAGAGCCAGTATGCCAATAACCTTTTTGTTGGTGAAAAGATTTTACAATATCAGTAATAGAAAATAGAGAGCCAATAACCTTTTTGTTGGTTAAAAGATTTTACAATATCAGTAATAGAAAATAGAGAGCCAGTATGCCAATAACCTTTTTGTTGGTTAACAGATTTTACAACATCAGTAATAGAAAATAGAGAGCCCTGCAGTATGGTAATAACCTTTTTGTTGGTTGAAAGATTTTACAATATCAGTAATAGAAAATAGAGAGTAGACCAATGGGCTTTTGGTTGGCTAAAAGATTTTACAATATCAGTAATAGAAAATAGAGAGCCAGTATGCCAATAACCTTTTTGTTGGTTAAAAGATTTTACAATATCAGTAATAGAAAATAGAGAGCCAGTATTCCAATAACCTTTTTGTTGATAAAAGATATCACAATATCAGTAATAGAAAATAGAGCACCAGTATGCCAATAACCTTTTTGTTGGTTAAAAGATTTTACAATATCAGTAATCAAAAATAGAGAGCCAGTATGCCAATAACCTTTTTGTTGGTTAATAGATTTTACAATATCAGTAATAGAAAATAGAGAGCCAGTATGCCAATAACCTTTTTGTTGGTTAAAAGATTTTACAATATCAGTAATAGAAAATAGAGAGCCAGTATTCCAATAACCTTTTTGTTGATAAAAAGATATCACAATATCAGTAATAGAAAATAGAGAGCCAGTATGCCAATAACCTTTTTGTTGGTTAAAAGATTTTACAATATCAGTAATAGAAAATAGCGAGCCAGTATGCCAATAACCTTTTGGTTGGCTAAAAGATTTTACAATATCAGTAATAGAAAATAGAGAGCCAGTATGCCAATAACCTTTTTGTTGGTTAAAAGATTTTACAATATCAGTAATAGAAAATAGAGAGCCAGCATGCCAATAACCTTTTGGTTGGTTAAAAGATTTTACAATATCAGTAATAGAAAATAGAGAGCCAGCATGCCAATAACCTTTTGGTTGGTTAAAAGATTTTACATTATCAGTAATAGAAAATAGAGAGCCAGTATGCCAATAACCTTTTTGTTGGTTAAAAGAGTTAACAATATCAGTAATAGAAAATAAAGAGCCAGTATGCCAGTAACCTTTTTGTTGGTTAAAAGATTTTACAACATCAGTAATAGAAAATAGAGAGCCAGTATGCCAATAACCTTTTGGTTGGGTAAAAGAGTTTACATTATCAGTAATAGAAAATAGAGAGCCAGTATGCCAATAACCTTTTAGTTGGTTAAAAGATTTTACAACATCAGTAATAGAAAATAGAGAGCCCTGCAGTATGGTAATAACCTTTTTGTTGGTTGAAAGATTTTACAATATCAGTAATAGAAAATAGAGAGTAGACCAATGGGCTTTTGGTTGGCTAAAAGATTTTACAATATCAGTAATAGAAAATAGAGAGCCAGTATGCCAATAACCTTTTTGTTGGTTAAAAGATTTTACAATATCAGTAATAGAAAATAGAGAGCCAGTATTCCAATAACCTTTTTGTTGATAAAAAGATATCACAATATCAGTAATAGAAAATAGAGCACCAGTATGCCAATAACCTTTTTGTTGGTTAAAAGATTTTACAATATCAGTAATCAAAATAGAGAGCCAGTATGCCAATAACCTTTTTGTTGGTTAAAAGATTTTACAATATCAGTAATAGAAAATAGAGAGCCAGTATTCCAATAACCTTTTTGTTGATAAAAATATATCACAATATCAGTAATAGAAAATAGAGAGCCAGTATGCCAATAACCTTTTAGTTGGTTAAAAGATTTTACAATATCAGTAATAGAAAATAGAGAGCCAGTATGCCAATAACCTTTTTGTTGGCTAAAAGATTTTACAATATCAGTAATAGAAAATAGAGAGCCAGTATGCCAATAATCTTTTGTTGGTTAAAAGATTTTACAATATCAGTAATAGAAAATAGAGAGCCAGTATGCCAATAATCTTTTTGTTGGTTAAAAGAGTTTACAATATCAGTAATAGAAAATAGAGAGCCAGTATGCCAAGAACCCTTTTTTTGGTTAAAAGTTTTTCAGTAATAGAAAATAGAGCGCCAGTATGCCAATAACCTTTATGTTGGGTTAAAGATTTTACAATATCAGTAATCAAAAATAGAGAGCCATTAGTATGCCAATAACCTTTTTGTTGGTTAAAAGATTTTACAATATGAGTTATAGAAAATAAGAGAGCCAGTATGCCAATAACCTTTTTGTTGGTTAAAAGATTTTACATATCTAAAAGGAATCAGAGCTCTGTGAAAATGTTCATTCTAGGGTTCAAAGAATCAATTTAAGAGTAAGTTCCTTGATCTACAACTTCCTCCAGCTTTGCATGACAAAACAACTTCAGAAGTTGTTCATTTTATAATCTTACCAGATTGTGTTGCAATGGGTAAGGTCTGTTTCCACATGATCCTGCTTAAGGAATCAGATTTTGCACAACAGCAAAATTGAGGAGAAAAATGGGTGTAATAGTTGTTAACTTTATTCTAAAAATGATGGGGAAGTAGTTCTATATAGTCCTGCTAGAATTTGATGGGGGTTATGGTTATAATTAAAAAAATTGGTCAAAATTTGTTGAACCGCCTCAAAGAATTATGACAGACATTTAAAAGCAAAGGAAATACCAAGGTCTTCCTGTAAAGGTTTTATCTTGTGCTAAAATTTGCATAATGATGCCTGAAAATTGAAAACACTGCAAGATGCTTTATTTAAAGGTTTGAATTGAATCCTTTGCTTCTTTGATGGTTTTAAGATAGCTTTTAAAGTAATGTTGCTAAAGTGAATAAACTATTTGTCATTTTTGTGAAATTGCATTCATTTTTGGCAATTTTCAATCATTTGTAGGCAATTTTCTTCAAGAAAATTTGGTGAATTTTTGGGAAATTTGTTTACAAATTTGACCAAATTTCAAATAATTTTACCCAATGTTCCTTAGATTTTACCAGCTGTTTCAATTTCATGTTAATAATATTCCAGTTTAAACCAGGAAGGTGGAATCCTCTCAGGCCATATAATTATTATTTTGGGGCAAGCAAAAAGTGTGGGGGGGAGGGATAAAGCTGCCCTCTTTTTTATACATCACAACTTTTGTGTACATTTATATGATGACAAAGCAATTCTCAATTATGTTGTTGTGAGCAAAATTGCACAAAGTTGTGAAAAGGTGGCAGGGTGGTGAAAATTTAGGCAGGGTGGGTGGGGGGGAATAGGGGACAAGGTAATGGAATAGGGCATTGTGGAGGAAGCATGAGCAGAGTGGAGCACCCCTCTGAAAAAGCTAGGGGCATGCCACTTCCAAGTTTATAAATTATTCTTGATAACTAAGTTTCATAAAATTCTGTGGTCTAGCGGTCATACAGTAGCATCAGCTTAGAGGTCCTGGGTTCAATCCCTGTAGTCTTTATTCACCAACGCTTCACAACTGGTTTATCAAACAGCCGTGGACATTTGTATATGCAACCATCGCTCTTGAGAAAGGGATATCATCCAATAAATGTACCTACAGTATAAGAGAGTGGCACTTTGATATACAATACACAGTCACTTTTGAATGTCTTCAAGAAAATACACATCAATAGCAGAGCCTGATAATTTAATAGTTAGTATGTCATATCCTCTCCTTTCACTTTTGTACAGGCCTTATATTTCTTTTTGTAAACAAAATACAATTTAACTTTGCTATTTTCTTTTTCCAAAAATTACCAGGGACTTTTTTCTTATTGTTTAGATAGATGCAGTTGAGTTCATTACCATGCATGTACATTTATTGCCTAGATCAAATGTAATATGTAGAGTCTGTAGGAAAAGGAAGTATTTGACCTTTGGTGGTATAAAGCTCTGCCCAGATGATTTTCAATTAGGATTCAATGAAGAAAATATCTGCCAAGATCAACATATTGGATCTAATGCCACATGTGGTAACCACAATGGTATTGTTATACTGGCCAAGGGAGTTCCCAGGCAAAGTGCATGCCCAGATGGTGAAAAGTGGGGGGAAATCATGAAATCACATTAAGATAAATAAAATTACCAAAAGATATCAATATGGAAAAAAAAGCTGTGTGTGTGGGGAGAAGGGGGAGGGCAGGATTCCATTGATCCCAAAATCCCACCTATGAGCTTAACAGTGATACAGACTATTTCAATTATCATCATTTGGTGACTTCTGTAAGTTTTCAGTGTATGAGACAGTTGCCCAAAGACTATCAACACTGATAACTGGCGAGAAAAAAAAAAACCAACTTTGACATATTACCCTCCAACAAATTTGGATTTGACATATATTTTGCATACAGTATACATGGCTAGCATTATCCTTGACCCCAATTCCCAGCTTCAATCTCCCAGCTTTAGTCCCTTCAGCTTCAATTCCCCAGCTTCAATCCCCTCAGCTTCAACCCCTGTGGGGGGAGCTTCAATGCACAGCTTTTCAATCCCTCAGCTTCGGTGCCCCAGCTTCAATCCCTTCAGCTTCAATCACCTCAGCTCTAATTCCCAGCTTCAATCTTTTCAGCTTCAATCCCATCAGCTTCAACCTCCATCTTCAATCCCCTCAGCTTCAACCCCTTCAATGCACAGCTTTTCAATTCCCTCAGCTTCGGTGCCCCAGCTTCAATCTCCCAGCTTCAATCCCTTCAGCTTCAATCACCTCAGCTCTAATTCCCAGCTTCAATCCCTTCAGCTTCAATCCCTTTAGCTTCAATCCCTTCAGCTTCAATCCCTTCAGCTTCAATCCCTTCAGCTTCAATCCCTTCAGCTTCAATCCCTTCAGTTCAATCCCTCCATCTTCAATCCCTTCAGCTTCAATCCCTTCAGCTTCAATCCCATCAGCTTCAACCTCCAACTTCAATCCCTTCAGCTTCAATCCCTGTAGCTTCAATCCCTCCATCTTCAATCCCTTCAGCTTCAATCCCTTTAGCTTCAATCCCTTCAGCTTCAATCCCTTCAGCTTCAATCTCTTCAGTTCAATCCCTCCATCTTCAATCCCTTCAGCTTCAATCCCTTCAGCTTCAACCTCCAACTTCAATCCCTTCAGCTTCAATCCCTGCAGCTTCAATCCCTTCAGCTTCAATCCCTTCAGCTTCAATCCCATCAGCTTCAATCCCATCAGCTTCAATCCCATCAGCTTCAAACTCCATCTTCAATCCCTTCAGCTTCAATCCCTTCAGCTTCAATCCCTTCAGCTTCAATCCCCTCAGCTTCAATCCCCTCAGCTTCAACCTCCATCTTCAACCCCTCAGCTTCAATTCTCTCAGCTTCAACCCCTCCATTCATGGCAACACCACTGCCAGTAACCCCTATCCTCCCCCACCCCCCTTCCCCTCCTACCGAAATGATTGGGAAACAGTTTGGTCCTATATGGAATCAAAATTAGAACCAAACCCAGCAATTGAAGAAAATGTAAACAGGTCTGAAAAGAATCACCACAGTTGAAAAAAGGTAAAAATGTTTCTTCATGTGTGATAGCAATTTCATATGTGAATTGTTCTTTCAATTGGGTAATTGGTTACATTTTGCCATGTGTTTGAGCTATTACAGCTGCATGTTTATGCCACGAGTCTGTAACGAGATTGATATGTGAGGTTGAACTTGATAAAACAAAATTATAGCAGCGACTGGAACAGTAAGCAGGATTGGAAAATTAGGTGGCAGCTTCTCAAATAGAAGTTAAAGGATTAGTTCAAGAATCAAGAAAGTTTATCTTATATGAAGGAGGACATTAAAAGAAAGTAGATAGTGAGAAAAATGTTCAAAAAATCTTATTCAGTTAAGGAGATATTCAAGTTTAAAGTTCTGTCTAATTTGTGTGTTCTGTCTAGTGATGACATATCCTTACACTTCTTAAAGGCCTTTGTGTATTTTTTCCTGAGAATTTTGTGGCTTGAAACCATTGGATATGACAGAAAAGAAGTAAAACATAATTTACTTAAGTAACTAGTATATTTCATATGAAGAAAGTTTGAAGAAGAAAAAAATGTTTGCAATTAATTGAAAAAAACAATGGTTAGATAATTTTCTTTAAACACATTAGCAATTGTCTAGAATGTGAGGATGAGGGCATTAATCCTCTACATACTTTGCACACAAGTTATTTCTACATGTTAACTTAGATATCTGGCCCTTCAGTAGTAGCCATGATCTATGATATCTGCTAGTCACCTTTAAAGGCTTAGTTCAGTGGTCAAGCAAGTCCATCTTACATGAAAGAGGACTTGGAAACAAAATGGTGAAGAAACTACTTTAAATTAAATTCCATTAAAGAGATTTTCAACTTTAATATTTTGTCTCTTTTGCATAAAAATAACTGGTTTGGAAAGTTTACTGTATAAATAGTGCCCCCACCATCACTTTCAAAGAAGCTGTTGGTCTAAAAGAAAGTGAGGATATGACCTCACAACTAGTCCGATTTCAGTCCTTTATACACATGTGAAAAACTTTATATCAACTTGAATAACTCTTTAAAGAGTGCTTTCTTCAGCATTTTGTTTCTGTTGAAGTTCTAGCTAGCTTTCATATAAGATAGTCTTGCTTGACCACTGAACTAATCTTTTAATAAAGATCTTTGTAAAGTTTGATGTAATTTGTTCAATCTTTTAATTTACTTCTGTTTTCAACAGTTGATGGTGAAGTCTGGATGTGGGGAAAGAATTCACATGTTATCTTTGCAGAGCAACCATCGTCCCATCTGGTATACCATCCCGTCAAGGTGACATCAGACACCATCAGCATCAAGAAGCTCGCATGCGGAGCTTGGCACTCGGTTGCCATATCAGGAGTCCCAGGTAAACCAGAACCAATAGGTTTTGTGGTTCCGATGCGATAGCATCAGGAACCTATGCGGTCATGATGGCATGTGTGGGTGTGTGTGTGTTTGTGATGGCCAGCACGTAACCGCGATATCTCAAGAACAGGGCGAGGCTTAATGTAAAAATCTTGAAATGTTCATATTTTAACAACCACATTTCTGTTTTGTTTCATATTTGGTGTAATTATGATGTTAGCTGATTTGTCCATGTTCATGATGTAAAAATGTTGAATCTCATTAATATGCATAGTGGGCGGGGCTTACTATGATTTTGCTGAAAAAGCTTGTAAACATGGTATCTCAAGAACGGTAAACTGGATTCATGTCATATTTAGTCCATAGATAGCCCATGATCTGTAGATGTTCTCTATTGTTTTTAGTGTTGATAATATTCATTTTAATGAGTAGGCAGGGCTCAATATAAAAATCTTGAAATGTTCATATTTGAACAACCACGTCTGTTTTGTTTCATATTTGGTGTAATTATGATGTTAGCTGATGTGTCTATGTTTAACGTTGAATTTCATTAATATGCATAGTGGGCGGGTCTTAATATGATTTTGCTGAAAAAGGCTCGTAATTGCGATATCAAAAACAGTACACTGGATTATTGTTATATGTGGTACACAGATAACCCATGGTACGTAGATGTGTATTATTGTTTTTGGTAGTGATATGTATATTAATGAGTAGGTGGGGCTTAATGTAAATATCTTGAAATGTTCATATTTTATTTTAACAACCGCATGTCTGTTTTGTTTAATATTTGTTAAAATAATGATGTTAGCTAGTGTGTATGTTTTCATGGTATAAATTTTAGTGATATGCATAGTGGGCGGGGCTTAATATTATTTTGCTGAATAGAGATTGTAAACACGGTATCTCAAGAACGGTAAACTGGATTCGTATCATATTTGGTACACAGATAACCCATGATCTGTAGTTGTGCCCAAATATTTTTGTATTGATATCATGCATATTAATAAGTGGGTGGGGCTTAAAGTGAAAATTTTGAGAAAGTGATAAATGAGCAAGTGTATGTCCGTTTTGTGTCATATTGGGCATGATGATATTGTTGGTTATTGTGTACCTGCTTTTGTTTATCAGCAGATGTTTTTTTGTATTTGTTAAACCATGTTACTCTCATTTAAGTTTATTCAATCAGTATATAATTTACAAGATGTATCTAATTTCACTTGATGTATATGTATTGAATTTGTAATCATTTGGCTGGAATAAAGTATTTGAAATGAAATGAAATGAATTAAGATGTCATTAATATGCATGGTGGGCATGGCTTAATGTGAAAGTGCTAAATGATGTAAACACCATACCGTACCCCATAAACTATACATCAGATTTATATTTTATCAGGTACACAGATGGGCCATGGTCTGTACATGTGTTCTATTGTTGTGGTAGTGAATATAAATGAGTAGGTGGGGCTTACTGACAAATTCTTGCAATAGGATAAATTGGACCTTTTTTGGAATTTTACAAGCTTGCAGATTAAAAAATGAGATCGACGAATGTGCAATTAGCTTATTGGGTAGGCCTTTAATGAGTTCAAGACACGTCGGCCCTGATGAATAATTTGTGCTCATCGTTAGCATGTGCAGCCTGCTAATAACTTGTCATTAGGTTGTAACATTGACCAGATCACGGTGCTTGTAGCGAGCTTGTTATAGTTTGTGCTTATTGCAAGCTTGTTAAGCTGGTGCTTGTAGTGAGCTTGTTATAGTTTGTGCTTGTAGCGAGCTTGTTATAGCTCCAAACAAAAGGTTTGTTTAAGTAGGTTCTTTTTATTTGAGCATAACATATTGGTGGCAAATGTTCTATGTAACTCCCAACAGTTTCATGAATACACCAGCAGACTTTGATTTCCTTTTCAAGATTTTCAGAGGTGACCGTGAAACAGAACCGAATATATGTACATGTAGACCACCCATTTTAGAGAAAAGGAGCATTTTGCAAGCATGCCAGAAATTATGTTGGGTATGTGTAGATTTGAAAACCATTCATGCATGCAAAGTTTGCACAAGCATGTCTCAAATGTGGTTCACGGATCTCATGAGCTATTGCTGTTTGGCCTCGCTTTCTTTGCTTTTCAGAAATTTCATTTTAAAATATATAGATATATATATATATATATATATATATATATATATATATATATATATATATATATATATATATATATATATATATACATGGACAATCTCAAAAAATTAGCAAAATATGACACACTTGCTATTTGGGCATATGTCCATTCAAATAACTCTTTTTAGAAACCTGATCTTTGAAGAATTCTTTCATCAGGTGCAAACTCATTCAGATTTGTTTTTCTTTTGATAAATATAAGTAGTCAGACTACGTGCTATGAACTTTGATGACGTTTGCGCACCTTTCATGCTCCAGATACAACCTTTCAAAAGATGCGTGCAAGGTCTCCCCTTTTGCTGACATTTGGTTTTTTGTAACATTTTATAAAAGATATTATTTAATTGCTAAAAATGGTTTTAAAGTAGGGTTATTCACTGCTGTCTGCTCGTATCAAGGGCAATATAAACTAAAAACGTCAAAACATTACAGTCATTAATAAATACCTTTCACGTTAGTTGCATGTATGGCCTGGATGACTGTCGTCATCAATAAGCTTTCGTTTCCATCATCGGGGCTAACCTCATTTTCAAACCTGATTGAGTTTTTGTCCCCGTGTTTGATCCCGGAGTGTTAAGCAATGTCATTCGCTGTTAGTAATAGAGACCAAATCTATATTTCTCAGAGATGCATCCCAATTTGGATTCATGTTTCATTTAAGCTCCAAACATGCCAAATGTGAAACTATTTTTGGTTGAAAAAAGAATATTTTGATCAATCAGAATTATTTCCAATTTGGTATGTATATAATTATTAAATTATTATTATTATTATTATATATGTATATATATATATATATATATATATATATATATATATATATATATATATATATATATATATATATATATATATATATATATATATATATATATATATATATACATATATATATATTTCTATTTCCATATTTCTATATATATATATATATATATATATTTCTATATACATATATATATATATATATATATATATATATATATATATATATATATATATATATATATATATATATATATATATATATATATTCAATTTGATGTAAATATTAATGAGTCTGTCAGGTCTTGGAGTAATTACTCTATGTGTGTATTATAGTGAATTGATTATTCTAAAATTACTTAAAAAGATGGAATATTTTGCATATTGTGATATCTTTCTAGAAGAGCTGTGATTTTCATAGATTCACAAAAATAATATTGGAAAAAATGATGGATTGATAGGACCGTAATAAGTGTGTGGGGTGGGGGTGCTACTGTTCACATAGGATGAACATCCTGGAAAATCAAAGCTTAATGTTACAAAATGTCAGAACACCAAAAGTCTACATTTTGATCTCGACTATTCAAAGAATAGTAGAGCTACATGTATTCTACAAGCCTGGCATCGGCGTTGGCGTCCGGTAAAGTTTTGGTTAAAGTTTTCATGACTTAAGTTATGAAAGGTGTACATTCATGTGACTTGGCATAGGGGTATAGGATGTGGTTACTGATCGAATGAGCATGATTGGATGGTTGTGTGTGCATACTAAGTAGCTTACTTGCAGGTTAAAGTTTTGGTTAAAGTTTTGGTTGAAGTTTTCATAACTTAAGATATGAATGGTGTACATTCATGTGACTTGGCATAGAGGTAGAGGACGTGGTTACTGATCTAATGAGCATGATTGGATGGTTGTGTGTGCATACTAAGTAGCTTACTTGCAGGTTAAAGTTTTGGTTAAAGTTTTTATAAGTTATGAATGGTGTACATTCATGTGACTTGGCATAGGGGTATAGGACATGGGTACTGCTCAAATGAGCATGATTGGAGGGTTGTGTGGCATAGGGTACTGTTTAAGTTAGCATGATTAGGGGCTGTGTGTGCATACTAATTAGCTTATTTGCATAACAATAACAATATTTGTATCTATGATATCTCTTAAATTACAATGGATGTAGGGATTTTGTTTGCACAAATGATCATATATGTGAAGAGCATTGTCTAACACTTAATGGTGAGATGAAGTGTGCATATTAATTAGGTTATTTTCATAAAAATAAGACTTTTGTACAAATGTTTAACATTCATGAGAGCATAACTTAAGTTATGAATAGTGTATATTCATGTAACTTGCCACAGGGGTAGTGGACATGGGTACTGTTTAAATAAGCATGATTGGGGGTTGTGTGTGCATACTAATAAGTTTATTTGCCATAACAATTAAAATATTTGTACTATGCCTTAAATTAGAGTGGGATTGGGGATTTTGTTTACACAAATGATCATATATATTTTAAGAGCATTTTCTACACTTAATGGTGAGGGGTAATGTACATGCTAATTAGGTTATTTGCATAACAATAAACTTCTATAGAAAATATTTAACCTGAGGTAATAACTTGGTACTCGATACAGTTGTATGTAACATTGGTACTGTTCAGTTAAGCATGATTAGAGGGGGGAAGGGGGGGTTGTATGTACATACTAATTAGCTTATTAACATAACGATGAAAATATTTGTATCTATGATATCTCTTAATATAAAGTGGGCGTGGGGATTTTGTTTACACAAATAATCATATATATGGAGAGCATTGTCTGTACTGATGTAGTGTGCATATTAATTAGGTTATTTGCATAACAATTTTCCCTCAACTTATTCAGCTGTCAAATTATAATTACCTATAACTAGATTTTTTCAAGTACTTTCCTGGCATATGCAATAGTTTTAATCCCCAAAATCACTGGGAAAAATATGAAAGAATACCTAAAGGCTGATGATATCAGGATGTGATGTCACAACTATATAGTAGTCAAATTTCAGTCGTTTCTAAGCAAATGAGACAAAACTTTTGACTTAATTATCTCCTTAATGGATTCATATTTTGAAATGCTTTCTGCACCATTTTTTGTTTCTTTTTAGTCCTCTTTCATATAAGGAGAATTATTTTGACCACTGAACTAATCCTTCAAGATGAAGAGTGATGAATATAATGAACAAAGAGGTGTTTCATTTATAAAGATTTTTTTTTCACATGACTTGTCCTTCTCCTTCAAAATTTGTTCCAGCAAATCATAACCACAAACTTACTGTAGCAAATAGTGAGACCACTTTATCTTAATTAAAATAACCACACAATAAGGACTTCATCCATTGCTAATATGATACTCAGCACCAACTTCCACAACAACTAAGGTTTTCAGAATAAAAAAATAAAGAGGACAAATCTGACCTGGCCTAGTTATGTATCAGGTGAGGTCTGACTGTTTGAAACTTTATGGAGCAAAACAACTAATGATGTTTCCTGACTTACTGGGTGAGGTAGTAACCTCACCCAAAATGTCTGATACAACTAAAGATATTTTAGGGCTTGCAGTAAAATGTGAAAATTTAAAGAAAGGGGAAAAGTAAGTGCATCCTTCAAAAGCTCATGTAATTTGAAAGAACTTCCCCTACTAGCCCCATTACCAGCATATACGTCCATCATCAAGCTCATTGTCTATGCTAGCTTTAAATAGTCCAGCATACTGTCCTTCTGACAGTTCTTGTTTTAAACTATTCTTTTAAAAATCCCACCTATCCGGCCACCAGAAATTACAATCCTTGAAATAATATAGCCTACCATAAAAGAATGTATTACCAGCCTCAATGCTACTACTAAGAAAACTTGAAATAACATAGCCTACCATAAAAGAATGTATTAGCACCCTCAATGCTACTACTAAGAAAACTTGAAATAACATAGCCTACCATAAAAGAATGTATTAACACCCTCAATGCTACTACTAAGAAAACTTGAAATAATATAGCCTACCATAAAAGAATGTATTAACACCCTCAATGCTACTACTAAGAAAACTTGAAATAATATAGCCTACCATAAAAGAATATATTAATATATGTGGAGCACAGTGGCCTAGTGGTTAAGGCGTCGGGCTCTGGTGTGGAAGGTACTGGGTTCGATTCCCAGCCAGGCCAGTGTGTTGTGTCCTTGAGCAAGACACTTTATCTTCAAGTCCACCCAGCTGTAATGGGTACCTGTGAGGGCAGTGACAGTTCTATGTGTTTATATGGCTGCTGATAAAACAGGCTTGTGACTCCCAGGAGTGAGAAAGTTTTCAGGAGAGTTAAGGCCCAGTGACCAGGGTAATAATTGTAAAGCGCTTTGATACAGTCTATGACAGTATAAGCGCTATATAAGCATTACGATTATTTTTAACAGCCTCAATGCTACTACTAAGAAAACTTGAAATAATATAGCCAATCATAAGAGATTGTATTAACAGCCTCAATGCTACTGATAAGAAAACTTGAAATAACATAGCCCACCATAAAAGAATGTATTAACAGCCTTAATGCTACTAAGAAAACTTAAAATAACATAGCCTACCATAAAGAATGTATTAGCACCCTCAATGCTACTAAGAAAACTTGAAATAACATAGCCCACCATAAAAGAATGTATTAACAGCCTTAATGCTACTAAGAAAACTTAAAATAACATAGCCTACCATAAAAGAATGTATTAGCACCCTCAATGCTACTAAGAAAACTTGAAATAACATAGCCCACCATAAAAGAATGTATTAACAGCCTTAATGCTACTAAGAAAACTTAAAATAACATAGCCTACCATAAAAGAATGTATTAGCACCCTCAATGCTACTAAGAAAACTTGAAATAACATAGCCCACCATAAAAGAATGTATTAACAGCCTTAATGCTACTAAGAAAACTTAAAATAACATAGCCTACCATAAAAGAATGTATTAGCACCCTCAATGCTACTAAGAAAACTTGAAATAACATAGCCCACCATAAAAGAATGTATTAACAGCCTTAATGCTACTAAGAAAAACTTAAAATAACATAGCCTACCATAAAAGAATGTATTAGCACCCTCAATGCTACTAAGAAAACTTGAAATAATATAGCCCACCATAAAAGAATGTATTAACAGCCTTAATACTACTAAGAAAACTTAAAATAATATAGCCTACCATAAAAGAATGTATTAGCACCCTCAATGCTACTAAGAAAACTTGAAATAACATAGCCCACCATAAAAGAATGTATTAACAGCCTTAATGCTACTAAGAAAACTTAAAATAATATAGCCTACCATAAAAAATGTAGTAACAACCTCAATGCTACTACTACTCTTTGATATCAAAATTTTAAAAAGAGAAGTGATATCTAATAATGGAAACCTGATGACTTCTGATAAGTTTTACAAGGTAATTTGAATCGTTTATTGCAAGGATGGATTAAGGTCATTGTGGCCAGTGGCATAGCCAGCATTAAAAAGTAAGGGGTCCGTGAAAGGTCCCAGACCCCCCTCCCTAGACAAAGTGTTTAAATTTAGCCCATTCTAAGGGTAATTTTGTTTTGTTTTTAAAGCAAAAAAAATATATAAGAAACAAGCATTTTCCTAATTTTTTGAGCATTTTCTCGAAAAAGTGTGTGTGTGTGGGGGGTCCATACCCCCATTCCCCCTCCCCCCTGTCTACGCCATTGATTGTAGCCCATCCAATTGTATAGAATATAGGCTGAGGGAGAGTAGTAATCAGATAGTAATCTATGTACCAAACTTTTTTGTCATTATTGTACTGTCCCCCTCCTCCCCCAAAAAACTTAATGACTATGATGTTTGGTTGCCCCTTCCCCCAATAAGAAACTTATGCCCACACAAATTTGTGACGTCCTCTAAAACAGGAAAATTCTTTTTATATATATATATCACCTAATTAGAAAAATAATAAGATGATTGTGACTAATTTTGCCCATCTAATTCTAAATGTTACTTTCTCATTTTGAATGACTAAAAAAACTCAACTTGCCCATATATTTAACTTTTAAAATTGAAGAATGTATTTTTTGAGCAGCAATTACAGAACATGTCCATAGACCTTTAACTGTTATCACTGTCAGATCCCAATACTGACACTGAATTAAGAACAAGCTTATTTTCTTGTCTTTCTGACATTTGTGCAATCAAAATTGCCTATTTGTCCATAATTGATTTGGCGTGACTTGTCAGAGTGCAGAATGAATGACCTTAATATGTGTTTTTGACATCTGTGGACACCCATGACTTGCAATGGGGAACATTATAATATCTTAATTATACCTTTTTCTGGTCAAGATCTGTAATGAATATTTCTGAGGTCATCTAAGTGTGTATGGCTTTATAGGCTGTAATTAAGGCTTAATGCTATCAAGCTGTGTTTGTACTTTTATCTCCAGATCATATGATCCCAGACGATAAACGTTGATGGTAGAAACAGCAATGAAATGTGTTCTCACTTGAGGGCTGGGGGTAGAAAATGAGTTGGGGTCAAGTTGACTCTCAACATCATAGTCTAGAACCAATTAGGGCAATCGCATAAAAATAACTAATGCAGATGGAATTGAGTGACAAATATGCCCCCATGTATGGCAAAATAAACTGGGCAATATTAATGATAAACATATTAAAAAAGGGAAATAAAATAAGCACAAAATGAACCCAAACAGCTTTAGTCTCTGATTTTTTGGTGAGCATGCGAAGCATAATGCGAACCTATGTAATGGCGATTTTGTACGGCCGTCCACAGTTTCTCCTAAGAGTTCCTCCAAAATGTTAGGTTTTTTTTAGAATTCCTCAGAAAATGTTAAAGTTTCTTCAGATTTCCTCAGAAAAAGTTAAAGTTTCTTTAGATATCCTTATGGAAAGTTAGAATTTCCTTAAAAAATGTTAAAGTTTTTCAGAGAGATTTAAGACAAATTGAAGAATAGCTTCCTTAAAAAGTCTACAAAACATTTGATATTTCCTTAAAAGATAACTGTAAAATGATGTAATTTTCCAATATTCTTTAGAGATCCACAAGTATCTCTCTCATAGCACTGGAGATATAAAAATCCTTTAAATTCTTCAAAATATTTGGGCACTAACTTGCATAAAGTTGCTACAGTATATGAACTGACCAGACTTTTTTTTATTTAGTATGTTCAGTCAGGGAGTGTAACAGGATATGGCTGCATATGGACATGGGGAGGGATGCCATGTGGGTCATAGGGAGGGATGCCATGTGGGGCACAGGGAGGGATGCCATGTGGGACATAGGGAGGGATGTCATTTGGTACATATGATTTGATTAATGTATAACATACATGTAGAATGGGATCCATGTGGGACAGAGGATGAAATGCCATGTGGGTCATAGGGTTGGATGCCATGTGGGACATATAGTGGAATGCCATGTGGGACATATGGTGGAATGCCATGTAAGACATATGGGATGTCATTTGGGACATGGGATAGGATCCATGTGGGACATAGGGTGAAATGCCACATGGGACAAGGGATGGGGTGGGATGTCATGTGGGACATCGGGTGGGATGCCATGTGGGAGATATGGTGGAATGCCATGTGGGACAAGGGATGGGATGGGATGTCATGTGGGAGATGGGGTGGGATGCCATGTGGGAGATATGGTGGAATGCCATGTGGGACAAGGGATGGAATGGGATGTCATGTGGGAGATGGGGTGGGATGCCATGTGGGAGATATGGTGGAATGCCATGTGGGACAAGGGATGGGATGGGATGTCATGTGGGAGATGGGGTGGGATGCCATGTGGGAGATATGGTGGAATGCCATGTGGGACAAGGGATGGGATGGGATGTCATGTGGGAGATGGGGTGGGATGCCATGTGGGAGATATGGTGGATTGCCATGTGGGACAAGGGATGGGATGGGATGTCATGTGGGAGATGGGGTGGGATGCCATGTGGGACATGGGATGCCATGTGGGACTTAGTGTGAGATGCCATTTTTAAAATTGGCCAAATCATATGATGTAAGTATCAATCTGCATGGCATGCGAACCATGATGGTATTTACCATTCTAGTTTCTTCTCAATTTTGGAGGGCCAGTCAACATTCTGGACTGGGGAGAAGAAATGCCCTCTTGCCCCTGTTTTAATCCGCTACTGGCGATGATGCTCACAGCTACGCAAATGGATCCATATACTTAATCGTACTGTTACCAGGACAGCCACATCCACCCATTTCTGGGCTTCTGCAGCCAAGGGTAAGGAAGCCTTCTGGCCCATATTATATCCTGTGAGATTGTTGTTGGTGCTGTAAGAGTCGTATTTCATTTTAAACTGCAAGAGAGATTTTGCTTCCACAACATTATCAGGTAGAGCATTCCACAATTATTAACAACTCGCTAGCTGAAGAAATGTTAACTTACATACAGTATGTCCAAGCGTGTGCGCTCTTTGTACATGTTAAACTTATGTCCTCTGGTGATAGTGCTTACTTAAAGTTCAAAAATTTTGCAAAATCCACATTATCCAAACCTTGAATACCTGTATCATATCACCTTTCAACCTGCCCTCCTCTAAAGTTGATGGATTTGGTGACCTGAGGCGCTCGGGGTAACTTAAAGAACATAAATTCCCAAATCAGCTTTGTTGCTCTCCTTTGAACGCCTTCCTCTGAATTAATATCCCTTTTCAAATATGGATTCCAGAATTGAACACAATATTCCAAATGAGAATGAACCAAAGATTTGTACAATTTACGGATAATGTCTTATAGGATAGATGCGGTGAGTTTCTTTTGATCATCCCCAAGACAGAATTTGCTTTTTTCGCCGCTAAAGCACAATGCATTGAGCTACTTAAAGAACAATGAAAAGTAACACCCAAATTCTTCTCCTTGTCAACCTCAAGCAGCTGTACTTCACCCATGTAGTAATGTACATTAATGTTGAGATGTAAAACTTGACACTTATCCACAGCATGATAAATAGCATCTGCCAATCCACTGACCAGTGGATGACATATTTAATAGAGCAGTATTACACACTCCTGCTCTAATAAGCACCCATCCAACATTTCTTTTACTGATAACATAATTAATTTGATTAATTTGACGACTTAAAATCAGTTTTGTTACATTATTTGCTTATTTTGCTTATTCTGACGCTCACAATGTTTTTGTGGTGGTTATTGTGGGTGGAGCTAGTATAGAACCAGTTCACACAATGCAGTTTGAATAGCACACTGTACGTGGCCCCGGAGCATGGGTGCTTATCAGGAAGAAACTTTGGACCATAAAAGTGGTGCTTATTACGTCGAATAGGGTAATTTCAAACTTCCGCCTGAAAGTGGGAATGGACATGTCTTCCCTGTTCCCAGCAATCAAAGCTCTGACCTTCCAAGACCTGGACCAAATTTTGTGTGTGATCAATTTCTCATGTGAGACTTCTGTGCATGCATGACATGTAATCACCGAAGTGGATTTCACCTCTCAGTAATTTTTTAAAACTTGATAAATGACTTCGCATTATTGAATGCCTGCTTTCTTCATCAACTTATCAAGGCTGCAGTGCTCCAGAATTAATTCTTTGTCGATTTTCCACATCTTGTTACAGATTGCAATATGTATGACCTTGATGAGTAATTATGTTCTTTGCGGTAACGCATCACCGATAGTGGAGATCAGCTGTTTTCCTGCCTTACATCAGTCTTATTTCTCAAAAGAGTACTTATTGTGTTATTTTTGTCATGTACCATTGAACAAGGGAAGATAATTCTAATGAAGAGGATTTGATCTTTACCATACCCCCCGACCAACCTCAAAGCTGAAGAAGGCATTTTGAACATTTTTAAGGTCTGAATTGAAAGGAGGAAATGTAAAGAAAAACAAACTAAAAAGAAATTCAAACTTTAATTAATTGAGAGCTACACCAGCTAATCAATGATGTAGACTGTTCAACTCAGAATTGAATGCTTTTTGTGGTCAATGGAGTAACAGAAAACTTTTGTACCTGTCCATATACGTTTAATATATATAATTTTTTTTGCATTTTCTATATGATAATGTTGTCACCAGCAACATACCGAGGGAAAACAGGGGTGAGGATGAAGAAATTAGTTAAGTTTTGAGATTTGTTTTCTGGTTATTTTGGTAAATAAATGGAAAACTCCCCCTCTCCTTGTGAAATTCTATCAAACTTAATCAAAAATATTGCTTAAATATAGAAGTAACCTTTTTTCAGAAATTATATTGACCTGCAAAGAAGATGTACCATAGCCACATCTTCTACTCCCCTACACCACACCTCAACCCCTAAAAAACTTAATTTTACAGGAGTCTGATATGCCAATTGGGCACAAAAAATACAAAACACAGCTCATTTTACATCAAGATTGGAATAATTCAAGAAATTCCCAAGTCTAAATAATAATTCAAATGAAGAAAAAAAAAGCATCGCTGAGTTTATTCTAACAGGCAAAGTCAAACAAAAACAATTTCTCAAGCATTTTTGTCTTAATCATATCTGAAAATATTTTGAATCAACTGTCTAATTGAGAAAAGGATTATTTTTGTTGTTTTCTTTGATAAAAATTTTCTGGTTGATATTAGTTCCAGAAAGAAAAAAATATGTGTCCAAAACTGGCAATAATTGAGGACATTCCAAGTCAAAATAATAATCGCATAAAAATAGAAAAACAAATCAATTTTTTTTAAATTATTATCTTTTTAAAAATTTAATATAAAAATGAAATAAAAAAAACATTGCTGAGTAAATTACTTTTAACAAGCAGACAGGTCAAGTCAAATGAAAACATAGTTTTTCAAGCTTTTTGTCTTAATAATAACTGCAAATTTGAAAATATTTTTGAACCAAATTTGTATGTTAGAAAAGATGATTTTGCCACTTTCTGTGATGTTCTGGTTGATTTTATTTCTAGAAAAAATCACAGCAATTATGATTATAGATGTAGGCCCCTTGTAAAGTTTGGAACAATCTTTTTCGAGGTATCTTTTTATATACAATACCTATTTTTGTTTTGAATTTATTGGAAATTTCTCAATTGTAGTTCTGTTCTGGTTCCAGTTTATGCTATCAGAATGAAAAACAGCATCCGTCTATGTTTTGGAAAGACACAATTTTTATATCGTGTAAACTTGCTCATCAGTTTGGAACTTTTGAATATATATGCACGACATTGCTCTGTTAATGAATTTGGGATTCAATTTGTATCCATATGATGACCAGATTTTCAGAAAATACCAGCTATTAGCCAGTCACTTTGAGGCAGGGCTGTAATTCCCAGGTGGGGAGGGGGTGGGGGTGTGGTCCCCCCCCCCCTACTTTACAATAGAATTTTAACAATTCAGTACATTTTCAAGAAAATTTGCCTCTGACCCTTCTGGATAAGAAATACTTTTTCTCGGGCTTTTTACATACATACATACTAATAAACAACAGCAACTCAATGGCTCCGACTGCTGGATGAGTCAGCACACAGCAACTTGGACTTGACTGGACCAGGATGAGAATGAGTGAATGAACACCACATTTTCACGCTTCTTTTCAAATAGAAGTCATGCCGTCTGGACCGACATTAATGATGGTCTTCATTCGATGGACGCTGAGCACCATCGAACCATTGTCTACTTCTCCGAAGGCTGGATGAGCCAGAGGAGAGTGTGACAGAAACGACAAAACTTCATCCCTCCATGTCAGGCGTGTATGGCTGTGAGACTCGAACCTGGAACCTCCAGCATCTCAGTTGCGCGTTCTATCAACTTAGCCACTTAACTCCCATTTTTATCAATAGGGCACAAGTTTTGGCAGGGGACCTATGATATCTGCTAGCTCCTTGATGTGCCTCTTGTCTTGAAAGAAAAAATAATGAAAAATGGTTTGAGATTGGTTTGGTTTTGTGATTGAGATCATACAGTAGCTTTGAGTAAGGTGAATCCACTAAAGCAATGTCAGTACCTTTTAAACACCATTTTGTATATGACTATCTAAACAAGATAACTATGTTAAAGCATCTGGAGTATGACATTTGCTATGTAAACAACATTCCCTTATTCTTCATCAAATATGTTTTCATCAATTTAGTCAAGCGTAAGTGCATAATGACAAACAAGACAATGTTTGTACAAAGAGAAGATGCTCGTGTAAGCAAAGAACTTTGACTCACCCTTCGCTTTATTACCCATCAACCATCTGTTTATTTTAAGATCATCACTAACACGGAGCAATTGACACTGCAGTACAATATAAACACACATAAAGCCTCCTTTCGTCCCATCCTGGTTTTTTATATTTTTAAACAATATTTTTTGAGAATCCATTTATGAAATATGATGGTAATATTCAAGATAGTCACAGTTTTATGTTTACTCGACTATGTCTTGATTTGATTAAACCTGCCACATTTTTGTCCCCTGTCCTGACATTTAAACCTTAAAGTCATTCATCGGTACAATAATTTAAATTTCCTTAACATAATCAGGATATACTCTGCGGGATATATATTACCTTTGATATTTTCTCGGCCTCTAGATATGAACTTTCTTTATGAAATGGCACATCAAGTCATAAATAAACATAACATTAATTAATCCCTTTTATTGTGATATGATGTGTGCTGTCAATCTTTTTTTTCTCTTTTTTTTTGGGTTTGCTGCGAAAGTAGGAAGATGTGTTGAAACATTTATTAGTTACCATGGTAACCCTTTGTATTTTATCACCTGTGTGCAAATGCATCTTGCCCTCACTGCATATAAAATGGTAGAATTGTTAGTAAACAAGATAATTCTTTAATCAAGTTGATTTAGCCTATTATGAGTTTCACTAGTATTGGAATCTCAGAGTGTTTGTTTATCAAAAGTACAGTTATGATGTAAATATTACAAAGTGGGAATACACATCTTTAATTTACAAGAAATAAGAACTTGGTGTGCAGATAGCCATAAAAAATATCCTTTGTTATCTTTGTTTAAATTGAACATAAAATTTTGAGTAGTGCAAATTTTAGTTGATGAAAATAGCGCATTCATTTTTGGTTCCAATGCGATCAGCATCAGGAACCTATCCAGTCCGCCATTATTGCAGTGCGTGTGTATGTATGTGTGTGTGTATGTATTTGTGTGCATGTGCATGTGTATATGTGTGTTATGCCTCGCTTGTAAACACGATATCTCAAGAACATTACATTGGATTTATGTCATATTTGGTACACAGGTAGCCGATGGTCCGTAGATTAGCCCTATTAATTTTTGTGGTGATGTCATGCATATTAATGAGTGAGCGGGCTTAGCGTTAAAATATAGAAATATTCATATTTCAACAACCGCTTGTCTGTTTTGTTTCATATTTGGAGTAGTAATGTTGTTAGTTAGTGTCCACATGCTCATGGTGTAAAAAAATTGATTCTCATTAATATGTGTAGTGGGCAGGGCTGAATGTGAATTTTGCTCGTATATAGCTCATAAACACGAAATTTCCAGAATGACACATTGTGCTTATGTCATATGTATTACATAGGTAGGCCATAGTCTGTAGATGGGCAAAATTGTTTTTGGTGATGATGTCATGCAAATCTTGAAATGCTCGTTTTTTAACAACCACTTGTCCGTTTTGTTTCATATTTGGTATAATTATGATATTAGCTAGTGTGTATGTGTTCATGGTTTTAAAACGTTGAAATTCATCAATATGCATAGTGGACGGGGCTTAATATGATTTTGCTGAAAAGAGCTAGTAAACACGATATCTCAAACATGATAAGTTGCATTCATGTCATATGTAGTACACAGATAGCTCATAGTCTGTAGATGTGCCCAATTGTTTTTGGTGGTGATGTCATGCATATTAATGAGTAGGTGGAGCTTATTGTAAAACTTGAAAATCAACCAACAACAAGAGGATGCATCAGAACCACTAAACATTTTTGTTTTCTGGTTTGAATTATAGCTGCATGGGCAAAGTCTGGTGATTTGCTGCCTAATGTAGAATGTATGAACAGGAAAACAACTTAAAATTTGTCATGTAACCCATTATATATCTTTCCCCAACTTCATTCTTTGAAAACAATGAGATGATAAAGGCTACGATCCAAGGTAGGGCTATGATTCATGGTAGGGCTATGATCCAGGATAGGGCTATGATCCAGGGTAGGGCTATGATCCAGGATAGGGCTACGATCCAAGGTAGGGCTATGATTCATGATAGGGCTATGATCCAGGGTAGGGCTATGATCCAGGGTAGGGCTATGATCCAGGTTAGGGCCAGGGCCAGATTTAGACATGCAGCCTTCAGTAGTGGAGGCCCACCCTACCTTAAAATACTAAAAAGGTGACAATATAGTTACAGTCATCCATAAAGCATATTTTTTAAGAACAAAGAATCTGAATAAAAATGAAGTTGCTATGTTTCAAGTATAAAGAATCTGAATAAGCAAGCAAGCAGGTCAATCATGATGAGTCATAAGAATCTAGTGCAGTACCTATATTTACAGACCAGGCACTTTACGAGACTTGACCACGCAAAATCTTGGATTTCTATTCCACTTAAATACCTCTTACAAGTAC